>JAUTXW010000189.1:1522500-1597500 GCA_030620095.1 Kuschelorhynchus macadamiae | reverse complement strand
TCTATACGTGATTTTTCTACATACTCCCTGATTTTAGTTTTATGAATTTAAAAAGAAAGGTGAATTTTATATGCTAATTTTCTTTCTCCAAAACTTGCCTAATATTTTGTTTTCCCCCAATTTATATTTTGAAAATTAAAAACAAATAGTATTTAGCAAAATGCCTGAGACACGTTCCCAACAATCTCAACAAGCTCAACAAACCCAACAAGCTCAGCCACCTAACCAGCAACCGATACAAGGTGCTGAAGTAGAAATTGAGCCTTACAGGCTTTCCGAAATATTTTCTATAGTGCCTGATTTTGAAGGCGATCAAATCTCTTTAGGTACCTTTTTAAACGCGTGCGATTGTGCTAATCAAATGGCAACAACTGACCAAAAATTGTTATTAGCGATTCACATTAAAAACAAACTTAAAGGTAGAGCCGCGCAATTAGTAAATTCAAGAAACCCTGCAACATATAGCGAAATTAAACAACTCTTAAACCTTCATTTTGGCGGCTCAAGGAACCTATCGTCTCTTATACAAGACCTTCAAAGACTGCGCCAACTACCTGGCGAGTCCGCCCTTACGTTTTACAACCGCTTACAGGTTTTGACTGCAAAAATGCTTTCAAGTATTCAGAAAGCTTCCAACCTAAGTAATGATCAAAAAGCTGCCCAAAGCAAACTAATTGAGACAATGACCCTAAATACTCTTCTAACTGGACTAGAACCTCGCCTAGGCCAAATTATTCGTGCAGGTAATCCAAGAGATCTTTTAGAAGCTCTCTCCCGCATTAGGCGTGAACTACAGCTCTCATATTTCAAAACTCAAAAGATAAATAAACAAATTTCTCCGAAACCTCCCCAACCAATTAGGAAACAGTTACCACAAGTTATAAAATGTCTGAAATGTACACGCAACGGCCACAAAGCTGCAGAATGCCGTTCCCAATCAATGTCTCATCCTAGTTATTCTCAAAATAATGGTAACATAAATTATCAAAGGCAGGTTCCTTCTTCTAGCCAAGTGCCTCATTTTTCACAGCAAAATAGACCCACACATTTTCGTCTCAATATAGACAACCTGCAGCAGAAATTCGAATTTCTCTCCTAACCAACAAAGAGCTCACCATGTAAATTATGATTACCAATTTTACGAAGAACCACAATATAACGACGAATATTCTCAAAATGATGGCAACTTGGTATACCAAGAATATTATACTGAAAACGACCAAACACAGTTCGAACAATTTGACAACTCAGATTTCCAAAATTTTCTACCTCCCCTTTACAAAAGCCATCCTCCGGAGATCACTACTCAATCGATCAACTTAGTGTCGGAACTGCAGAGTCAGATTCAGACAATGAATTTAGACAATTTGGACCCCATTGTGAATTTTCCGGAACAAGCGTTCCTTTAAACCCGTTTCTTACTGTCAACCCCAAGAACCTGTACTATATTAACGATGTCTCAAATACATTCAAACTTTTAATTAACACCGAAGAAGAAAATACGGTGAATAAGTTTCCCGTCAGGTCACCAGAAAACGTAACTATTCAGGGAATAACAAATCAGAAATTGTCTATATTTGAATCGACCCTTGTCCCTTTTGAAATAGGTAACCCACACAAGGTATACATTTATAACTTGGATATCGATTTTGATGGAATTTTAGGACTTGATTTTCTCGAACATTTTGAGTGTATTATTGATCTTAAATCAAAAAATTTAATAACGAACTTTAAACGATTCCGTTGCATAAAGTCGGGACTATTACAACAAAAAAAAATGTCAATAAAAACGAGATAAACAACAAAGTTTCTATTGACTCTCGCACAGAAAAAAATTTTAAATTAACATGTAACCTAAAAAATACAGACGCCCTTTTAATGTATCAAGAAAAAGAAAAAGTTTGTTTACCAAATGCTATTGTACATGTTAACGAAAGCGGTGAATTTATGACTTCTATTTTAAATGCTAACGCCATGCCAAAAACCATCGATTTTTCCGATCTTTCTATCGAACCATTTACCCCTAATGATGTTGTCCTAAACCTAAACACCCAAGATAATTATGAAGCCGATCAAATCGACAGAATACAGATAATTCGAAACGAGTTAAGAACCGAGCACCTTAATTCCGAAGAAAGGGAAATGATCACAAATTTCTGTCTAGAATACTCTGACAAATTTTACATCGAAGGTGATAAACTAACTTTCACCAATGAAATCAAGCATGTTATAGAAACCAATAATGCAAAGCCCATTTCCACAAAATCTTATAGGTATCCTCAGATACATAAAGAGGAAGTGAAAGGGAAAGATGTTAGACCAGGGAATTATACGGCCTTCCATTTCACCGTGGTCCTCACCTGTATGGGTGGTACCCAAAAAACTTGATGCGTCTGGGAAACAAACATGGCGTGTAGTTGTTGACTACGGAAAGCTCAATGACCTCAGTATTAATGATAAATATCCTCTACCAAACATTTCAGACCTTTTGGACCAACTTGGTAAATGTCAATATTTTTCCACGCTTGATCTCGCGTCCGGCTTTCATCAAATTGATATCAATCCCGATGACATACCAAAGACAGCATTTTCAGTTGACAATGGACATTATGAATTTGTCCGCATGCCATTCGGTCTAAAGAATGCCCCGTTCATGTTTCAACGCGTCATGGACAACATTCTCTTGAGCATTCAAAACGAGCGTTGCCTTGTATATATGGACGACATAATCGTCTACTCGCCCACCATACATGAACATATACACCGACTAAAAGAAGTCTTTAAGCGTCTCCGAAACGCAAACCTCAAAATTCAACCAGATAAGTGCCAATTTTTAAGGAAAGAAGTTGCCTATCTGGGACACCTCGTCACCAAAGATGGTGTTAAACCTACCTCTCAAAAGTAGAATGCATTCAAAATTTCCCAGAACCAAAAAATGCAAAAGACAATAAATCCTTCCTGGGATTAGCGGGTTATTACCGCCGATTCATTCCAAACTTTGCAAAAGTATCCAAGCCATTAACTAAACTCTTAAAAAAGGACATCTCATTCTTCTTTGATTCTGAATGTAAAAGTGCATTTGAAAAATTAAAGAAAGCCCTAATTTCAGACCCCATTCTAATCTACCCTAATTTTGAAGAAACATTCTTTCTTACCACAGACTCAAGCGCATTTGCAATAGACGCTGTGCTGTCCCAAGGACCAGTCGGAAAAGATCTCCCAATAGCCTTTGCATCCAGAACCCTCTGTAGTGCAGAAACTAAATATTCCACCATCGAAAGGGAGCTACTAGCAATTGTATGGGCAGTAAAGCATTTCCGCCCTTATCTTTTTGGATGAAAGTCTACGCTTATTACGAATCACAGGCCATTAACATGGTTGTTTTCAATTAAAGATCCCGGAAGCAGACTTGCGCGATGGCGTCTAAAATTAGAAGAATACAACTATAAAATAGAACATAAACCGGGCAAAATAAACAAAAAAGCAGATGCTCTATCGCGAATAAAAATTAATTATTTCCAAGAATGTGCAAATTTCCCATCAAAATTCCCCATTTTTGCAGCCAATGAAAATAATAGCAAAAACGAAAATCAAAACCTGCCAGAGTCCAATGACGTCGAGATAGACGACGAGTACATTACACAGGAATACAACAAGTTTGTAGACCTGTACCAAACCAAATCAATAATTGACTATTCCAAGGTCGAATTTTCAAATTCACAGCTTTTAGATAAACCACATAAACTAATTATTACCTTTTTCTGGCAAAATAAACTAGAAGAAATGCATTACAAAATAATCGATTCATTTTGAAAACATGAGCATTAACATTGTCTCTAGCAAAACCGTGAAAGATAGAAAATACTTTATTATCCCAATACCATTTGATCCGGAAATTGTAGCCCAACACTTGTTCTATGTCCTATTTAAGGCCCAAAATGAATTCGACCCTTCCAAAACGTATTACATGGAAAATAACCTAGCACTGCTTATCCTCGAAATTTTCTCATTCATTTTCGCCGAGAAAGAAATAAAACTTAAAATCTGCCAAAATGTTGTAAAAACCCCAGACGCCGACGAAATAAATAAATTTTAGAACACTACCATTCGGGCAAAACTAATTTGCATAGGGGAATTAACGAGACAGTCAGGCGCATAAGAAAAAAGTACGATTGGCCGAATTTAACACAAAAGACGTCGAAAAATTAATAAAAGGGTGCGAAATATGCCAGAAGGTAAAAATATGCCGAAAAAACCTAAGTACGCCTCTCGTCATAACGGAAACTCCGAAAAGCCGAAAAAAAAAAGGATAAACATTGACATTTTCGAATATCCAACCAGATATTGCGCACTCACGATTCGAGACGAACTTATTCACACAGTCTTACGCAGTCGAAGACAAAAAAGCGTCGACAATTGTAAATACCTTATTAATATTTTTCCAACACTTCGGTACACCCCTAAGAATACATTGCGACTATGGGCGCGAATTTGACAACTCATTATTCAAAGATCTTTGTGAACTATTTAACATAAAATTAACTTTCTCTAGCGTCAATCACCCCCAGTCTAACGGGTCCATTGAAAGGTTCCATGCAACCTTATTAGAAATGATTAGAGCAAATATAGCCGAAAACCCAAAAGAACATCCTTTTAATGTTTTACCCTACGCGGTGATCTGCTACAACAATACGAAAAATAAAACTCTTGGGTTTACACCGTTTGAACTTATTTTTGGTCACACGTCAAGCAGACCACCCGAAACTTTATACAACCAGGAAAAATTAATATCAAAATACATAAGAGACCTTAATAACCGTATGGAATATTTTTACAAATACAAAGTCGGAAATAAAGTATATGTTAAAGAGTCACAAATAAAATCTAAAGCCGAAAACAAATTTAATGGCCCTTTTGAAATTACAGAAGATTTTCAAAATTCCGCTATCCTTCTTAATCCTCGAGCAAATCAATCAACTACAGTCAACTTCGATAGGCTAAAACCCTATTTTGAATAAGTATTCTTCTTCTTTACAGATTCCTCGGGCTCCTCTCGGTAGCCCTGACCCAATTTTCAATTACACCTAACAACAACACACTCGGAATATTCTTCCACGAAGAAGATTCTGTCAAAGTGTCAAACGACAAATGGACACTCCTCGTGTATAAAGATCTTCTTACATAAAGGAAGCTATCGCCAATAATGATAAGATCCTAAAAGGATTATTATATGGCTTTGTAGACGTTGACCCGCCTAGAATGTTATCTTTTAAATCCGAAATACAAACTCATGTCAGCCTGCTTAATTAAATATCCGAGACTCTCAATTTAAAATACAAAGAAATAATCGCGGATACGAAAAAATATAGTTACAGGGAGAAGCGCGGAATATTCAACGGTATAGGCACTGTCTGGACATCCATAACTGGAAACCTCGATGCTTTCGATGGTGAGTACTTCAATGAATGCATTGATAAAGTCTCTCAAGACGAATGACATATCGAAAATCTCCTCAAAAATCAGATATCGGTTGCTACTTCAGTAATAAAAACCTTTAACGCGTCTATACAAAAACTTCAAATAGACGAAGAAACATTTAACCGGGACATAAACGAAATCCACAAATCGATAATGGACATTTCCGACGACCTCGCATTTTACCATGCCCAGATAAGAACTCTAGATTTATGTGAATCATTAATAGAGAGTTATTCTTTTATAGAAAATTTTCTTAACGACGCTCTGAACGCGATATCATTCGCTAGGCTAAATATCTTTCACAGTTCAATAATAACCCCGGGAGATCTGATTAGTTCCCTTCAAGAAATTTCACAATCTCTCAGAAAAAATAATCTTCCTCTACCTGTATACTCTTCAACGCTTGCCCAGTACGTTGAGATTATCAACCTTGAAGCATATCAATCTGATACTAAAGTAGTGTTTATTCTAAAAATACCCTTAGTAAACCCTGAAAGCTATACTTTGTATCATCTCTATTCAATACCCGTATTAGATAACCGAACAGAATTTCATCACATAATCCCTACAACACAAAAATATATTGCGCGGGACGATGATTCAATGTTATATATTTCATTTCAAAACCTCGGAAACTGCAAATCACTAGGACGAGGCCAAAAGATCTGCTCAGATGTTCTACCCTACCCGATAGACAGTAAAGCGATTTGCGAAGCTCAGCTACTTAAAGGACTAAACCATTTACCAAAGACGTGCCAGGTATCTCTTCTTCTTGCAAAGGGATACAACGTTAAAGACATCGACCAAAACTTCTGGTTGACTACAGTGTCAGACCCACTACCAGTTACAATAAAGTGTGAAGGAAAAGAGGTCAGGACAAGTATCATCAATGTCAATTCCCTTCTTAGACTCCAACCATATTGTAATGCCTTTATAGGAAGCACAATAGTTCACGCCAAAGCACTCATTGATAAGTATCAAAATGTTACTTATAAAAGCCACCCAGTGATAATCCCATACAAGTGCTGCCAACATAGTTCATCAAAGCTTCACATTCCAGACCTTAAACCTCTAAAACTGAACAAGATAGACGTAGAAGATCTCAATATTGCCCAGCACAAATTGGACCAATACTCCGAAGAACTAGACAAGTTAATCAATCAACCTTTTGTCTATATACATCTGTCCCCAGCATCACCATGGCTCCATTGGATGATGGTTCACCACCTCCGCCTAGAGCACAACAGCGAAAGACAGTCAAACTCAGACTAAGCAGCATCCTTGCGAGAAGACGGCCAGCCATCCACCCTCAAACCCAAGAAGAAGAAGACGAAGACGAAATATAATGATCTTACGAAAGTTTACACAGGGTGTTACCTTTTGACCAAAAGGGGGAGTTGTTATATCCGTTTACAGCCACGTGTAGGCAATGACCTTCGTAAGGTATGGAATGCTGAGGACTCCGTGGTTTTCCAGTTTGATTTTATCTTTTGGGTTTCCAAGTAGTTTACCTCTAGTTGTTTGTGAAGAATTTAAAACATTTCTGTAAACAGTCGATAAGTTTTTATATCTCTTTCCGGCAGAATATCAGTCGGAAGTATCTATGGGAGGCCCTGATGTCTTTCAAGCAATATCAACGTGTATTGGTGTTTGGTAAAATTTTTCTGGATTGCTCAGAAGTAAACGTCCGGAAAAATAGACATTTTTCAACCTTGTTCTTCGGGTACTTTTAAAGTGGACAGTGGACCCAGAACTCAAGACGTCGATTTAGAATTTAAAGGTATTTTTTTATTTTTACTATTATCTTGCGTGACAAATGCCCACAATTTTTTTTCTTAAACATGAATAAAAGGGAAGTTTATTAGAAGACAAAACATTTAGTAAATTTCAGATTAAACAAAAACATTTGGGGAGAAGGCTCTGTTATTACTAAATTATTCATTAGAGTTGGTAAAACTCGCAGTTCTTGTGTTTAGTGCAACACCAAAATCAGGTTTAATACAATAATACAAAATACGAAAAAACAAATTCTTATTGACAGCTGCTTCAATTTTGTTACGTGCTGTATGCCACAAGCCACGTTGATAATTTTAG
The DNA here is from genome assembly GCA_030620095.1 of Kuschelorhynchus macadamiae. Lineage (NCBI taxonomy): Eukaryota > Metazoa > Arthropoda > Insecta > Coleoptera > Curculionidae > Kuschelorhynchus > Kuschelorhynchus macadamiae. Next base: position 1,589,928 of record JAUTXW010000189.1, on the reverse strand, counting down.
TCATATTAGTTGTAAATATAAATTAGAAGAATAAGGGTGTAACAATTTTCGCTCAAGATTATTTTTCTTTACTTAATGCATAGGAGCAGGGATTAAAAAATATTAGAAAAATGTCGTACCATATACATTATTATAATAATACAGTTAGGTGACTTTTTAATCGTGCTAAGTAGGCTATATAGTTCAGGTTTTAAGTCCAAATAACTGTAACTAAGTATCTCGATCCCTATCGAACTTTAAATTTTCACTAAAAAAATGGAATGTGACATTTCAAGTGTACATCAGTTTATATATACTTTTACATTATTTCTAAAACACCTCTAGTCCAGAGACGGTTTTCTATTTACACAATATGGCACATTGCAAGACAGACACGCACGAAGATATTTACTTATTATTCGATTCGAATAGTAAAACACTTTACATTCTATCATTATATTTAGTTCTCTAAAATTTAGAGAAGCTGTTATTAAGTTATTTAAAGATGTTGCAATCGATATATACTTTCTAGAATTTAAAAATTCGTTAGAAAATTTTCTCGTCAAATTATTAACAGATCCTAAAAGCGCTCAATAGCCAAAGAACCGCGACGAAAATTGTTCATTTAGACGAAAACATCCGATCCTTATATAAAGATAAACAATATTCCTTTATAGAATGTTCTCATTTCTTTGCGGCAATAAGATAATTATTTAAAATTAAAAAATGTAGGGTGCCTACCCCAGCAATTCAACCCAGATTTCTAGGTATTATGAGCGGGCTCAAAAACTCTTGAGCACAAATGCCTTAATTTTCAGCACCCAATATTACTACTAACATTGGGTGCTGTAATTTATCTACATAAAAACTAAACTAAAAATTAACAAACCCTAAAAAAGGTGTTAAAAAGGAAACAGAATACTTTAATGATTAAAAACTATTAGACGTTGTTGGTGAACACTTAGAATGCGTTGAGACCCTGGTTAGGTAGCGTAGGCAAATTACCTTTTGTCTCAATATCGCAAGAAAATGGAAAAATTTGGAAAGGCAATATAGACACACCTAAAGGCAACAATCTTAGAAGAATTTAGCTGTGTTTAAGGAACAGCCCAAATATTGCACGCTTTATAAACATTGAAAATTATATTACAGCGTTCTTTCATTATTTTTAAAGAATTCCAATCAAAATATAGTAGTAACGCGACACCTTAAATATTATTTTTTACTTGGTATTGTAGTTAAAAAATTAGATTCTAAATAATTTAAGTTTTGATTAACCAATTTAAATGGTTCTACTGAATCTTCAATAACCTCAGATAAATAGGATTGAATTCTCGAAGGCAAATAAAGTTTTTTCACATCTTGCTTACACCTAATTTTTTTCACTATAACAGCTCGACATCTGTCCTGGAGGTTTACAAAATCCCTCTTCATATTTTCTAGGATCATTTCCGTTTTAGCTGCTGTCGAACAAACTATTGGATACAGTGGTTCTCTCATGTCGTTTAATCCTTTGAAAGCAACTCCAAGACATTTTCCGTCTTTGTAATAAGTAAGCGTTCCTAAAGATGGAATATTTTATTAATTAAATATTTCAAAGTTTTATTATTACAATATATTAACGAGCCAGAATCACTAGAAAGAGCACCCGCTAAATGAATATATATATATATATATATATATATATATATATATATATATATATATATATATATATATATATATATATATATATATATATATATATATATATATATATATATATATATATATATATATATATATATATATATATATATATATATATATATATATATATATATATATATATATATATATATATATATATATATATATATATATATATATATATATATATATATATATATATATATATATATATATATATATATATATATATATATATATATATATATATATATATATATATATATATATATATATATATATATATATATATATATATATATATATATGCATGTCCGTGGATGGACTTTACAAGAGGACATATAGATTAAAAATTGAAAGATCCGAAAAAAGTCACCCTTGATAAAAGTTTTTGCTTGAAAAATAAATAAGGTTCACGTTATCAAAAATTTAATTTTTTTTTTGTACATGGGGCATAAAAATACAAAAATGTGTTATTTTGCTGAAGAGTAAAAATGTCTTATTTTGCAAGATACGAAAAAAGTCCCTCTTGAAAAAAATTTTGCTTCAAGAATGAATAAGGTTTGCGTTATCATAAATTTAATTTTTTTATACAGGGGGCCCAGATAAACCTACACCAGATGCGAAACTTAGACAAGTAGCGAGTCAATTTTCTTTGGCCTCGGCGCGAGAGACATGTATGGCCCGCACCAAAAATTTTGTGGGATATTAAAAATTATTAATAAATTAAAAATAGCATTACCCGCACCAAGTCATATTTTTTGGAAACAAAATATTAGGAATATTTAGGTATTATAATATGTGAATTACTAGTTTTGTAAGGTCCTTATTTTTGCTTTTACTGCGATATAAATTTGATTTAATCTGATTTCATTCAAATAAAAAACTAATTATTTTGGTGTTTTAAAAAAAATGCCAATTTCTGCACTATTCAGAAAATGGTGTTTGAATTTGGAAAAAACACATTTTTAACTTGCAGAAGTATATTTATTTATAGACAAAATTATAAAAAATATCTGAACATTAATTTTGTAACTACTTGATTAAAAATATCCTGTCTGGAATTGTAAAATGCCATCATTTTATAATTTTTTTTAAGCAAAACCAATATTATCGGCATTAACAAACAAGGTTTTTGGGTACTATCTAAAACAAAGATAAAATAAATAATCTAATGACAAAAAGCGATGCATTGGTATAACATGCTATAACGGAGAAAATCAAGTCATGGAGAAGCGACATAAACTGCTTTTACGTTTCCCGTAAAAAAAAATATTATAAACATTTTCGAATAAATGTTCTCAGTTCTTAGAAAACTCGTTTTTCAATTTTCTGTATTGTACAAGTAACAAGAATCTAGTTCGTGCCGGGATAGCCGGTAGCTAAACCAACACCAACGGTCGGACGAAACAGTCATGTTAATACGGATCGATATGTCAATTCGATTTGTTGAGTGGATTTATTTAATTATTGAGTGTTATGTTATGGAGTTAGTATGAGAATATATATTGTTAAAAAATGTTATTTTTTTGTGTATACCATGGCTGCTCATCCATCTATCTATCTAAATCTCAAAATATAACCTGGAATTTCCGCGAAATTGTCAGGGAATTTGATAATTCAAAATTGCTAAAAACCCTGACGATGTTTTTTTTGACCAATGCCGAGTGTTGGCGGTAGCGTAGTTAATATTATATCGAATTTGTTCAATCTATCAGTTGCAAAAATTTAAACGTTGGTCCGAATCGCAACTGTTTTATTACTTGTTCTATTTTTCAATCATTTTATTGTCTCTAATATTTACCTTAATACGAAATGTTTAGACTAGATTATAATAGGTAGTTGGGTTACAATATTTTAAAATTACTTTTTATTGTTGATAAAAATCAATTATTTTCTGTCTTTAAAGACCATTATTTTATAGAATGATTAAATTTTTTAGCGGTTCAAGATTGGTTTATGTAACGTTTGCATTTCCTTTAATTTTATCCGTAACTATAGTAATAAACTTTTTGCGTAATGGATGACCGTATTCATCTTCATAACGTCTCTGGGATTTGATTTTCTCTGCCCCTGAGCTACGGCAGTTGGGTTATTTCAATCTTACCGAGATTAATATAATTATCGGTACCGGTATTTTAATAATGCTGTCTTTAACGTAAAATTATCTACTTGATAAAATTATGGCCTTTTTCGGAAGTTGTTCGAATAAAAAATCAGATCTACCCTTGGGTCCCGGAAAAATTATCGGTATAGCGGTACCATAAAGGCGCTTTACACAGCTTGTAGATACCGCAAAACATTTACTTTCAAAGTGATCTTCGCATAACTTGTAATTACAATAACTTTTCTAAAAGATCTTCCCTTCCAGCCGCTTTAAGCCAACCGTTAAATCTAAAGTTATTATATTTTTATACTATAAAAAACTATAAATGGGGCTACTTATAAAATATCTATTTGTTAAAACATATTTTGCGTGAACCTAATAAACTTACTATCAGGCGTAAAAAATAAATGGTAAATAAAACCAACATACCTTACGGGATCTTGAGGTAATTTAAACTTTGATCTATTGCTCCCATTTCTACTTGAACAATGTAATTGAAGGCGCTTATAACCAGGCATTTTTATAACCACAAAAATAAAAAATAATAATCGATATCGCCGCTCGAGCGCACTTTTCCATGCGGACTTAAAATATCAACTGGACCTCTTACTAGTGTCAGATGGCTGAACATCCGTAGGAGGTGGAGTTTCACATAAATTCGCTATGCATGCGTTAGATAGGCACTTTCGCATCTGGTGTAGGTTTATCTGGGCAGGGGGCATCAAAATACATATTATTTTGCGTAAAAATCATACCACGTTTATAATTTTCTCTCAAAACTACAAATATTAAATATGTTTCGAGTTAAGCCCCAAGAAGAAAGATTTCGTTGCAAGATTTAAAATTAAGAGATCAGTTTTATTTCATTACTTTTTAAAGTCCCAAATATTTTCACGCACCCCTTTAATCCGAGTACGTACTAGTTTCTAAATAATGTCTTTATTTCATGAAATAATTATCATTTAATGTAAAATAGTTCTGATCCAAATTAATCAAATAACTATAATTCAAAATACTCTTATTCAAGTGTAATTTTTAAATAATACAAATATTTAATTAAGTTAAAAAGAATTAAACTAAGCAGTACTATAAAAATATCAAAATTCAAAAATTACACAGCCATATTCAATACATTTCTCTAACTGCTTACTTAGATATCTGAAGGAATTTCTAATTTCTTTTCGGGATATTGAATAGATAGCCTGAGTAACTCTGCCTTTTAACAATTCAATATTATTTGGTATTTGACCAGCATAGATATCTGAAAAGAAATGTCTGATATCTTCCTGGAAGATTGAATGGATATAAATAGGCCCATAGAAACACGTACCAAATTTGCGGTTGTCATTCTGATACTTCACGACCGCAATGTGCTGGACAAACATCCTGTTGAAAATTATTTTTTTGGCGAAAGTTTAATATCAAATTTTCAAGTTCGTTGCTAAAAAATGTATCCAGCATTACGATATTCTGTTGCAGATGTTACTGTAGAAATATGGGCCTATTATGCCATGAACAGATATCGTGCACCACACGTTCACTTTTTAACCGACTGCAAAGAAGGAGGAGCTTCTCAATTCAACCTGTATGTATTTTTTATGTTTGTTCGCGCATATTGTCTAAACGGCTTGGCCGATTTTCGTTCACCCGTTTTTTTATAATAATAATATAAAAAAAACACAAGTATAAGGGCGATAAAGGCAGCGAATTTTATAATTAACTTTGCATTTTTACTCTAAATAAATATCCTTTTCAAACTTAAACATTGAGGTGTATAATAGATATATAACCCGATTTGCTAAGAGGTATCTCTTTTGCTATCCCGTTATATAATGTTATGTATACTGGGTGACTATGAAAGTGTGCAAGCTCAAAATCTAATATTTTACTTGACATTTTCCAAAAATTACCATTCGGTATGAATAAAACGTTACTAAATTGACTACCCTTACTATAATTTTTAACCGACTTCAAAAAAGGAGGAGGTTATCAGTTTGGCCCTATGTATTTTTTTTACGTTTGTACAGGGTGTCCAATTTTGGTTGTGAATGCAAGGTATCTCCGTTATTTGCAAATATTTAGGGTTGAGGTTTTCGCGACAGCGTGCCACTTTTTTGTCAACTCCTTAATCAGATTTTCCATAGCCCGCCTCGTTTCGGAGATACAGGGCCAAATTGAAAAAGTTGCATTTTGGGACACCCCTCGTATCTCGGTTATCTTTTAACGTATCGAAAAGGTAAAAACTGGCTCTTATAGAGTTTTTTGCGTAGAATCCAGTGGCGTAGATAGATTTTTACTCGAGGCCGTCGTTTTTGATACATGACCCAAAGTCACGTTTTTTTAAATGGGACACCCTGTATATTTTACGGAGTCCTATTCGTTTTATTATGAGCTTTTCAAAAATATATGGTTATCTATACTTATGGTTTTAATGTCGCTTGTTGCGTACTAGGAACCAAAATAAAATTTAATATTTTTGAAGAAGGTCTCACTGCTAATCGCTACCTTGAAATATTGCAAAATATATTGCCAGAAATCATAGAAGATGTCCCTTTAGCACATGTGAATCAAATATATTTCCAACAAGACGGAGCTCCAGCACATAACTCCCAAATTGTGAGGCGGTATTTAGAAGAGAACTTCCCCGAACGCTGGATTAGAACGCACGAACCTGTCCGATGGCCTCCTAGGTCGCCTGACCTGTCCATATTAGACTTCTTTTTATGGGGTCACCGAAAAAATTTAATTTTTCGTACCCGACATAACACAGTTCAAGACCTGCGTAACACCACTGAGCAGGCATTTTTGCAAATACAAGCGCGCAATGTAGTCATTTCAAATGCACTGGGTAAAATTGCCAGAGTGTGTGAGAGATGTCTAAGAGAAAATGGAAATCAGTTTGAGCAGTTCTTTTGAACATGGCTAATTACGAAAAATAGATATACTTAATATATTCTTAAAAACTTAAACTGTAGCCTTATTTTTAAAATAAGTATAGATAACTATATATTTTTGAAAAGCTCATAATAAGACGAATAGGACGACGTAAAAATATACAGGGTGTCCCATTTAAAAAAAAACGTAACTTTGGGTCATGTATCAAAAACGACGACCCGAGTAAAAATCTGTCCACGCCACTGGATTCTACGTAAAAAACTCTATAAGAGCCAGTTTTTACCTTTTCGATACGTTAAAAGATAACCGAGATACCCCTCGTATCTATGCAATTTTTTCAATTTGGCCCTGTTTCTCCGAAACGAGGAGGGCTATGGAAAATCTGATTACGGCAGCTTGAGTTTGACAAAAAAGTGGTACGGTGTCCCGAAAATCTCAACCCTAAATATTTGCAAATAACGGAGATACCTTGCATTTACAACCAAAATTAGACACTCTGTACATCGATTACTCCGCGATGGTTTGACCAATTTTGATGAAATTTTCATAGGACATTCAGGATATTGCCGGCGAGGTTCCATAGCAAGCATATTAAAAAAATATTAAAAATGACGGAATGGCGGCCATTTTGTTGTTTTTTTTTGTTTTTACATCGATTACTGTGCGATGGATAGACCAATTTGGATTAAATTTTCAGGGGATATTCAGGATATTGCCCGAGTGGTCCCAAAGCGAGGATATTAAAAAAATATTAAAAATGGCGGATTAGCGTCATTTTGTTTTTTGCGCTAAGATATATTGCAAGAAGTTTTTTAGTATTCTACTGTCGCGTGTCGTTGCTACACGTTTACCATTCTATCAGGAACAAAATATTATTCAGTGGATCATCTGTTTAACCTGATTTTTACAATAAACCTCGTATAGATAAAACTAAAAAAGATGAAATAATTTTTTTTACAAAAAAAATCAAAGACTTCAAAAAAATGCACTATAAAGTGAAAAATAATATTTTATTCCACCCTGAAAATTTGACTCTGTGAAGTCGGCGTTAAACTTATTCCTAACTATTTAATCACAAAAATATAATCATGTATGCAGTCAAATGTTTGTATAATATTCTGTTTTCGTCATTATTCCAAGCGCGTATACGAGGGGGGGTAATGGGAGTAATTATCCCCCCATATGACAAAATTATTTAAAATTTACGTTCGCGGATTTTGAACATTGAACCCGTGTGCTATATGAAAGTGCCTTTTTTTTGTCCTTAGTTTTTTAGTGCATGAAAAACTTACAAATTACGCCTCCCATAACTGCAAGCTGTATACGCGCCTGCATTATTCTACATTTGGGGTTTTCTCGAGACCAGTACCTGACGTACTGAGGTGCTGCAATTCCATTAGAAGAAAATGTGTATTCACCAAAAAACATAACAAATTTATAAAAATTAATATTTTCAATTATAATTTTGTCTCCTACCCACAAACAAAAATCTAGTCTTTTCGCTTCATCTTCCTCTTCCGACGTTTCATTAAAGACGGGTTTGAAGGGAAATCTTTTCCTTTAAAATCGTCTGAATATGACTTTTTTTCACAACTGCTAACTGTTTAGCATGATTTCTAAGGGCTATCATTGGAGTTTCTGTAACAGATTGAAGAACTAAAACTGTGGCTGCATCGTTATGGCCATATTTCTTCTTTTTCTTTTTAAGGTCCAAAACAAAACTAGTTTTTTGGAACTTTTTTATTACCTCGGAGGTTGCCGTCCGAGTTATTGGTACTTTTTCAAATTTACCGCTAAATTGTTCCAGGACGGAGCGATATGATACTTGACCATCCGCCTAACACTTTATTATAAAAATCCTTTGCTCAGAAAATATCATTTTGATAATAACTATTTTAAATTAAATAATAATTATTTCATGAAATAAAGAAATTAACAAGTATGTCGTTAAGCGTAATAATTATTTTAGAAACTAGTAGGTTTTCTGATCAAAAGTGTGCTTGAAAATATTTGGGACTAGTGGTAATGTGATAAAAATTTTTAATCATGTATTACTGCTTGGAATTGAATTCAAAACATATTTAATACTTGTACTTTTGAGAAAAAAAATTATAAACATTTTTTTTTTATCTTTTATGCTCTCTATATACAAAAAAATTAAATTATTAATAAGACGAACCTTATTTACTTTTCAAGCAAAAACTTTTATCAAGTGTGACTTTTTTGGTAGCTTTCAGTTTTTGTCCATTTGTTATCTTGTATATAGTTATATATATATATATATATATATATATATATATATATATATATATATATATATATATATATATATATATATATATATATATATATATATATATATATATATATATATATATATATATATATATATATATATATATATATATATATATATATATATATATATATATATATATATATATATATATATATATATATATATATATATATATATATATATATATATATATATATATATATATATATATATATATATATATATATATATATATATATATATATATATATATATATATATATATATATATATATATACTTTTTGGCTTCTGCGCAACTCAAAAAGTATATAAACATACACAACTTTAGAACTTAACAAGTTATGTATATTAACATGTAGAGAATAGTTGAAGATACTAAACATTAACAATAATAATTTTTATGCTAAAAATGAAATTGTCATTTATCTTTGGAAAATTTAACTTACTAATGCATTTTATAAATATTCACGTCAGTTTGTTTCTATAATTCAAGCCAAATTCTGTTTACCTGTGCGCTGTAGTATTGGCTACATCAATAATTTTAATACATCTGCTGAGTCTTTAAAAAGAAACTTTCTCTGCTATTTCTCTAGTGCTTAATTATGTAAATTACTTGGACTACTTACTCTTTTCATTAATTGATTACTGGCCTCTTTATTGCGGTGATATTATCGCTGCTTACTTTACCTCAATCGTAGTTAACAAATTATACATACATTTTATTAACATTTTACAGGTATATTTGAAGAAAATCGCAAGAAAAACTATTTTTTATGTTTGGGCATAGCACTAAGGCTTGAAACATAAGTATAATATACTGTTACATTATTCATTGATTGCGGGGTACTGTTCGTCCTTCGCGGTACCTTTTTAGAGAACATTAGTATTACTGCTACGGCCGTTATTGTACGCTACGACAACTACTTCCTAATGTTGGCAGCCTACGTCACAACGGTGCACGGTCTTCTCCAGATAGTCACGCATCAAAATACTAGCCTCGCTTGACGATGCTTGACACTGATTATCATTGTTAAAAAATGATATTATGTTAAAAACAAACAGAAATAATACTTCGCTGTGTTTTTTAATTTGGGGTAGGGATCCAAAAAGAAAAGTCAAATATTCAAAAAGGTCTACGTTTCGCAATTTATTATTGCATCTTCAGGACACTAAAAGATACATAAAACGATATAGCTCTACAAGACATCAACTTAATAAATAGTAATGTAGAAAAATTGCTATACTGACTATGAAAAATACTATAATGACTATGAAAATTTGACATAAAATAGTGAATTTTTTTTTTTGGAAATTATTACATACAAAAACACATAGATTAAGATAAATACATAACTAAATATTTTGATCTTTTTTAAACTGAAAAACAATGCTCAATAAAATTAAAAACTATGTACTTACATTTTAAGGATTTGACTTTTATAGTCATATAAAAAAATACACGAACAACACATAGGTAAATAAAGTGAAAATCACATACATGGGTTACAACAATAAAATGAAACACCACAACTAATTAAAACAATTCAACCTAGCTCGTTCAACGGTTGTTTGCAATATACCAAATATTCTTCCGTGTTATTGGAAAAAAAAGTAATACGGTTTACTTTTTTTATGTATTGTATACAGCCTGCAAATAATTTTAGCATACGGATATAGTTATTTGATTTTATCAATTATATTGAAATATGCAGAACTGAGATTCTCTAAATCGGTTTTTTTATTAACTGAATTTTTATTTTGTTGTATATGTATAATTTCTGAGATTAATCTCTTTTTATAGTTAGTTTGGGTATCCAGTACAGATGTATTGTCAAAATTGAAACTATGTCCTGTATCTCTTTTATGTTCTACTAAAGCTGTTGGATTAGTTTTTAAAAGAAAATTCTTGGTCATTTTTATGTTCTCTAATCCTGTCCTCGAGGTACCTACCCGTTTGTCCAATATAACATTTCTGACATTGTAAACAAGGAATGTGGTACACAACATTAGATTTTTGTTCCTTTTTTGTTTTTGTTTTAAGTTTGGAATAAAAGTGGGTTTTGAGTGTATTGTCACTTTTTAGTGCTATCTTAATGTTTTTGATTATTGAAAGAGGATAATTATTTTTAAGCAGCATACCTTTGATATATTGTAAGTTTTTAGAATGGTATTTTTCCGAGGATAATGTTAGTGCTTGGTGTTTAAGATTCTTAATGATATTAATTTTCTGCCTAAAAGGATACTCAGATGAATAATTTAGAAAACGTTCTGAAAATGTCGGTTTATGATACCAGTCTGTTTCTATACACCTTCTCTCATTTTTAGTTACCAGGAAGTCAAGAAATGCTTTACTATTATTTTGTTCCCTTTCAATAGTGAATTGCAGTTTGTTATGATAAGCATTAAAAGTATTTAGCAGTGTGTCATACTCATTTTTAGGGATAGAAGTTATAATATCGTCAACGTTCCTTTTGTAAAAAGGTAACTGAAAAAGAACTTTTTTAATACAGCATTCCTGAAGGTCCCGCATGATTAAGTCTGAGCACACTGGAGATAAGCAATTACCCATTTCCAAACCAAAGGTTTGTTTATAGTAATCGTCATTATACTGAAAATAATTATTATCAAAAACAAACGTGAGAAGATTCAAAAAAATATTTAGTGAAAATTTAACATTGTCTTCTATTAAATGCCATTTTTTCTTCACTATATTAATAACAATATCTGTTGGAATGTTAGTAAAGAGCGATGTGACATCTTGTGAAACTATTTCATAGTTAGTAGGTATAACGATATTTTTAATAGAAGACACGAATTCAAAAGAGTTAAGGACATGCTTTTCGTCCCTAACAAACATTATTCGTAATATCTGCCAAAAACTTTCTTAACCCATACAGTGGAGATCCCAGAAATGACACTATCGGTCTAAGCGGTATATTCTCTTGGTGAATTTTAGGTTGAAAATAAATTTTTGGAGGACAGCAGTCCCTGTTATAAGTTTTTTTCCCTATTCTTTATCGATGTGACCTTCTTTAATAAGTGTATTAATTAATTTGGTATTTTTATTTTGTATAGTTGTCGTAGGGTCTTTATTTAATTTTTGATATGTTGATAAATCATTTAACAAAAGTTGAGCCTTTTCTGAATATACTGCTTTTTCTAGGACAACTGTTGTATTGCCTTTGTCGGCTTTTAAGATGAGTATGTTATCTTTATTAGACTTCAGAAAATTTAGAGTTTGATTGACTATTTTCATTAGCTGACCCTCTGCGTATTCTAGACTCTTGGTTGAATTTAAAAAATTTGTTACTATATTAATACATTGATTTCTAATTTGTAACGTTGTGGTATCGTCAAATTTTTGAATAATATATTCTAGATCTATAATGAACTTTTGTAAATTATATTTTTTATAAGGTAGATTAAATTTATCTCCTAAACTCAATAACCACTGCACGTCCCTAGGTATATTTATTGTACTTAAATTTAGTATCCATTTGTTATTAATATCTAAAACATTTGTCGGTCTTTGCCTGTCTAATAAGTTGTTGAATTTTTTATTTTGTTTTTGTTTTAAGCGTTTATTTTGGTTGATATAAAAACATTGTTGGCTTGTACTAAAACTGTCAAATTGAGTCTCACTTATGGTGTTTTTTAGTTTTAGGATGGTTGAATTTTTTTGTAAATTTAAATTCTTGGCTTTCCAATGTGCAAACGAAATTTCTACATTCAAAAGGGACTTTTGAAATTTTCTTAAAATGTTATGACATTTGTTTGTAAAAGGGGATTCTTCTAAAGTAAGATGCTGGATACATTTTGTTGTTTGCATAATATGCTGGGGAAGAATTTGATTTTTTCTACACTTTATTAGAAAAGTTTTATGGTTGTTATACCTTTCTAATTTTCTATTACAATTGGCCCAGATTTTGAGATCCTTTACTACTTCATTACTATGTAGCGTCTCCATGTCTTGCATAAAACCCATCCTGTTTATGTACGGCTACCTATACTTCGCTAGTCAAGTCGAATTTTCCCAAAATTAAAAAACACAGCGAAGAATTATCGTATTGGATCGTTAAAACAAGACATAGAAAAAATAATACTGGTCGATCATAAAATCTTAAATAAGACAACATCAGTCAAAATAATTAACACTGGTTTAGGCCTAAATACTGGAATAGCTTAAATTGCACTGTTGTTAAAAACATTATGATAAGGATGGTTTACGGACATATCCCTAACCTGTGTTTTTTTAACTATTTCTCTTCAGGATCCCTTTTGCTTGTTACTGACAGAAATTCGTTAGGCTAGTGATGAAATTTTTAGTGTGTTTTTTGCTATTGTCTTAGTTTGCCTTTGAAGGTTTATCAACTTAAAGTTATCCAGAGTCATTCCTCTGGAGAGGAGAGATATATTTTCGGAACCTTTAAACTTTAAGACCATATCATTTATATCCACCGTATCAAAAACTGTTAGGAAATTGGTTTATCAAAAGGCATTTCTCATTAGGAATATAAGTCTTCGAGAAAGTTAATTTGGGTTTAAACCAAAAAAAATACTGGTGATATCATATTCCAGTTTCTGGACAGTGTATGGTTATCCAGAGGAGCAAAAGACTAGAGTAGCATTGTTTCATGACCTATAAAAACATTTAAGCCATGAACCGCTGATACAGCTAAATCAATATCGATTAAAAACAGCCTAAGTTGGTACCAATTATTTCTTTTAAACGATCTCCTCAATTTTTTACATTTTTTCAATTCAATACTTGCTATAGGATCACTCCGATGACATCCTGCATATTCCTTGAAAATTTCATCAAAATTGGTCAACTTATCGGGGAGTAATCGATGTACATACATAAAAAATACATAGGATCGAATTGATAACCTCCTCCTTTTTTGTCGGTTAAAAAGAGAGTAATATTATAAAATACGAAAATAGTCAATGATGATTTACCTAAAAGCCGGAAATTGTCACGCAACGAATAGGCCCTTCCACACTATGCGGACAAATCAACGAATTCTGAGTAGCGGGCTTAATGATTGTGGTACTGTAAGTCTGACTGTATGTAAATTGTGCTGTTACAATAATTTATGAAACAATAATTTAACTCTAGAATTTCTAGGAGATTTAACGACTGACAAGCTGCCTTTTTACATTTTCATATATTATAACTGTATACATTTACAATGATGTCAGGGTTGAACCCACTTCCTTGAGAACCACAGTCAGTCAACCCTCCCAGCGTGTCCACTCTTTGAACGCAGTGGTGAGGCTCAGTAAGAGACTCCAGGGTCCTTTCATTGGTACGACTCCATGGCTACGACCGTGAGGTCTTATCGATGGGTGGCCTAGACTGGAGCTCTGAAGCTAAGAGGGACACAGGGCTCAAGCCACGGTGTGCGCTTCCGTGCTAAGGGCTGCATGACACCCGAGCCCAAATCGGGTGTCGTGAACGTAGCCTCTGGGATACCACGCGACCTCCCAGAGTACATAGCCTTACCTCAGTAAGCCAGCTCTGCTGGGGTGGACCACCTTTCCGAGTAACTCGTGGGAACTGTATGAAAAAAAACAGCAGCAAACCTTCTAAGGGCCCTTCGGAAGAAGGGTCTATGAAACCGGGCTCTCAAGAGGGGACTAGTAGAGCTGGCTTGCAAAAGGAGACGACTCAACAAGACTCCATGAAGGGGACTGGCAACACACCGGGCGGTTCTAAGAAAAAGAACAGGTCTGGTGCTCAGAAGGCCAGGGCTAGACGGCTCAGGCTCGAAGGTATCACCTCGGGCCAGGGCGTAGTCAAGGCAGGGCCTAGCACTCAGGCTCAGGGGGGGACTAAACGTCCTAGGTCCCAAGGGAGCACCCCAGGGACTGAGAAAAGCAAGCAGCCTGAGAAGAGACCCAAAAAAACGGACACTCTCACGTATGGGCTGGCGGCAGCGGCAGGTCTCAGGGTAACCATTATACCGGATGTGGTCATCTCGGTGACTCAATATGGAGCTGTCTTGGCATCTCTTAATACCGTCGTAGACGGCATGGTGGAGGGGCTCTTCCCCAGATTCAGTGGTTTTCGGCTGATGGAACAGGGAGCCATTGTGGTGAACTGTGAAGATCAGTGGTCCCTGAACTGGTGGAGAGGACCAGTCCAATCATAAAGCAATGGGATAATGCATCTCTGAGAATTTAGAAACACGTTCCCAGGACAATAAAAGTTGTGGCCGTTGACCATGGACCACCGGACAGTACGGACGTGACTTTAAAACTTCTTCAGAGACAGAAATTAAGACTAAGAACTAATTTCTGGAGGACGTACTATCGCAAGGAGGAGAAACAGAAACTCATCCTTGTGTTTGGCATTGATGAGACTTCCTTTGAGGCCTTGTCACGTTAAAAGTTTAAGGTCTATGCTGGGGTCTCCCACGTCACTTTTGAGACGAAGGTAAAGGCTCCAACTTCGACTGAAACCTCCACCGACACCAAAGCCGGAGCAGCGGGGAGACCTATCTCCCCGTCAAACCCAGCTCAGCGGTTGGACCCCGAGTCTGACGCCGAGCAGGAAGTTGCTGAGCTTCTGTCTCAGATAGACGTGCATAGCGCGGCATCTGGGTCGGAGGACACAACTTCCCGGATGACGGAGGATCACCCTTAGCTCGTTCCAATGGGCAAAGGGGTGCTCTTCCTATAAAGTAACTTGCAGCACCTCAGAGGGGTGACTTTATTAATAGGCCGTCACATAGCTGTGGAGCAAACACACATCTACCTCCTACAGGAACCTTGGGTTTACAAGGGGCACGTGCGAGGTCTTGGGCAGATAGAAAGTTCTCTACATTATAAAAGGGACATCCACCTGAACCCAAGGACATGTATCTACGTTGACAGATGTATTGAGTCCTTCTCACTACCGGAATTTTGTTCCAGGGACCTAGTGGCTCTAAAACTGATTCTTAAGGATAAGGCAGGGCATCGCAAACCCATTGTTGTATGCTCAGTCTATCTTCCCTATGACTCAAGAGAGGACCCACCTACCAGGGAACTCACTGACTTAATAGGATACTGTAGGAACAACGGGCTTCCTCTTGTTGTTGGATGTGACGCCAACGCACACAACGTTGTGTGGGGCAGCACTGACACCAACTCGAGGGGCGCAAGTTTTTTAGAGTACCTCAGTATAACTGATTTAGAAATTCTAAATCGGGGAAACACTCCAACTTTTGTCATGTCACGAAGGCAGGAGGTTATTGACCTAACTCTATGATCATTTTTGCTGGTTCCGGTTGTTAGGGAATGGAGGGTGTCTGATGAGCCATCTTTATCGGATCACAGACACATCCTCTTTAAGCTAAACCTTGAGCATGACATGGAGCTCAGTAGTTTTCGAAACCCGAGGACAACCAACTGGGCTCACTATGTGGAGTCACTTAAGGTGCGGTTAGATATGCCACTAATGCCATGCTGTAGAGTAAGGCAAGTGGAAAATGTAGCAAACTCTATACAGGAAGCCATAATAAACTCCTATGGGGAGAATTGTGCATTGCGGACCTGTCGAGGTACCCAGAAAACACCATGGTGGAACTTGGATCTTGAAAAGGCTCGTAAAGATACACGCAGGCTCTTTAGCAGGGCCATGCGATCGAAATTACCTGCTGACTGGGAAGAACATAAGAACTCTCAACGCAGGTACAAAGAACTGATACGCAGTTCAAAGAGAGGGTCTTGGAGGACCTACTGCGAAAGCTTAGAAGGTGTTCTGGAGGCCGCTAGACTTCAAAGGATTCTCTCAAAAGGTCGGGGATAGAGCGTGGGGGTCTAAGGCTTCCGACCGGTCGGTGGATATACCACCACCGCAGAGGAGGCTCTAGGAATGCTCCTGAAAACTCATTTTCCAGGCTCTCCTCCGGAATCTAATGATGAGGTTACTGGGCAGGCTCTCCAAGTAGGGGCAGGCCCGGTTGACTGGAAAACGGCCGCTAAGGTCATTGCAGTAGACATTATTAAGTGGGCAATATCTTCTTTTTGCCCATTTAAGAGTGCGGGACCAGATGGAATATTCCCGGCGCTTCTTCAGAAGGGTCAGGAAGTACTGATCCCACATCTTTTGCGCCTTTTTCGGGCCTGCCTGGCTTTGGGATATATTTCCGAACGATGGCGCAGGGGTCGGGTAGCGTTTATTCCTAAACCGGGTCGTAATTGCTACGAAACGGCTAAGGACTTTAGGCCCATCAGTCTATCCTGTTTTCTTTTGAAAACCATGGAGAAGATCGTGGATGCTTATATAAGAAACGGCGCGCTAGGTAGAAATCCTATGCACTCATTCCAGCACGCTTACAGGACGGCCATGTCGACGGAGACGGCGCTTCATAGTCTAGTCAGTAGACTGGAGGTGGGGGTCTACTCCAAGGAGATTGCTCTGGGTGTGTTCTTGGATATCGAGGGGGCGTTTAACAACACCACCTTTGACTTCATTAGTGAGGCTGCTGAGAATTTTGGCGTGGATAGGGCGAACCCACCTAATTACAGAGGTGGGTTCGCGTCGTGCTTGAAAGCAGAATCATAACATCTTCTCTTGGGAGCGTGACAGTATGCTCGTCCGTGGTCAAAGGATGTCCGCAGGGCGGAGTTCTTTCTCCGCTCTTGTGGTGTCTAGTTGTGGATGGGCTGCTTCATACTCTCAATGAGAGCGGAGTTTATGATCAAAGCTACGCTGATGATCTTGCCATTATAGTAATAGGCAAGTTCCCAAACACCATTATAAGGCTCATGCAGAGGGCTTTGGCCATGGTGGAAAAGTAGTGCCAAAAACACGGTCTGTCTATTAATCCGGATAAGACCGAAATGGTACCATTTACCCATATGAGAAAAGTGGACCTTGAGAGGTTCACCCTCTTTGGGAAAGAGTTGAGACCTTCCGAGTCGGTAAAATATCTGGGTGTCTTAATAGACTCCCGACTGACCTGGAGGGATCATATTGAAAGGATCACAAAAAGGACCATACCGTGTCTATGGGCGTGCAGACGGTCCTTTGGATCAACTTGGGGTTTAAAACCTCGTATTGTGCATTGGCTTTACACGTCAGTGATAAGGCCAATGATCACTTATGTCGCTCTTATGTGGTGGCCCGCCACTCGCAAGACCACATACAGGAGGATGCTTGACAAGCTCCAAAGACTTGCGTGTCTGGGCATAACTGGAGCCATAAGAACCACACCGACCCGATCTATGGAGGCTATTCTGGGACTAAATCCTCAGCACTTGATTGTAGAGGAAGAGGCTCGGAAGGCTTCTGTCCGTTTAAACGACTGGGGTCGTTGGATACACAGAGACTGGAATTTTGGGCATACGCGAGTTTGGACTAAACTGATCAGATCAGACCCTCTCCTAGCAAGGAGAGTTGCCATTATTCCGGTCTCAATTGCCCCTAAAAGGTTTTGTGTAATTGTTCCTGAGAGAGAACAATGGAGGGATTCCTTCCCATCCTTCCTCAAACCGGAGGGCCTTGTCTGGTTTATAGATGACTCTCTAATGAAGGAGGGATCTGGGACGGGAATTTATGGGAAGAGTCCCAGGGCAAGAATTAGTCTTGCTCTTGGACGGTATGCGACTGTATATCAGGCTGAGATTACAGCAATCTTGGACTGGGTACAAGAAAACTTTTCCAGAGGATATCACGACAAGCATATCTATATATGCTGTGACAGTCAAGCCGCGATTAAAGCTCTGTCCTCGAACAGGGTCAATTCGCTGCTAACACTTGAATGCAGGAGAGCGCTAGAAAGGCTGTGTGAGTCCAATAGGGTTAGCCTCATTTGGGTGCCTGGCCTTTAGGGCATTGGGGGTAATGAAGGGGCGGATCAGCTGGCTCGGGAAGGTAGCAACACTGCTTTCACTGGGCCGGAACCTGCTCTTGGAATTGCTCCTTCAGCTGTCAAGGCAAGGATTAAGAATCGCACTGTCGAGGAATTCCGTGCTGAATGGCACGAGCTAGCAGGACTCAGACAGTCTAAGGTCTTCATATCAGGCTCTTATAGCCGTTCTGAGTCTAATAGACTTCTAAATCTAAACAGAAGTCAACTTAGAACTATTACCGGTGTCCTAACTGGACACTGGCTGGTGAAATATTACCTGCATAAGATTGGACTCGACAACGATCCATACTGCAGGTTTTGTGCTGAGGTAGATGAAACTACCGAGCATCTAGTCTGCCGATGTGACGCTTTAGTCAACGCCAGACTGCTTTGCTTGAGTGACACCTATGTGGAACCCGAGCTTGTGGGATGTGCGCGACCTGAAAGGGTCCTTTCCTTTCTAAAAAGGAGTGGGCTCTTGGCCTTGCACGCCTACTTGGGGGATAGCACAATGGGCCCCAGTGAGCCTAAGTGCTGCCCTTGTCGGGCTCCCCATTTATGTCTATGTGTACAGTCAGTCAACAAAAGATTGTGTCAGGGATGGTTATTTCAAGGCATGTGAACGTTTTTTTTTATGGGGCATATAATGTTTAGAAGAGACTGAGAAAACATACAAAAAATAGTATTTTATACCTAAGGTGGGATGTTATAAGAGCATATTATACTATTGTTGCGGTTTGTAATATAAGTGCATTAGAAACTGTTCTTAAAGCAAAACAGCCAGATGTCAATTCCTTGCATAGTGTAGTGATGCAATAAGTTCTTGATATTTTACTTCGGTGTCGATGTTAAGCCCCAAGAAAGCTAGATACACAATATAAAGGGTTATATATGATAGATAGATGAATTTAGAAATACTTTACATTTACAATAACCAATTTTGGCAGCAACAACATAGTGGAAACTTATTTAAGTCTAACGGCAAGTTGGCGTTGACCAAATCAATAATTATATTGGTTTCATGGACCTCAGTTTTGAACACAGTTCAACTTTTAAATTAAGGCATCATCGGTAATAAGTGTTAACTTTCGTTAATTATTCAAAAGTATTTAGTTTTTAGTAGGAAAGCGGTTTAATCTCAAGCTAGGAAGAGTCAACAACAATTTCGATCGTTTAAAATAAATAATTGGTACTAACTTAAGCTGTTTTTAAATGATATTGATTTAGCTGTATCAGCGATACAGGATAACCATAGACTCTCTCCAGAAACTGGAATATGATATCACTAGTATTTTTTGCCTTGAACCCAAATTAACCTTCTTGAATTATATTCCTAATGAAAAATGCTTTTTGATAAAGCAATTTCCTAACTATTTTTGATACGGTGAATATTAATGATATTTTCTTAAAGTTTAAAAGTTCCGAAAATATATCTCATGACTCTGGATAACTTTATGTTGATAGAGTTTCAAGGACAAATTAAGATAATAGCCAAAAGACACTAAAAATTTCATCACTAGCCTAACGAATTTCTGTCAGTAACAAGCAAAAGAAATCCGGAATAGAAATAGTTAAAAAAACACAGTGGACATGTGCCTAAACCATCCTTATTCATAATTTCTTTAACAACAGTGCAATTTAAGCTATTCTAGTATTTAGGCCTAAACCAGTGTTAATTGTTTTAACTGATGTGGTCCTATTTAAGATCTTATGATCGACCAATATTATTTCTGTTTGTGTGTCAAGCATCGCCAAGCGAGTCTGGTATTTTAATGATGAAGACCGTACACCGTTGTGAGGTAGGCTGCCAACATGAGGTAGTAGTTATGGTAGTGTACAATAACGGCTGTGGCAGTAATACTAATATATAGAACTAAAAATGATGAAATTCAAAATTTGATAAAAAAAACAACTCAAAAACTACAACAAAAAGTAAAAAATAATATTTTATTTAATCTGGAAAATTTTAGTCTCTAAAGTCGGCTCTAACTAATAAAGACAGAAAGTCATTATACTCGTTGTATTAGTACATAAATGTATTTTTGTTGCTAGATGATTAAGAATAAGTTTGGCGCCGACTTACAGTCGGTTTTATTTGTTAGAAAAACTTTTAACACAATAAGCTTTCTCCTACTTTTGGTTTAACCGCAAGTGGTAATGTTTTTATTATTTTTAGTGTCACCATATACATTTTACGAGATCGGATTATTTAGCTTGTCTTTAACTTGTCACATATTGGCTATTTAATAGTTCAAATCCCGTTACATTCATTTTATCCATACCATTCTTTGTCAAATTGGCACTTGTCTGAAAAACAAATAAAATATAACAGCGGTTCAGTGGTGAGCGGTAATCCGGAGTGAAGAATAGTCAAGCGTTGTTAGTGCTTACACGAGTATCTGCTGACCGCCAAATAATTCTATGTACCGAATGGAAATGGTAAGCTAAAATTTGGGAGTGATTGTAGTAATACGATCAAGATCATAGTGAGTACGCTATTATCTAAAAGGCTGAAATACAACAATGTATGTTTCAGTGCTTGGACAATGTTGCTGGATTCTACAACTCCTCGTTCTATGATAAGTGAGGGGTTGTTAAAACAACCACGATACAACGTAAGGGTGCTCTGTGGTTGAAACGATGGTGTTTGTGGTCGGCGCATCATCTCAATTATTTCTGGTACTACAATTGTTTGAATGAAAGAATAATACATGGAGGACGGACTATTTAATATTTAAAAAAATATTTTTCTATTTTTTTTTTCGCTCACCCTCCGATATATTTACAGATCTTCAGGTTTCAGGGTCCCTAGGTGCCAAAAAATATGTGAACCCATTTCCTTTGATCTGACTGTCTATCTGCCAGTTCGCGTTACTCAATAGATAAAGGGTGACAATATTGCAAAGTCTATTAGTCGAAACAATATAGCGGCAATAAAATGTTGAAAAAAAAGCTTAAATGACCTATTTGTTCAATTGGCCTCAAATTTTATACCAAAAAATTAATTGACATAAAAATGAATTGGTGGGATTTTGTTACGAATCCAACAGGGCGAAACTATTAGACGTCAAGTTTGGTACAAAAATCAAGTATGATCTAGTGATGAAGTTTTGAATTAGACGTTTGAAGCTTGAGGCGAATCCAAAACGGAGAAACAAAATGGCGGTCTGACAGTCCTTAACCGTAATGATTTATTTCAAATTAAAAAAATTTAATTGCCAAGAAATAAAAAAATTAAACAAGTTGTTAAAAAGTAAATAAAATATAAAGATAAATAATAATAAAAGATTTAAAAAAATAACAAATAGAACGAAAATAAAGAATAATCTCTAATTTGACTTTACCCGGAACCTCCCTCTTACAATTCTGGCTTCACATTGTCAACTTATTGGTAGGCTTTTTATTGCATCATTTTTCTTCAACACAATATCCGTACTAGAACTATTAGATGGGCCATTCCTATACACGTTTAGTTTTTGAAACAAACACATCGTTTAAATACTCACCCGTAATGCCATCAAAAAGTACACCGATTCGTGTAGTCACGTTTTCTCTAAACGGCTTGGTGTAGTAGGACCAACTTCCATTATGCCAAATTAGTCCTTTATGAGAGAGTCCCCAACTTTGATTGTCTATTCCAAGCAGATTTACAAAAGAGTCTTCATGTAAACGTGCCTTTTTTGTTCCTAGAAAATAAGAAATATATTTGCCATCTAATATTCGAAACACCAGAGCCCAGAACAAAACGTTTTCAAATTATGAAGTTGAAGTGTTGAAGTTTAATTTTAATGCTTTCTGGAGATATTTAATGTTTTCACATGTATGTATTAAAGCTATATAAGCTGTTTTTAATATTTGATACATATCAGCGTGATAAAAAATAAAACTGGTTTGTATTTTCTCAAAACAAACGAAAAAATGCCGATTTCACGTGACTCGAACTGAAAGATCGAAGAAGAAAATTAACGATGAGAAAAACACCCTTTATTTATACAAATCCCTTAAGTTAATTTTTGTTATCCGTTTCTGAACGCCAAATCACTTTGAGACACTAGATATTACCTAAATAACATATATTTTTAGTAATTCTTTTGTTAACTAAAAAAATTAACTTGTCGATCATCCCTTGGTATGTACAGGGTGATTCAGGTAACTGGATAAATGGAAATATCTCGGTTATATTTGAAATTAGAAAAAAATTTTGTTTGATTCGATCTGCTTTTTCATATGTGTCCTCAAAAAAGTAAGGCAAATACCAACTTGGTTTTTTAAATATAATACACATTTTTTAATGTTTTTGAATTTTATTACAACTTCTGCATATTTTTTGTATAATATATCATGTATCAAAAATTAACAGTTTTCTAATTATGGAAGGTTTTAGATTACGAAATACATACTACGATTTTTCGGATATGTAAATCTAAATAAGTAATCTAAAACCTTCCATAATTGGAAATTTTAGATACCTGCTACTACCTAGAGATAAAGGTTTATTTTTCGAATGTCATGATATTGAAGTTTGGAGTCTGATTTACTTCTTAACTCATTTTTATTTTGGGCTAATACTTAAAAAATGAGCTATTCGATTTCTGAAAGATTCAAAATGGTCGACCTTTATTTCAAGAATAATAATACCGCTACAAGTATATGGAAAATGTTCAGAGTGATCAGAAAATACCATCTGTACCAATTACAGTTCATACGAAAAAACAGCGTCTCTAAGAAATAAGAAAAAGACGAAACAAAGAAATGAAGAACCTTTATTTCAAGAATAATAATACCGCTACAAGTATATGGAAAATGTTCAGAGTGATCAGAAAATACCATCTGTACCAATTACAGTTCATACAAAAACAGCGTCTCTAAGAAATAAGAAAAAGACGAAACAAAGAAATGAAGTAAAGGATTTTAATATATTAGTTTATTTTCAAAAAAATCTATCAGAGACTGAGCCAGAGATACAGGGTATGGACCTCGCAACAAGAGAGTTAATCTAGAGTATTTCAATACAATTTTACGGACCGACCCGAAAAACTGCCATACATTTTGGGGCCTATAAGGTGTTAGGTCCGGTTTTTATCCGTGGCAATTTAAATGGGTTAAGATATCTGGAAATTTTGGAAAATAAAATTGAGCACTTTATCTATGAACTACCACTTCAAACTCGGCAAAATATAATTTGACAACAAAACGGGGCACAATCCCATTATATTGTGAAGGTATGAGATTTTCTTCAAAATATGAATACCTTCCTTTGAGGCTATTTGAAAGATACAGTTTGTAGAGAAGAAAATAATAATATTGGAAACATTTAGAGATAAAATGTTGAACAAATAAGAAATTTAAACAAAAATGACTAGGATGCAATTATAAATGCACTGGAGCGCCAGTTAAGATAAAAATTATAGGTTTATTTATTTTCTTGTCTGTGGTTGATCATAAGTTTGAATTCAGTGGCGGACATATCACCGGGCAGCTCGAAGAATTAACTGAAATCAAAAACATTTTACCCCCAACAAACCCAAAGAGCTTCAGTGAAATCTACTACTCGAGTGTTACACACTATGGTGTAGTTTCTTGTGTATGGCTGTGCTATTCGAAACTTATGGACGCTGCTTACTGCAGGCTATGTCATACCTGTAGTAACCAGTGAAGTCGTGGAATTATGGTTTGGAGGAATAGTTTAGCATAGCTGTACTGAATTGTAGGGAGAAAATAAGACTATTGGTAAAGAAGTAGGAAATTAAGCAAGATACGAAGTTTCTTTTTAGAAATTGGTTTTAGAACGGTTATTTCGCATAACTTTAATATTAGCCAAAAGTATTCGTGGTCATCCAGAAAATATTTTTTTAACAATAGTAGGGCTTCTATCCGATTGCTATATTAATACAAGTTTTAAAAATATCTGCTGGATTTACTCGATACTTGATTAAGGCAATACAGAATGAGCTAATTCACAATTATGTAAAATGTGTCTTGGAAAAACTTGTATCCGAATTAAATTTAACTATTTTTTTTACTTATGGTAGAGATTCCCAAAAAAGATAATTACATTAATAGTTTTTAGTCAGAACCGTTCAACTTATTAGAAACGCAAATATTTTAGCCATTATTCGAATTAGAGAAAGCTTTTAGGGTTTTTAAGAATTATAAAATGTGTCTACAATGGCGTTCAGGTAATAATGAAGCAGGTTATCTGCAATGTGTCGGTCTTAATGTTAATTTAGTGATTCATGATGCAGTGGCGAGTTGCACTGATACCAGAGTATTTTCGTCTGTACTATAAATCATTTATAGTTCGTTTGGATTTAGTACTAAAAGGTAAGACCTCTTGATTTCAACTACAGGTGAGTCAGATATAACGACATAACTCTAAAGAAAGGTAACAACACCCGTTTGTCAAGAAAGGTACAATCAATTATAGCACCAGAAAAATCGATATTTTGACTTTTGAAGGCACTCACAGAAAATTAATTGAAATCGTCTAAAAATGAATGAATTTAAGAAACTTTGGTTTTAAAAAAGAATATCGAGGATTTTGAATTTATTATTAGTACCCTCTTTATGTTTAAAAGTTTTACTCATGTTAACTTCGCTTCAAGTACTATACTAAGCAGCACTAATTTTAAATACTGTTCGACACAACTTCTGATTTAAGAGAAGAGCAGGGCTATAACAGTCTAAAATGCGGCGTAATCGATCTAGCGAAGAAATGAATATGTATAAAGCCAGAATTTGAAGTTCAGAGGCAACGAAAAGTAAAAAACACTACTTAGTTAGTTTTCACTTTTTTTTAGTACTGAGTAGAGATGGGTAATATTTATTATTATATTACTGATATTATTTGCAAACAGCTAAAAGAAACGATCTCCGCTATGCTTTCCATACAAAAAAAAAGTATTCTTAAAATCTCGAAATTTATTTCTAAAATACAACTGAAGTAACTTTACAAAACGTTAATAATTTATTTGCCAAGTTTCCGAAGGTGTTAAGTAATTGTTTTCTTAACCAGTTTGTTAGGTTATGGGAGTTGGCTAAACCTGATCTTAGAAAGGACATAACAAATCTATATACAGCATATGGGGGCCCATGAACAGATTGTGCACTGGGGCCTACGGACCTTTAGATCCGCCACTGTCTGAATTAGTAGCATGTTATTTCCAAATTTAGTAAACCGAATTTAAAATCTGTGTAAAATGTTTTATCTCATTTCGTAAATATTTTGTAGAATATTAATACAAAATAAAAATGTGTCAAGCAGTATATTAGACTTCAGATATCAATGTCATGACAATCGAAAAATAATCCTTTATCTCCAGGTAGCAGCAGGTATCTAAATAGGTAAGCAATTATATCCTAAAAAGAGAAATCGTAGTATTTCGTAATTCTCAAAACTTCAATATTTCGAAAACCGTTAATTTTTGATACATGGTGTATTATACAAAAAATATGCAGAATTTGTTATAAAATTCAAAAACATTGAGAAACGTGGTATATTATATTAAAAAAAAAAGTCGGAAATTGCCTTGCTTCTTCAGAACACCTTGTATACATTGAAATATAAGCATATACAAAAGTAGATCGAATCAGACAACTTTTGTTTCGAACATTTTTTTTCTAATTTCAAAAATAACCGAGATATTTCCATTTAAAGAGTTATCTGGATAACCAGATACAAGGTGTCCCATTTTCGTTGTTTTTATGGGGTATATCTCTTATTAGTGAAGATAGAGGGTTCCGGTTTTCGGGACATAGTGCTACTTTTTTGTCAAACGAAAAATGACCCAAACAAAATTTTCATAACTCCCTTCGTTTTTAATATACAGTGTGAAATTGAAATTATTGCATTTTTGTTCCCCCCTCGTATTTCGGTTGTTGTTTAACTTATCGAAAAGATAAAAACTGACTCTGATACAGTTTTTCAAGTAAAATCCAGTGGCGTAGTCAGATTTTTTATGTGAGCTGTCGTTTTTGAGATACAACACACACTTATAATTTTTTAAATGGAACACCCCTTATATTTTTATTTTATATTATTCAGTTCACAATAAGCTTCTTGAAAATATATAATAGTATATACTTTTCTATTCGAATCACCCAGTAATTTGCATTTGTTTAGAGATAGACTCAGTTTTTGGTAGTAGGCTGGGATTGCCTAAACAAAACAAAGGAAAATTGTTATCATGTTAAATAAATTACTTGTCAAAAACATCTGGTTTGATTTAAAGCTAGATTAGATAACCTCAACAATTATTTTAAATTTTATAGGACATATTGCTCTGCTTTGCACAATCTAACGAAGATGTTAACGAGGCTTCGGAACTATATTTATTAAGGCATGTTTAGCATTCGTCGTATTTTGTAATAAATGCATTTTTATGAAGCTATTGGCGTCTTAAACATAGGTATCAAGAACGAAGACAACCCTGTGATATTTATCTTCAGTAATAAGAGAGATATCCTTTAGTCTTAGGGTACTAATGAAGAAAAAAGACAGAAACATTCCAAAGTACCCAAAGTATGCCAAAAAATTAATGAATAAATGAATACCTAAAAATATTTGTCCTATTTCCTAAACCAGCTTGTACAACAAAAATATTAACATAGCTTAGATTCTTAATGCCGTCGAGAAGGTAGAAAATTTTAAAACATCATCAATATCTATGGATTTCTTTTTATAGCCACAGGCATTTAAAATTGTTTCAAATTACATTCTATTGTCTTTGTGGGCGAACAGATAAGATTTATATAATTATCACATTCATATTTTTAAACCCCAAATCACTAACACGGTCTAACACGTACCACTTACCAGGCGCGGATCTCCCATTAGTATGAGTAGCCTGAAGCCTAGGGCCTCTGTAGCAATTTATTTGTTCAATTAAAAATTAATAAAACTAGATATTTTTGACATCGAAATCATTTACGACATTCATAAATAGGTCATATAGGGCATGACAGGGCAGATAATATAGCAGATTCTGAAAATGTATTTTTGTATATATGTTTTTTTTTGCTTAAAACTATAGATTTTTATATATTTTTTTCGGTTTTCATTTAGAATCATACGTAACTGAGATATTATACTTGGTAAATAATAAAAGACGTATTCGTATTTTTTTTAAATATGTAGATTTTCTGAACTGGTAATTGTACATAATATATCAATTTTATACCACAGAACTGATACTTTTTTCCATTTTTCCTGCTGCTTAGCAGTGTCTCACTATTTCTTTTTATTTTATAATTTATTTAATAAAATACTATTATAATAATGTCCTATGTCCTATTCCAATTTTTTTCTCTTAAAAACACGCAAATACTTAATTTTCTTTTATCCATCGAGCTGCTGAGCAATCTGCAGTGGGCCGTTGTGGTCACATTAAGAATTCGTTCTTAGGAAAAATGTGTGGGAGAGAAGGATGGCATATACTGCGGCGTTTTGTGTCTGGCTTGTGATTGGTTGACATCCTTATGGGCCAATGCTATCCCAAAAAATATTTTTGATCTAAAATAGGTAACTATTCCCTTATTTAAGACTATGAAGAATTTTTTGCTGGGAAAAATTAAGTAAAAGAAATTACCAAAGTGGAGAACAAAACTGCAGTAATATGGAAGTCGAAAATATAAAATTTAAAGCATTTTCCCTATTAAGGTTAGGTCGAAAATAGGAACATATTTCTTCAGGAGGTCCATCTACAGTATTAATTACCTAAATGTACCTTCTTTTTAACCTGTTTTCGACCTAACAGGACTACATATTAATGTTCAGCGACGTACATCGTTCATATATAAGAATGTTAAGAAAGAATTAGAAGAGGATATTATATGTAACGAACATATCGTTGCGGTTATCGGTAGGAATCCAAAGATGAAGCCTCTAATGTCTGTGTTGAATAATTCGTAATAAAGAAGCAAAATGTTCAACATATTTAATTTTCCCGAATGCATATACAGTAACAGCATCCGTACTAGACGAAACTGCCGAGCTGAAGTTCGAAACAGTAAAAGCACCATTGCTTCTTCTTTTATGTCATTTATTTCTTGGGGTGATTGTACACTTCTATATTTCATCGGAAAGTTTACTGGCAATCTTCTTTCTTCCATGCTGTTTCTTATATTTCTTGTATTACTTCTCTCGTAAAATGGAAGTATTATAATCGTAAAAAATCACCCTCCGGATTTGTTTTGATCATTACGTTTCAGGGTCCCTAGATGTCGAAAAATATGTTTTCTTAATTCCGTCTGTCTGTTCTGTCAGTCTGTCTGTTCACGGCATAACTAAAAAACTGATTGGCATCAAATTTTGATCAAAAATTCAATATGGCCTAGTAAAATGTAAAAATAAATATTATTTAAAAACCACATATCCAATTTATCTCAATTTTGGCACAAAAATCAAGTATTATGTAAGAATCAACTGGTTTTGGTATAGAGATGAACTAGTAAAATTGTGGTACTAATTCAATTAATCACCCTCTTTTAGCGTCCCTAGATGCCAAAAAATATGTTTTATCAATCCGTCGGTCCGTGTTGGTCTTTTTGTCAGATTGACTTCAAATTTTAGTCAAAAATTATGGGTCATATGGGGATGACCTGGTAATATTTTGGTAAAAACCTAATATGCTGGAACAAGATTTTTTAACGTTTCATTAGGCCTGCCGCCTAGTGAAACGTTAAAAAATTATTCCTAAAAAAATAATTATCCAATCAATCCCAAATTTTGCACAAAAATCAAATGTTACATAGAAATGAACTGGTAACATTTTTGTATGAATTGTAATGAAAAATAAACAAAATCTTTTAACAAATATCCTGAAAATACTACTTATTAAATTATTTTCAAATTTTTGCAAGTATTAAATGTTTTATAGAGATAACCTGGTGACGTTGCGGTACGAATTTAAGATGTAGAAATAAAATGGTGGCCAAATAAAATTTTTAAAAAATTTTGCAGAAAAATTGTATATGATACATAAGTTACCTGGTACCATCAGCATGACGTAAGAAAATTATGGTTTGTGTCAATGTGAAAACTAATTGTTGAATTTGTTTTAAATTTTGTCCAAAAATTAAGTGCGTCATAGTAGTAACTAGTAAAATATTGGTAGGAATTCAATATGATGGAAAAAAATATTTGAAAAAAGTATGTGTTACTAAATGGCTATGTACTAAACTAAACTAAAGTGGGCCACATTTTACTAATCCTAATAAAAGGAAAGAATCATAACAAGGAAAGTTCCGCGTAAAGGAAATTTATCGATTTTTTTGTAAACGATTGGTACTAAACAAATGAATTCGCAGATTAAGATTTTATGATGATGTCTCTATCTATAGCAGTCTAGCGTGGGTGTTGTTTCTAGTACGTTCGCGTAGCGCAGGTGTCGTTACTGACGTAAAGTTCGAGATGCCGAAATGAAACGGAGCTTCTAGCACAGTTTCTGTTACTGTACTTGCGTCTCGGATGCTAAAATCAATATGCGCAATCCAAATCTTCTAATAAAAATTTATTCTTGCTAATAAAAAACAGACGGGCTACTTTAAAAAAAATTAAATGCAACTTGATTTTAAAAGAAAAATCATATATAAAGAAAATTCGTATTATTTCTTTATGATTAAATCCTCATACTATATGTTACTTCGGAACATAAATTTTAATATTTATCTAGTTGATAACAAACCAGACAAATTTAATCTAAATTCCTTGACCTAAAAAACTCCATAAAATAAAGCGCTAAAACACAGATTTCTTTAAAGTCGATTATCCTTTGATTTCCGATCTAGGCAATTTACTTATATAGCCTTATTTAAATTGGGCTAATAAGAAATAATATCCTATTTAGGAATTCTTTGTTTATTGGTCAAGGCTAAAATAGAAAGAATTTTCGACCAAAAAAAAAAGGTCACTTCATTTAGAGATATCTAGAGAAATATATAACTAAAATCTAAGATCTTCTGCTCCCAGAATTCTCCCAATACAGCATCAAAGACCGAAGACTGTAAACGCGGTTCCGAATGTTCCAATACAGGTTCAGGCAGATCTTGTTGAGATTGACATTTGTTTGAAACTACCTATATCAAGTTACGAAGCTCAAAGGTATTTTTACAGGTCAACAATGTCGGATGAAAGGCTAAATAACTTATATACACTGTCAAACGAAAACAATATAACACGATCCATCTTCTAATATAAAACTATTCACCAGTACGCCTCGGTAAAACGCGGAAAGGGTACCTATTTTAATTTTAATTTTAATTCAGACCTTTTTTTCAAAATCGTTTGCTAATTTAGTAATATATTTTCTGCTTTAAAATTATCCAGCGTTCTCTTTTTCCGTTGTAGTCTAGTAACTGTCAGTGCGAAAATTAGGCTTCTTTAAAATCATGAGAAGAGGGGCAAAAAAAAGTTAACCTAGGGCCTCCAAAAACCTCGATCCGGCACTGACTCTTACCTATTCCAAACATCATACTTGTTCCAAATATTCTTCTGGACAAAACCAGTTCCCAGTAGTATCGGCCATTATTTAATACTTTTGTGCCACGTACGCCTGCAGTACCACTACTCCAGTTAGGGTGAAAATGGGCTATGCGTAGGTGCTTTCCGCTTAAGTTGACCTATAACCAAATATATTTTATGTTAGCTATATGGCATTTCAAAATGCCCAACTATATTACTAAAGCATATCAGGACACACAGAAAGCCGCGTTCCAAATATGCAGGTTGAAACAAAATGGCTTCGCACTATTAGGATCTTGTTAACGGTAAGAGATACAGCAAAGAATAAATCGGAATAAGGTTGAGTATTTCAGTGCCTAGTAATCTGATGTATTGAACTACGAGATATTCCACAGAGTTACGTTGAGCTACCAACCCAATTTTATTAGTAAGAGGTCTCGTTGATTTTTTTATTAGTCTTTCATTGCGACCCCCCTCCCCTCTATTCTTAATAGGTGGTTAAGTTTAGGTTCACTCAATCTGACCTTTTTTTAGTCTTCTGCTGATATTAGGTGGCTGTTGTTACCCTAAAACAAAAGAGATGACTTCTTTTTTTAGTTGTTTGTTGATTTTTTTCTCCGATAGCCCCCCCCCTCCCTTTTAATATCAGAGGTCTAGGGACGTCTCTGAGAAGGCATAAGGCAATTTACTGCACAAAATCGAAACACTAAATGATGTCATTAAGATATGATGTTTCATCGTTCTATCTTGTGCAGTGAAGATCCCTGAAGATGCCTTGTGCAACTGCAGGCAAAACGCTGGAAAGTAATTCCATTTTGACTCGGTCCAAATTCAGGAATCTTAATTGAGTTCATCCGTGAAAGCTTTCTTACTATCTACTATAAGCAATAACCGCATTTTATTCCAAATATTCGGGTGTAATTCAATTGACGAAGATGGGCAAAATTTAACTGATACCCGAGAGAAATTTTTAATTTTCGTTTTTCTTTTTGTGACGTTATTCGGTAAGATAACATAAAAGAGGACTTTCTAGGGAACTTTTGAATATACTTGGCAATGGTGTAGTTAGCTTGTAAATTTAATCTTTAATTTTTAACCGCTTTTTCGTATACTAGGATGATTCTTCAGTGAAAGTTATTAGTTATTTTTATTCAAACCCTTTGATGGTGATGTAATTATTAAATATAATCAACAAAAATTTAATTTGAGTTCCAGATTTCCGGGTAGTAGTCTATGAGGACTCATCAATACTTAAACTTCTCACACCTTTTTTTTATTGTTGTGTTAAAAGTTTGTTGTTTATCTGAAATACAATTTTTCAGTTTGTGAAAGGGCAGTCAGGACTATGTCAATAGTCCAAAATATGGAAATTTATATTTTTAGTGCATATCTCGTTAATAACACCTTTTATATAATATACACGGAATTGATCCGTATTGTGGTTGTATAGAGAAAATCACTCACCAGGATAAATCCTAGAAGAAAATGCAAAAATTAAATATAAGATAATAAACTTATATCAAAAATGTATTTACTCTTACGAAAAACTTAGATTTGTGAACCGTAACTGCTGCACTACTATATAGAAGATCTTTAAGTATTCTGCTCTTGTAACAAATAGGGTCGGATATAGCTAATGGTTTTTTTGCCATTAAAAAAAAAACACTAATTTTCAAGGAAACATCAGGTTAGTATACAAAAAAACATAAAGAATTACAGGTCTGTAAGTATTTAAAAAAATCGAACTGACGATGATTTTGAACAATCGGAATGCTTTGAATGCTAACTAGGTCATTTAATCCAAGTCAAGTCAATTTTTAAAAAGTTTTTTCGATATCATTAACCTTCAACCCGTGGTCAAAAACTTACATGAAATACCGAGGGGGTGCAAATGTACCCCAACATTCTTTGGCTTATTTATTTTTTTTTTATGTTTTAATTAAGGAATATTAAAAATAAAACACATTCTGCTTATAAAAAAATATATATTTTTACAAAAACAAGTTATAAGCATTGATAAAGGAGTAAACACATTTTGAAAAAATAATATAAAATGATTAGATATAATAAAAACAAAAATAATTGTGAAAAAAAGTACAAACATTTTGGTGATATTTTAAATAATAATTTAATTATCACACTTGTTACAAACTGTTATATTTTTTTAATGTTCTGCACATACGAATTGATTGTACCGAATACAAAACTTTCGAGATTTTCTGTCTTTACGTCTGTCGCATAAGAAACATCGCTGCTGTCTGCCAATAACGGGAACAGGTTGTTCGTTCCTTACGTTTAATTCTGGCAAAATGGTTAACATGGACTGTTTTACATTGGAATGTAACGACTTGTGATTGTGGTATCTACGGATTATGTTTTTCCTAATTAATTTTCGGCCCAACTCCAACAAAAACATTCTTCTCCTATCCAAACGATTTTTTTTCTAATCTGGATTTTTTAACATCCAAAGTTTATAGGCGTTAATACCACCAATGTCCAGCAGATGAAAAAACATTCCCATCGGCCACCGATTACTTTTCTTTGGGTCGTGAATTCCTTTGCCAATTTATCTGTTGTGTCCACTGCATCCTTTGTTTTATTGCATTGTAAGATAATGTCTGGTTTGTAATTAATTTCCTCTCGAGTTATTTTGTCATCGTTAAGTTCTGTCGATAAAAGAATAACTGCCGCATTTTTTTTTTGGTATGTAGGAAACTAAAGTTTTATTCTCCATAAAAGCAAACATGCTTGAAAAGTCCTTCTTATATCTTGCTGGAAGTAGTTCTTTTAGAATATAAGGTTTATTTTTACGCAGTGTACCACATAACGTAAGGTTATTATGTAAAAGCTTATCAGCTAACTTAATACTGGTTAAAAAGTTATCAGTAGTTATTTCATATCCTGTAGATAAATGGTTTACCAAGTCATTACTATCCTTTGTCCTTGGCCTTTCTCTGGTTTGTTTCCTTTTTTGCCTAGAATTATTACAAAATAGGTAGAAAAATCTGCATTTTTTTTCATGAAAAAACTTACCTAAATAAGGTTGCATATTTACTATATATACCGAACTACAATCAGCCATGCCTAAATTTTTAAGCCGTACTTGTCAGGCTTACTCTTCATGTAAACCCGAAAAGGTGCTTTACCTCGGAATGGGACTAACTGCTCATCCACGCACAAGTGTTTAGATGGATTTAAAGATTTCTTGCAATTTGACACAAAACTATCAAAAATATCTCTGATTGGGGCAAATTTATCAGTGCGTTTTCTTTCTTCTCTTGTTTCAAAATTGTTGAATCTTAAAAAGCACATAATCTGTTGGAATCTGTTGCGAGACAAAGCAGATGATACTAGAGGCCGACATAAAGTTGGATATTGGCTCTATAGTACACATATTGGCTCTTTAGCAGCGTGCCAGGCTCCAAAAATAATAAGCAAACCAATAAATGCTTCCCGTTCTTCTTGCACAAAAGGAGAAAAGGCCTTCTCATTTCTCTTATAATATGATTCGACTTTTCTATTCGTCTCCGATAAAATTACATCCATAATATCTTGTGAAAAAAAGTGTTCAAAAGCTTCTTTTATGGTGAAAAATTCAAAAATTTCAAAAAGTTCTTTAGACGAATAAGTCGTGATCAGTAAAAAAATTTACTGACGGGCCTACCTCATCTGTAAATCTGTCGACTCATTTTCAATATCACTAATGATTGCAAAACGTTTTTCTCATCAATTTCAGTCACTACATCAGTCAATATCAAACCATCCTCTAGTGCTAAATCATTGAAATAACTATCGTAAAAAGTTTTAGCATTTTTATTTCTAAACTTCCGTGGTTCACAAATAGTCGTAATAACACACTTTGTAGGAAATGTACATTTTTTTGGAAATCCCCGATACGTTGACGTGTTTGGGATTAGTTTCTACCAAGACCCATTAACTCTATAGGTTGCCTCAGCGATCTTGACCTAGTGTTTCTCGGTTTTGTGTGCGTTTATATATATTAATCTTTTTTTGTTAAAATTGAAACTTTTTTGTTACAATAAAATGCAGACTTCAAATATAAGTTTAAATATTAAATATCAGTATATAAAAAGTTCGATTGTATTTATAAAATACCCAAAAAATATTGTTGTAAAAAGTTTTAGCATATATAAAAATGTACATTTTTTCACCTTATGTTTTATTATATATTAAATAAATATATATATATGCATATATAAAACACCTTATGTTTTATTATATATTTGCATTTTATCTAAAATTCTACGTCTACTTCATATATAGTCCAGAGGCCTAAGTTTAATTGTTTTCGAGATATTGACATTTAAAAACTGAGATTTTCAATTTTGAACAGCTGTAGAGTCTAAACTTAACGGTTCAAATTAGAACAAAACGGTTTGCACTTTCCAGATTTAGTTTTTAATAGTCCACCATACATTTCTTCACTATATCTACCGAGAACACTCTATGGGGACAGCTTATGTATCTTATAAGTTTTTTTCATATTTTATTAACTAGGCGTACTACTTGCAGTAAACACAATTATTTAACTGTTCAAACATCTCAAAAAAATACTCTGAAAAACACAACTGACAACTATCGCAAAGAAAACGTCAAGCTGAATTAGCAATAATCTGGCCGCCTTATCAGATCGGGTCGCCAGTCGACGTCACGACCTCCGTCTCACCTTCGCGTCCCCCTCGCCCGATAGCTGTTCATCGAGGTAACCTTAGAGTTAATGGGCCTTAAGTTTGTACCCCAGTTGGTTTTTAACGTATGCAAAATTTATACCTGTTGTTAAATATCGAGCGGGGTGCAACTGGACACCAAGAAACAAAACTCTCTATAATTTGTTACAATAAAAAGGAATTTATTCAAACTTTTTTATATCAATTTAGAAATATATTTAAGAAACATAGCACCAAGGAAATTAAGTAAAAAAAAATTTTTAGAAAAGATCCCTAAAAATTCATGTCTGGGGTGCAACTGTACCCCGCTTGGGTTTACGAAGGTTAAGAATAATGTCACAAAAAAAATTTAAAACAAAAATTGAAATTTTCAATTTTTTTAAATATTTATTATTATTAAGTTTTCGGGACACTTCAGATCTCAAACATTTACTCTTTTATACATCTCTTATCATTTACGAGAACCCAATAGTGGGAAGCAAATTTGTTATGCCTTTGATATAGGTTGAGAATTTAGCGTTATATTTTAACATCAACATCTCTATTGTTATCCTCCGTTTTTAAGATAGGATTATAATTTACGCAATGTAGAAGGGCGACAAACTTGATTAATGTCAAAATGAGGTTTGCTATAAATTTGGCAATAAAAAAACACATGTCACAAGACTAAACTACGTGAGATGTGAAATATAGGAAATAAATAGGCAAGTTTACCTCACGACTGTGGTGATTTTTATCCCAAGTCCAGTGATCATCACAGGGCAGTTCAGATCCGCTCGAAACAGACTCATTGGTATCCTTTTCGTTAGAAGTCATCTTTCTGGAGGTCTCTTCTGACTGCTATGTAGATACCTCGAGAGGGTATTGAAGGTCATAAACATTACCATTACGTCTAAAAATTATTTTATTAATGCTATTGACACAATTATTTTAAATAACAAATGCTCATTTTTCTACTTTGCGGATATTTATTGTTTACTTTTTGCCAATTTTCTCATTATATAAGAAAGTTAAAGGGGAGTCCATATATTTTTGATAGATTGCAATGCACTTATGGAAATAAAAACCCCAGGACAATTTACAGCAAAAAGGCTGTACGGTGTGAGAACCGAGCTGTATATTATGTATGTTGAAATATTTTCTCGAATGAGCCCGAGATGAAAAATTGTTTCTTGTTGAAGTTGTTTTCAGTTTAAATAAAAAGGAGAAGAGAAAATGATACCGTGAATGATTGCATATTGTTTCCTTTATAACAGTAGTATCTGGCTTTCAGTAGGGTTGAGCATTTTAAAACGCTTGTGTCTTAACAGTACGTTAAAATTTAATCAATATATTATTACTACTAAAGGGTGGCGCAAAGGTCAATGACTTCATGCATACATTTGAAAATTTGACAGAGAATGTATATTTATTTAAAATTAATGTTGATATTAGTTTTCTTACACTTTTATTTAATTTGTCATTGGTCAGTAAAATGTTGTCCAAGTTGCGTAAATATTATATTATGTTACATTGTACGTTACTTTCTTTTAAAATAGCACGTTAAATCTACTCTAACAAAACAGTTCTCAAAGAAATCGTAACAAACGTTAATTATCGGTTTGAGAAATAAGGATCCAAAAACACTGGTTGACAAAAAAAAATTTTGTTGTAACACAAATCAGAATAGCATAATCTAATAGAATGGATCTATCCAAATACGAAAATGACAAATAGAAAGTTGTAGCACGTAGGGTTTTCTTGTTAGAGTTATAGAACCATATCGAATGTTACGATACTTAATATCGATAGAAAAAAATGATTTCAGAAAATTCTTAACCCTGTATATTGACTATGTTTACAGTTTTCGCCTATTAAACATACCATACACCTAAGAGAAAAGCAAACGAGATAAATATTAACTTGAAACACTAATTAAACTTTATTTTTTCCGTTTATGAGGTATCCTATCTTCTCTCTTTAAAAACCAACAGTAGTCACCCATCATGGCTGATCCCATCGTCCTTGGTACCGAATTTCCATTGTTCTGATATCTTGGTGAAACCTCTCACCCTGCTCGTCACTAACAGCTCCCAAATTTTTAGGAAAAAATGACGGATGGGAATGGAGGAAGTGAAGTTTTAATGACATTCTGGCACCAAGCGCTTTATAGGCATCTAAGAGTTTATTAACTAATTGTTCATAATTTTCATCCATATTGTTGCCTAAAAATCCTCTCACTACATTAACAAATGAATTCCATGCTCTGAGTTCCTGCCTGGTAAGCTTTTCCGTAAAATTGACATCGTCCAGCAATTTTCTGATTTGTGGCCCAATAAAAATGCCTTCTTTTAATTTGGCATCACTTAACTGTGGAAAGTCCAAGTTTAATGTGAAGAGGAGGCAAAAGGACATTTTTGGGATCAACAATATAAATTTAACATTTTGGGATCCCGGTTAAAATTCGTTTCTTTCTGGCCAAATTTTTGTTACATAATGCTGATTTATTGCACGACTGTCCCATAAACAAAGAAAACAGCAATATTTTCTAAATCCTCCTGAAGTCCTACTAAAACGCTATAACTTTTAAGTCCCCACATATCTGCCATTTATACCTATTGTAGTTTATTTTATCCAAAATCGGGCGCATATTTTCATAATTTTCTTTCATTGCAACTGAATGGGCAACTGGCATAGAGGGTTTTAAATTTCCATTATGCAATAACACAGCTTTTAAGCTATATTTAGATGAGTCTATGAATAAGCGCCACTCACTGGGAGAATGTTCAATATCAAGTTCCTGTATTAAACTGTCTATATCAGTACACGCGCACAACGAATTTACCATACTGTAAAATTCGGAAAAAATAGCATTTCTTTTTCTGAAATTCGTAATTTTTGTTTCTTTGGCCAATAGGTTCCATTCCTTAAGATGGGAACACAGAAGTTCTGACTGTTGCTTGGATAACCCCAAATTACGTACTAAATCATTTAATTGACTTTGAACAATCAAATGTGGCTCGCCGGAACTAGGACCTGTGGTAAAAGTGGGATCAGTGCACTGTTCTTCTGAGCTGCCTAATGATGCGTTATCTCCATTATCTCCCAAATCAATAGCTTGCCAATTTAAAGGCGCAATCGGCACTGGCAAATTTGCATTATGAGGAATAGGTCGTATGGCAGATTGCAAATTTGGATATTCTATATTGTGCTTTCCCTTTTTAGAATAACCTTCAGTCTTTGTCAGGCAAAAATAACAATCGTCAGAATGATTGGTGAGTTCTCGCCCTACCATTGGAACTGCAAAAGGCATACTTTTTCTCTTTCCCTTCATCCACTGCACCAATGATACACTACAGCCCACCGCTTATCTTGATCCCCAATTAACAATATTTAAAGTAGGCTTTTTTTACATTTTCGGAAAATGACCTGGCTTGTGATTTCACCAGAAATTCTCCACAAATATAACAAAATTTGTCAGGAGAAATTTTGCAACTTCGGCGCGTTTGACTCGACATTCTCGTCTTCACATACACTGGCTCAACCACTCAACAGAAGAGTGACGTTTAACGTTTGTTTTATGTCTAATGTTGTAAACAATCTAGTCTAGGTAATTTTTCCGTTGTAAAATGGACCCATTTTAGCCGCCCCACAATAAAATTGTTTACCTGCCAATATAAAAGGTTCTAATTAGGCTATTAAAAAATGGTACGTATTAGGGCTTTCCGAATATTTTTTTTATTATTGGGAGGGTATTTCCATCGTGAAAATAATGAGCTGACCTGAGTTAGAAAAATCTTGTCGGCCAGTGATATTATTTACTTGATGATAATGGCAAGTTTTCACTGATTCAATATCAATTTGAAACAAGAATCCACTTGAACAGGGCAGGATTTAGGACTTATAGGGCCTAGAGCTTTAACTTATTTAGAGGTCTCTGAGCCAAGCGAGGTTTTGCAAGGCGGCCCTTTAAATATTGCTGATTACTAAAAATCATGTATTTGAGGGCCCCTAAGAGGCTCCCCTTTACAAATAACCCTAATGAATGAAAAACATCCCCCGTCTTGCACTTCGCTGATAAGCTGGTATTCTCCTCTTGTCCATGACTCACGGCGTCCCCGCCACGTTTCGGCCGTAAGGCAAATCATTGGTAAGTCCCCGCAAAAACTTTTTAATACACAAGTTTTGAAGCGTATTGCATTATATGAAAATCTAAAACTAATCAATTTATACATATTTTAAGTCGCCAGTAAAATTGACAGATTTTAATTAGCGAACAAATATTTTTCAGTAAATACTACTAATGATATAATTAAAAATTAAATAAATCAAGGTGTGTCATAAAATTTTAGCAGACTATGCGATTACTGTTTCGTCAGATCCAATTGATTATAAATCTTTAAAAATCTAATCTAAAAATTGATGGAGTTCCAGTAATGGGACCTTAAATATATGGAAAAAAGTTGGGGATATTGAAAAAGTGTCTATTTTGCAAACAAAATATTATTCATAATTGTAATAATTAAAAAATCATCCGTTACAGACTGAAGTTAGATCATTTCAAAAATGGTTTGTTGAAAATTACATTCAAAGGCAAATCAAGCCATATGTTATTTCATCCGTTTTTGAAACATCTTGTTGAACCGTCTGGTTCTTAATGTTTGGTTTTTGGATGATCAACGTATATTTATTAAAAAAAATACAGCAATATCAGTACAGTGATGTTTTACCCGTACATCTCTTACATCCATAAATAACGGAATATCAAAAAAAAAGTGTCACGGTTTGAAATGTCATTGACACACTGATGCCTTATTTGATTTTTTTTAAACGGTGAAAACATCACTTTACTTCTAGATTATTTTCTATATGAAAAAAGTTAGGAAAGTTGAAGGAAATTTTGAAAAACATTTGTTTTACAAACCAAATTTATTTATGGTAGTGATAAAACTTAACCACTAAAGCTAAAGAAATAACCTCAATTTAATAGTTGAAAAAAAAATTCACAAAAAAATATAATATTTTGTATTACGACCATTGTTGTCTATCACTGCTTGAATGCATCTAGAGAGACTTATTAAACAGTTGTCAATTGCTTCTTGATCCCATATCCCAACTAGTAAATTGTTTGTAATTAATGTAGAGTGTTCGGTGGGGGATGATGAAAATGAATGAGTCTCTTCAAAAATCCCAGACATTCTCTATGTGATTATGACCTGTTGAAGTACAAATCTAGCGCTAAAAATCTAATATTCTATATGACGACCGTTGTTGTCCTTCACAGCTTGAATACATCTAGGCATATTCCTTATACAGTTGCCAATCGTCCCTTGCGATAGCTGATCCCACATAATTGGCAAAATTGTTCGGAATTCATGTGAAGTATTAGGTGGAGAATGGTGAGAACGATTGGTTCTCTTCAGAAAATCTCAGATATTCTCGATGAGATTATGACCTGGTTATCTTGGGGGTAAACTCAAATGGTTATATTCGTTCCAGTGGGGCTATTCAGGTGAAGTAGGTGAAGTGCTACTTCACCAGGAAAAATAAACATGCAAACATCTAACTATATTTGTTATATAGCTCTTGAAATTGTAGTTTTTACATTCATTTATTCACCTAATTGGTAAAAAATTAACTGTACATCTCGAATAAATATTTTACTTGACCGTTGGCGGCAAGTCTTTTTAAAACTTTCAGTCGAACTTTATTATAACAACTATAACAGTGGCGCAAACCGCTTTGACTTTGCTGGAGGTGCTATGTTTAGTTTACGATTTTCCTACTATGTTGCCATGACAACGCGTATCCGATGACGTCGAGCCCAGTGCCATACAACGCTCTCGCTGAATTGCAAGCGCAGTACACTACACCCACGTGTCGTTCAGTTTGCGGTGGTTGTTTACTTTTATTTTCGCGGACTTCGCTGAAACCGGTAAGTTCCTTTGCAGTTAACTTAACTGTTTTGTGTTATATTTATTCAAATTCGAAGTTAGTAAATGTGATTGTTCAAGACTGGAATAAATTAAAAGACGTCTTTGAATTTATTACAAACTGTGACAAATCTGATGAAAAATCAATCCGCTTTGCGAAATGATTTTTAGGTGATATGAACGATTTTGAATTCACGCTTCTGGCATTAGTGTTTAATGACGTTTTCTCAATCACGGTGGACATACTATTTGACGTTCTTCAAAAAAAATCGCTTGACATTTATTTTTGCATATCCAATATAAAACGCTGTCGTGAGGCGCTCTGTAAAAAAAAATGACATTTTTTTTAATACCATGTTTGATAAAGCAAATGCTATTACAGAAATAAATCATTACAAACGTGAGGTTGCTAAGCTTTCACCTGAAAAAATTAGGGCTAAGTATAGAATCCTTTTTTATGAAATATTGGACCATATTTTAATGGAAATGACACTAAGATTTCAAGACTGTGAAAAACTTACATTTTCATGTTTGGCAGGTTCTGCTAAATTTTCCGAATATAGT
Organism: Kuschelorhynchus macadamiae; assembly: GCA_030620095.1. Lineage (NCBI taxonomy): Eukaryota > Metazoa > Arthropoda > Insecta > Coleoptera > Curculionidae > Kuschelorhynchus > Kuschelorhynchus macadamiae. The sequence goes on along the minus strand of JAUTXW010000189.1, from coordinate 1,547,492 downwards.
TTAAATTTTCCGACTGGCCCGCTTGAAAATTAGTGAAGGCACGCCCTTAACTCATCTGTGAATATAAAATTGCTCTATTCTGCATACTAACGTATTCTTTCACGGAACCAGGCTAAGCGATTTCGGGTATGTTCAATAGTAAGAGGGACAGACGCCACAGTCTTCTTGCTCTCAAATTAACTATATGTAAAAAATTTATTTGTAGTCGTTCTGTAGGTAACTTAAACTCCGCTAGCTCTTCTTAAATGACCAGCTATTCTCGAAACTGGTATCGTTAAATTTATTTCTTACTGCTGTCAAAGCAACGAAGCGGTACTGCATTGTGGTAGTAAATCGTGGTCTTCCCATACGAGGTCTGTCAGACACAGAACCTGTTTCTTGAAATCTTTTATTCATACTAGTAATGACAGTACTAATCACGTTTTGGAAAACATGAACTGTGTCGGCAACATCAACTTGCTTCTTGCCAGCTTGCAGCATACAATTAGCTCGATTAGTGTTCTCGATGGTAATGTGCCATCATTCCATTTCGTACAATATTAAAAAACTTCTTCTCTTTAAAACTAGTGACATCTGTAATGACGTTTCAAACCGTGACACTTCAAATTTCAAAGCGTCCTAAGTTTTTGATATTCCTTTTTTTATAGGTGTCAGAGTTATGCGGGTAAAACATAACTATAGTAATATTGCTGTATTTCCTTTTATTATTATCATGAAACCATTTTCGAAATGATATAACCTCAGACTGTAGCGGCTGATGACTATGAATAACTATGTATTTAGTTTGCAAAGCAGACACTTTTTTTCAATATCCCCAACTTTTTTCCATGTATTGTTCTTTTGTTCCTAAGAAGCTTTTTGCGTACATCTATACACTATTACTAATATTCTTTTAGTTAATACATTTCACTGTGGTTCTTAATGCGTGTTTTGTGATTAAATTTTTTAAAATGGCGGATGACTGCCATCTTGCATAAAAAAATTTAACAAGAAGGAGTCGAGTAATAAATCCTTTCAAAAGCATCGCAGATCAAAATAACGTCAGTCTGTAACTTTGACAGAACAAAAATATTCCTAAAAACTTTCAAAACCTTAAATATATTGTTCTTCACGTGAAGCCTAATATTGCACTTTCCTGTTTACAGGGTGTTCTAATTTTAAATATTTTTTCGTTTATAAAACAACTTGTAATCAGTGCAATAATTAACACTAGGGGCCCTGCAATAATATGCAATGTAACCCAAGGAAAACTGTAAAGGACATTTTTGTGGTCAATCATTAGTTACCCCTGTTGTTGAATTTGTTTATAAGATTACTACTACAATACTGTAATTTTTTTTTTAGTCATCAGTTATTTTCTCTCAGTAAGTGCATATAGGTGGCCCTTTGTTGAAAATTGCGGAGGAAGGGCAAAATTTGTAATTACACTAGTGACCCTATACTTACATTTACACATGGCCGCCATTTTGAACTGTTTAATTTTATTGGCCCCATATTTTTGGAATAAATGAATGGTAAAAAGACGTTTCAAAGGGCGTACTGCTGAACTTCCTTTCCCTATTGAGTTTTTCTGTATTGTAAATCAGAATTTGACGTAACAGCAATCAATAGTGTATAGTGTGTTTGTACTTTTATAAGATACCGTGTATTATTTTATTTACGAAGTGATAGCAGCTTTGCCAGATTTTTTTTTCGCTAATCTCCATTATTTTGAATAATTTTTTTTAATAATAATTTTTCTTTTCTATCTGATTCTGAACTTCGCTGTCACTAATGTTTACAGTCATATTGGGAAATGTTTTCAAAAAGTCAACGACTTAAAAATGAGCTTGGTCTTATTTTTGTCAGTGAGAGTAATTGGAATATATCGCTGCAAGAGCAAGTGAAAAAAATAAATATATTTTTACCGAAGCATATAAATTGTTTTTCCTTATTTCGACAATACCGTCGACAAGTGCTTCAGTGGAAAGAAGTTTTTCTTGCTTCAAATGTATAAAAAATTATTTAAGAAATACAATATCTCAAGAAAGACTTACTTCTCTTGGCAATATTTTAATCCAAAAGGAATTTCTGGAGGAGATTAGGGCAACTCATCCATTTTATTAGGATGTTATAAATAAATTTGTTGCTGTGAAGGATAGGAGAATTGATTTAGTATACAAAATTTAGTTAAGTCGTAAAAAAATATTCTACCCCCTCTAAAAAATTCTGGTAAAAATTATTGCGATATTTTCTTGCTTCATTTGCACTATGTGGTAGAGCATTTTCATCTAGAAATATGAAATTCTGTTCAAAATTGTACCTGTATTCTTCAACAATGGCATTTATGATGCCGTTCCGATAGTACTATCGCATAAGTACATTTTGATGCGGCCACCATCAAAATTTCCAACCCAAACTATTAGACCCCCACCTACTTATGAATGGAAAAAACCCTCACTCGTCCTGAATCACTGTGAAGGCACGCCCTTAACTCATCTGTGAATATAAAATTGCTCTATTCTGCATACTAACGTATTCTTTCACGGAACCAGGCTAAGCGATTTCGGGTATGTTCAATAGTAAGAGGGACAGACGCCACAGTCTTCTTGCTCTCAAATTAACTATATGTAAAACATTTATTTGTAATCGTTCTGTAGGTAACTTAAACTCCGCTAGCTCTTCTTAAATGACCAGCTATTCTCGAAACTGGTATCGTTAAATTTATTTCTTACTGCTGTCAAAGCAACGAAGCGGTACTGCATTGTGGTAGTAAATCGTGGTCTTCCCATACGAGGTCTGTCAGACACAGAACCTGTTTCTTGAAATATTTTATTCATACTAGTAATGACAGTACTAATCACGTTTTGAAAAACATGAACTGTGTCGGCAACATCAACTTGCTTCTTGCTGAACTTCGCTGTCACTAATGTTTATATATAATTACAAAATATTAAAGTGGCATCTTATATCACATCATAGAAAAATTATCACAAACATTTCGGATAATTTCTTATAATTTCTGAAGACTCATAACATTTCCGGACATTACTTTTTAATTCAAATTTCCCACATTTTGGTCGTAGAATTGCACGATATATATCAAGGCATTGATATTCTGCTCTCACTAAAAGCTTGTGGGAAAGTAATTGAGGAACTGGGAATGTTGTAAGCGCCTGTTTTTCCGTGCTAGAAAAGGATATGTGTAAAAATACAACTTTTTTTTAAAAAATCGGGATTTCCATCGTCCCGCGCGGGACATTTTTATTTGGATCAAAAATTGAGACGTCCCGCGAAAATCGGGACGTATGGCAATGCTGAGTGATAGGATTATTATTGTTGACATTTACAAGTGAAATCCAGTTACAGATATGGACAATACGGTTCCTATACGCGATTACAGTTATGTTTTGTAAAACTATCAAAACGAGCATTTTTAAAAAATAAAAAGTGTTTATTCTTATATAAACCCTCTTTGCAAAATTATTTGGTTTTTATTGCCTAAAAGACGAAATAAAAATTCCATTAGTGGTTGATTGAACGCTCTACAGAACTATGTGCTAATGCTTAATTTTTGGAGGTTATTTTAGGGACATTTTATACAACATTTTAGGAAGTGGTGTTAGCATATAAAACATAATATATTAAATAGTTATTAATATTTAATGATCACTAATAAGTGGTGCATAGTAAAGTAATATTAATTTACAAGAATGGAGATCCCACCAATATGTACAAGACCGATAAACCTTTTGTTGTACTTTTCTAAACTTTTGAGTACAAGATACTTACCAACCGCCTCAGAAGTAAAATGGATTTTTAGCAACCTGCTTCAAAAAATGCTTCAATCCAAATGGTTATCTGCAGAACACTAATGAAGAACACTACCGAGTTCAGTTTCTCTATACACTTCGGGTTTGTAGATTTTCCATACTGTGTTCTACTCCAGAGAGACGTAAACGTAACAATATATGACAAACTTGGGAAAACAATGAGGTCTGGAAATAGATAATAAAATAGGGGCGTGATAGGAGGATACGTTATGACCAAAACTCAACACTGAAAGATATTTCAAGAGGCTCATTTGGGATGAAAGAGGCATGGACGATGGATCTCACACATTATCTGCGCAGTGCGCTTTTATAATGACATCATATTTTTTTCCAATAAAGACAATTAAATTGGTCTCCATTGAATCTCGAAAAAACAAAAATTCTAATGATTTCTGTGGACCAAACCGTAGAAACCACGGGAGGCTCACATGGGCTGCTTTGGAATCCTTATAAGTGTTTAACACGTGTAACCCCAGTAGATTAGGAAATAAAAATAAGTTATAATGAAGTTCCTTTGAATTTTGTGAAAAATGTGGGGCTCGTTTAAACTTAAAACAAATGCGAAAATGATGTTGCATTGGTTGCAATACATGCTTTCAATTTCGTCTTATATAATTTTTTACTTTGGATGGTACTTAGTTGAAAAGTTAAGATATGGTAGGTAGTAGATTAATTAAAAATCTTTAACAATATGAATTATGTAGCAGATGTAAACCTAGATTCTCATTTTGATTTGTTGTAATAGGATGGTTAAATGCTATAGTTGCGAGTACGTTTGCACGTTTTTTAAATTTATCTAAATAAAATAGGATACGTCTAAATAGTACTTGCATGTGAGCGGCAGCTACTCCAGAAATGACCGTGGCTACCGAATCTTAAAATTCTACAATAAAATGATTAAAAACATTTATTAATAAACATATATTGCAAATATAAAATATGTATAAAAAAGATATAATATTTTCCAAATATATTGGATGTTATAAATGCTGTATGATGAAAAACGTTTAGTATTTAAAAAGTTCTTATGATTTTTAGTTAGGGCATTCGGAATACATTTAGTATTCCGAATCCGGTTAGACCCGCCACTTTACTAATGACTTGTACGTAAATGGTAATTTAAGAATATTTATACGTAAAAAATATTAGAAAAAACAGGCAATAACAATACTGCTTGCATGCAAAAAAAACAATTGTTATCTTTTTGTGATGACTAACTAAATTTGGTTTGAAAGTAATTCGGTAAAACCTTTACACAAAATATCATGGGATTATTTACCCCATTGCATAGCCACCACTTATTAGAGATTAATTTATACTGCGAAATTATAACATAAAAGAGAGGAAATCATACACACGTGTATATTTAAATTTTTCAATGTTTGCTTAAACCTGCATTATCAAAATTCAAGAAATAACTTAAGTTTGAATCTAATGTACAGAATCCTAAAGAAATCAGTTAATATTAGAAAAACCAAAAAACTTCAAATGTAGTTTCAAAAATTAATAAATCACAATATCGTATTTAAAAATTCGATATAAATGATAACTTAGTTATCTGCCTTAGCATGGGCAGTTGATTTTTGAATTCTGCGGCAACGATTACATATCATTTGAGCATTTTGCTATTGTTCTCATCCCCCTTGGTGTTAACTATATTCTCTACCTACATATTAAAACATTTAATTTTAAAAATAAAGTTTAAAATAGATGACATAATAAATACTAAACGACAGAGTTATAGGAACATATACAATCACTCTTCTATTCTGTTTATAATCGTTCGATAGCTACTACATATTTAGTATAGAGACCACAAAAGCTTTGTCCATATAATCCTTCAAATAATGGATATAAAAAAATCAACTGAGACTTTTCTTAAGAAAATCAGGAAATCCATTTTAACTAAGTAAAAACTATAATTGACATGTGTTGTATTCTTTGTAAAATAAATTAAGTGGAAATTTTGAACAAGTGTTTTCGTTTGCTTAGAAAAAATATTGATTTTTGAGTAGTCCCCAACTACGCCTTTCCTTATCATTGGTAATACCTAAAATGGAATCAGTTTCATCCTACTTTTGGACCCCGAACCCTTCTTATGGGAAAGACTTTCAGTCATTATTGCTAAAAGTTTAACATGTAGTTCTCAACCTCCTGATCAAAACCTTTCATGACCACAACTTAAAACTTTTGACTTACCTACAAGTTCGAATTTTTCGTTTACCATATTTTATCCCAACTTTTTACTTTCTTTGATTTGAAATACTTAGTCGCTTAGAATATTTTTTAATAGAAGCTAACATATGTATTAGAAAAATTAACGTATACAGGATGTAGCTTTATTTCAGGATTCAGGCATTTTTATTTCATATTTTCATAAAATATTAAAGCTCTGCTACATTAGAACAAACAGTCAGAGTTTGCCGAATTTGTGTTATGTTTATGAAAATCAAATAATTGTAGCGAAAAGTTTTGTAATATTGCATTATCTAAAAATCTAGATCTAATCAGTTTGTATCTGGAATATATAAGTAGCCAGTAAAATTGATACATTTGAATAATCGAAAGAATATTATCGTTCAATAGTGTAACTGAGAATATAATTTATATGTCACGTGACTCAATCTGGTATGGTACAATAAAAATTAATAATTTCCTATCCAAGTAAAATAATTATTTCTAATCGCTGGGGAGATGTTGATGAGAGTGAAATTAATAAAATTATTGCAAAGTCAGCGCCGAGGAATACAATTAATAATAAACATAGCCAATGGCGTCAGTTGTCTCAGTTTTTGAAATTTCTACATTCTTTATATTATCTCTTCAAATATGACTCGTGATACTATTAATCATCAAGAATATTCCTTTTGAAATCGTAGCAGCACATTCAACGAGTCCGAAGAAAGAAGTTTCTCCGGGCTTGTATATACATATTTGATCTCCGTTCTTGTAAATTAATATCACTTAGACCACTCCCCTAGATTTTTATACCATCAGAAAAATTGGTATAATAGTGTTTATAAAAAATGGATTGTATGTGGACCAATCGATCCACTCTGATGTTCTAGACGAAATAAATATGGGTTACATATAGATAAAGCCATATCATACACCGAGTCTAGTTGCTAGTCGAAAAATAATGTGAAAATACTATCAGACCGTAAGATACCAGTTTACATATAGTTTCAATTTATTGTAATTTTCCCTCTAAAATAACTAAAGCACCGATTGAACCAAGAACGTAAAATTCTGTGAGAGTTATTACAGATTGTTAGGTAACAATGAATCAAATAAAGATTTTGGTCGAGGACTCCAGGACTATAGGCGGGATAGTTTGGTTCAAGTAATTTTCCGGATAATCAACTAATCCTGGGTTCTCAATATAGGTAGTCTACTTTACAGTGATGATAAAAAGAAATTATTGCCTAATTTTGTTCCTAAGTCATTTTTTTAACTAGCACTCACATAATTTAACTTCAATTCAGAATCCTATAATATTGCCTGGGCTCTCGTCCACCTGCACCTACTCCTCGCACCCTCATTGTCCAAACAAAAAAATGACTTTTAAAACAACAAACAATTTTTTTTTGAAATTCCGCCTTTAAAGCGGTAAAATGTAATTTTACTTTTTTCTACAAAATTTCTGTAAATAATTTTTAGGACGATTCTTTTATCAAAGGCTTCCAGAATTAACTATCTAAAAATTAATTTCTAAATTTTTATAGTTAGGAAATAAAAACCATATTTATGTTTAATAAAAAAAATATATGTAGCCACTTTGCTTGCCATACTGTATATTTACTTTACTTCATAAATGTTCTTTCTTGTTTAATAATTTCCTTAAATTTGTTGTTTTTCGGATTTGCCGTTCATTTTGACTCTATAAGTCTTTTTCAAGACTGAAAAAGGGAACAAAAATGTAATTAAAGCCATATACTTAATTTCACGTTTTTTTTTCTATTTATTCTATTTTAAAAAATAATAACAATAAAGAAACAAAATGGACAATATCAACGTATGCTTTTGAAATAGTGCAAATAAGTGATCTTCCCTATGTAATACTTATTGTTGGAAAAGAAAAGCAAAACGTAATTATTGCCTGAAAAAGGTTCAGAGCTTTGATTCATTGCCCTAAATTCGAAAAACCATAAATATAGGAAAATTTACATATATGAAGCTATACTAATATTTACTTTTAAAACAGATTCATTATTGATTAAACATCAATATATTTCCCGAATATCATGCGTTTATACTAGGAGTTAAACACCTGATATAAAATATATCGATCCTTTCGATGCTAGGCCTTATACTTCCAATCTGGAAGTCTGTATAATTAGGGTTTAAAAATTATAGCAACAAAGATGTAGACATACCTATAATGTCTCGGGCAAAATTCGGCAATGGTTCCTTGATTTCTGTACCACATAATTAATAAAACAGTAACAAATTCTCGAAAAGCACTTGTATCACTCTTCGCGATGACAAATGCGCGATGCGTCGCGACGCATTCATAGGGAGTAAATGACGTAGGCATCAAGAGCCAGTTTCACGATTACTTCGTGATGGTAAAAGAGGGGCGAGTTTTAGTTGGGGTGAATTGTTGAAAAATGATTTTTTACCCTTCTATATAATATAATCTACTGGTCAAATCAGTAGTAGCAGCAACAATAATTGAAGTTAAAGAGAAATATCTTTAAAAAACTATGCGCTATGCGCATTTTAAAATGTTACAGGTACAGGTGCTTTCATAAAAATGGTCCCAAATGTCATGTAGTTTTTCTAATACAAACCATTTTAACATACAGGGTTGTTTTAAATAAATCTTTTCTTTTTATCTTAACGGCGATATCGGATAAAACACTTTTTTGTTTTATGGGGTGAATGAGAGAGCATTTGCAAAAATTAATTCGAGTTATTTTATTTTTAAAAATACCATTTTTTTTAAGAAAGAATCCACATTTTAACATTTACTCTGCTATTTCTATTCTTATATGTATTCGATTTTTTTCGTGATTACTGTAATAATATAAAATAAATTCTCTGAGTAGAGAATTTCAAAATATTACAAAGGATGACGAACAATTTTGAAATATAGAGCAAATTTAATTTTAAGTGAAAAACCCTATACTCTATACTGTTAAAATATAGATTTAAATAAATTTCAAGCAGGTACCGAAATAACGAATCGCACTTTTATAATAATTTCTTCCTTCTTTATTTGATAGTCCAGGGTCGATTTAGGAAAAGTAATGGAAATACATTATGAATTAATTTAGCTTAATACCCGAAGCATTTAATATTGAAAAAGCACATCTTTCATAAGGATTAGGATTTTCTAACTTATTGGTAAACTTTCGGATCAATAACTAAAAAATAATTATCATTACTTATAACGCAATATATGGAAATTTTTATATAATATTCAGAGCAGGATTTAAGTGGGGGTGTGTGACAGACATCTTCAAGAGAAATTTGATAAATCGAGAAAACAATTCTGGAGGGAATAAAAATAAAACAAATAAAGTGACAAAAAGATAAGCGTTCCCATTATACAGGGTGAAAGAGAAATAAGTCCAAGTATTTTAACACGTGAAATTAGGGGTTATTTGAGCAAAAAAGTCTTATATAACAAGGAGCAAGACTTAACCCTTTCTGAGGAAAAAACTAAGTATTGAACTTATTTTGTTATAATTTATGAAACTATTAAATATAATATTCATTTTATTATCCAGGAGTATTAGTTACATCATTATTAGTTCAATATTTAAACCATTTATTTAAAAACTGCAAAAACAAAGTATTGAATTCTTATTATATATATTATATAAGTCTATCAGAGCATACAATCTGGCAACACAGAACAAAATGTACCTGTCGCTGTTGCTCGGTCAGTTCTTTCTTTTTTCCAAATTGCCACAGTAAACAAATAATTCATAATTCATTACATGAAATGTTTATAATATTAAATATGCAGATATCCTGCACACTGAGATAAGTCCAAATTTCCAGATAGGACACTACCCAAGTACCATTTTTCCACCTACGGACCTATTTTGTACTAATATCGACGGTGGTATTGGTTAAAAAACCATCTAAGAATTTTCATCACGAGAACCAACGTCTGCTGTTAGTCAAACTATATTGCAATAGGCAACGTAGTATTTGAGAAATCTTCCAACACTGGCTTGATATGGAATTCCAGCTACGATAATATATAGTAATCTTTCTAACGTTGACTTGCCGTCGGCGAAAAGATAAATTGTCGAAAGGGAGAATGTTGGGACATTGTCGGAACAACCTAACCAAATGTGTAAACAATTTTGGTATAAAAACTATAACTAATTACAACTTGAAGGTCGTTGGAGGTATTATTCTGGAGCATAAAAACCAGAGTGAATGAGGCTACTGCATTATTGCGGCCAAATTAATTTGGCCTCGTACAAATATATCTCAAGAGGTCTCTATGCAATCCTGAATATTTTTCGTTTAATAAAGTATTTAGTAGGTTATACTCAATTTATTATTTTTTTTGCAATATAATAAGATAAAGAACCCATTTCAATCTATTTTTTTTCGGAATTACAGGATTTTAAAAAATCGTTAAATTTCCTTTACCCTGAACTTCCCTCAATATGAATCTTCCCTTTTATTAGCAATAGTAGAATGTGACCCAATTTAGCGCAGTACATAGTCATTTAGTAACACATATATACTATGTTTTCGAACATTTTTATTCCTACCAATATTTTACCAGTTTCTACCTATGCCATCATTTTTGGGCATAATTTAAAAAATTTTTTTTTACATTGACACATACCGCCATTTTGTTACGTCATGTTGGATTCGTACCAGCTTATCCCCTTTTCACCTTTAATTTTTCTGCAAAATTTAAAGCCAATTGAATAAGATTCTTTTTACATTGATTTTTTAAACATTTTATTTGACCGCCATTTTGAATTCGTTCCACAACTTTACCAGTTTATCTCTATAAGACACTTAATGTTTGCATACGATTTGAAATGAATCTAATAAATAGTTTTTCAGGCCAATTTTTAAAATATTTTATTAGACAGTCATTTTGTTTTGCTCTTCTGGATTCATACCAAAATATTAGGTTTTACATTCCTATGTAACACTTGATCTTGGATTTTTAATAAAATCTTACTAGATCATCACCATATGACCCTTTAATTTCGACTAAAATTTGAAGTGCAATTAGGCAAATAGTTATTAAGCTATGCAGCGAATTGGCACACAGACCGACGGACCTACCAATAGAGTTGATAAAACGTATTTTGGCGTCTAGAACCACTAAAACACGCACATATGTAAAAGCTGAGGGGGTGATTTTTATCACGATTAGAAACATTTTATTTGGCCACCATTTTGTTTCGCCATCCTGAATTAGTACCACAATTTTTCTAGTTAATCTCTATACCACAGTTGTTATCACACACGATTTTAAATCAATTTATTAAGTCGTTTTTCGGGCTGAAGTCTTAAATATTTTATCAAGCCGCCTTTTTGTTTGTTCTTCCATCTTAGATTCGTACCAAAATTGTAACAGTTGATTCCTACATAATACTTGTTTTTTGCAAAATTTGAGATAAATTGGAAAAGTAGTTTTTTAGTAATATTTTTTTACATTTCACTAGGGTACCATTTTGTTTCGCCATACTGGAATTTTACTAAAATCTTACGAGGTCATCCCCATATGACTATTAATTTCTGGCTATGAAGTCAATTCTAGCATTAAGAATAATCAGAAAACCGAAAAAAATCCTATTTTTTCCCGCACAGTTTTGTCAGAAGATAAGTGCGGTTTTACAAAAAATATGATTTTAAATTATCACACATAGCTGGGCTGTAAAAAAATCTTAACACAACAATAGTGCAAACCGGGTCTCATCAACGTTTTGCAGTTGATATTTGGGTTGGAATATCTGGTAAGGCGCTTGAGAAAAGTCGCATACCGAAAATTGTTGGAAAAAATGATTTAACTCTCTGAAACAATATGAGATAAATACCTTACGAAGGAGTAATATTGAAAATCGATGGACAAGCCGTAATTCTAATGAGCCTAGAAAATGGCGACAACATCGCCCGATCTTAATCCATTAGATTTTTTTGGGTCATATGAAGATATTAGTATACCATGGTGGTGAAATTATTGACAAAAACGACCTTCACTCCAGATACTTTTGAAATAGTGTGTGAAAACTGAATTTATCGTTGTCGGGATTTTCTGATACTTTAATCTTCTTATCTGTATGCCGCAAAGGCATTGATCTTACAGTTATCAGAAAAAATGACAGTAATGCGAGATGCGGGTGATAAAATAAAACGTAAAATGGATTTTTTTAAAATCGCTTGCAAAAATGCAACGGTTTCGAAAAACCGATTAAGTTATTTCTTGTTTCCTGTAAATACTCTTTTAAAAGTATTATTTTAAAAAAATTTAAATCTGATCACGTATCCGAAATCAAATTTATTCGGTCCTTTTCATTATTGAGTGAAGTATTCATCCTCAAAATTCATAAACATTCTAACCCCAATTTCATTTTTTTTTTCTTTCTTGTTATGAAAATTAACTGGTTCTCTATAAAACTACTACAAACAGACAATGAAAAAAAGGCGTAAAATAAGCCCCTTGCTTTTCTTGCCCTTTTATCTGAAAAACTCAAAAAACAGCCATACTTGATGCCGTTCGGTCTAGTAACTTTTCCTTCATCTTGACATCAAGAAAAGCCATCGAGGTACAACTTTAAAGAGAAACATACCCAAATTAATTATGGGCACTTTTGTTACATACGTAGGGAATCGGTACCTACCGAAGCGTAGAGGCACAGGGTTGACCGGTACCAGGTTAGCACTAGGTTAGGCAACGTAGGTATTATCGTTAAAGCCCTAAGACAAAAAGCAAGCAATAGCGAAGTGCATCACTGACGGAAAACTAACATTCGTTGTTAAACTTCAGCCAGTGGCGGAACAAAAGGGCGGCTTGGTAAAATATTTAATACTTCAGCCCGAAAAATTAATTAATGGACTGATTTAAAATCGTGGGTGATAACAATTGTGGTATAGAGATTAACTAGAAAAATTGCAGTACTAATTCAGGATGGCGAAACACTTCGCTGTTGATCAGCATTGATCGTCTTTTGCATTAGGGCATTAACTATGCCACTTACGGCTCCTAACCTGATGCTAACCCGGTACCAATCCACGTAGTGTCACCGATCCACTTTATATATTTAATAATTTATATCAATTAATATGTTCTTTTATTTAACATACTAGCTCGATTTTCCATGATGTCAACATGAGGGAAAAGTTTTAAGTTACTAGTTCAAAAGCATGAAGTATGGTTGTTTTTGAGTGTTCTCAATTTTTTAGAAAAATAACGCATGATAAACAAGAAGAGAGAGAATTTTCATAAAAAAGGAAAAGGGGGAAATGAGATTTTAAGGCCTACGGACTGTAAGGATGGATACCTGAAAACCTGAAAGTGCCGAATACATTTTACTTCGGATTCATGATAAGAGCGTTCAAATCTACCTATTATTATATAGGGTGATTCACGATGAGTGGTCTAATAGAAGTATCTCGAAAATAAATAAATAGATTATTTTGATTTCTGATCTGATCAAAAATGTATAGTTTGACTACTTTGGCGCAACCTGTTTTTCAATTATTTTGGTTTAACTGTAACAAGTTTTACATTTTATTATAATATTTCCTTAGGCTTATATGGCAAGTAAGACTGCAGTTAAACTAAAATAATTTATAAACGGTTTGCGCAAATATAATCAAATATTATATTTGTGAAGTCAATAGAGAATGGTCTTTCATAAAAATAAATAATATACAGGGTATTCCATTAAAAAGAAACGTCTTGTTATTATTTTTATATTACCCTACACTTTTTGCATTTACACTTTTTCTCTGTCTTTGGTAATAAATAACCCTGTAGGTGAGTCTCATAATATAATAACTCAACCCTTATACATGTAAGTATCCCAACAAACAAAAAATGTTCCTCTTCCTATATAAGTTAATAGATTTAAAACCGCTTTTTAATTAAAATAATATTTAGCGTTGTTTCTTTGATTTAGTTATTCAGGTTTTTGTAGGAATAAGTTTGTTTTCTAGTAAAACGTATGCTTGCTCCTAAAAGTTTTATTTCAAGTTTCAACTTCAAAGATTAACGGCCAAATTCAATATTCCTCTTTTAACTAAAAGATCCCTTCTAATATTTAGTGATTGGAAACGCTGCGTCTCGTTCCCGTTCGCGACGGACCGATTCAAGGCGTCCCATTTAAATGCGTTATCTAAGCTACATTTGATCTTTGATATCACTAACGTATAATAACAATACCGTCACCGTTCCCTGAAAAATTATTGTTGTTCCGGGAAATATTATTAATATGATGCAACAGTTATGCCAAAAAAATTAAATTATAAGCAGTAAGTTTTTTTTCACTGACACTAATGCATCGTTACGGAACTGAAAGGACACATCACTGATACGATAAATGGACATTTACAGTTCCCTAATATATTCCTGTTGCTATCAACATAGAAATTTATTTCGCTAAATTATGTTTTTAGTTTTTTCCGCACAGTGATAGTGATACATATGTTGTATTGTTCTTCTCAAGCACGTAGCCAGAAATTCGATTCAGGGGGAGGGCCAAGCCAGAAATTCATTTCAGAAGGGGTTTAAACAGTTAAATCTCAGGAAAATTCGGAAGAAGCATACCTATATCAAAATATTTTTAGAGTTGCGGGGGGTTCCAGACCCCCAGGACACCCCCTGGCTACCTGCCTAGTTCTTCTGTCCAGATATATTCAATAAATCGTTAATCGTTGTTATTATATATGCATTTTGTCACACTTTACTGTAAATAATAATAATCATCTATACAAAAAAATAGACGGTAATTATTATATTTTAAAATTTGAGAAATTTTCTCAAAATTGCAATTCCTGATACAGTTTACTATGTATATTTTATTACATATATGGACCGGAATTAGATTAGTAATAGGATGGGAACATAAGCGTTCCGCGTAAATAACAATTTACCAATCCTACATTATATCAAATAAAATCACATAATAAATTTGAGACATCTAATATCCGAAATTTTAGTTGTATATTTAATCGATTTAGATTAATTTTCTAGTGCAGCGTACTATCCCCGATTTTGACGATTTTTAGTACACTGGTAGATTTTACTAGCTGCTGGAACAGAGTTACCAAGGGGGGGAGACGCGCCAATCAGAGCGTTTCGCAACAGCTAACTGCAATATCTCGTGTTAATATTTATTATGAATTATTACGGCTTTAATAATGGATTTATTGACAAACCTGGTGCTAACCATATAGGACGTATCCACTTAACTAGAAAAACTAAGCACAACAAAACTTTAACGAACCTTGTTTACTCTTCCAATAAGTTACTAAAAGTAACTAGTTACCTTGTAACTAAGTTACTTTTAAAATTGGGAAAAAAGTAACTATAATATAGCTACTTTTATAAACTAACTTGTAACTTTTACTTTTGAAGTAACTTTTTGCTTCAAAAGTATCTATAGTTATTTTTGAAGTAACAGCAGTTACTTTAAAAGTAGCAAGTTACTTTTAAAAGTAATTTAATACTGGAAGTTACTAGTAAATTACCTTCAAAGAAGCTATTATTCAAAACAGGATAGATTACACGTATCCGAGGTAAAAAGGGTCACAAAAAATAAATAGAAAAATTGAAAACTTCGGATATCACTGGAAGTTTTCCAAATAATATAAACATTCATTTAACGATATCTCATTGAACACAAATATGCGTAACTTTTTCGTATATTCTGCTCGATGTTGTATCTCTTACGGTTCGTAATATCTGGGACGTTGTTTCCGAAGTAAGCGAGTCATACCAAAGTACATTTGGTATGACTACAATGTCAAGTTACAGGACATTGAACTAGATATTTTAACGACGTTACTTTGAAAATAACTTGATACTCTTAAAATGTAACTAGTTACTTTAAAAGTAAATAGTTACCACTTAAGTAATTAGTTACTCCTAAAGTTACTCTCAAAGTAACTTAGATAAAATATCTAGTTACTTTTAGAAAGTAACGAAGAACTAGATGCTATTTTTCATGGAATAACTAGTATCTCCGCGGATCTAGTTACATTTTTCAAAAAGTAACTAGATACTTTTTGAAGTAACTTTCACAGCTCTGCCACCAGTGATGAACTTCACTATCAACTGTCTTTTGTATAAACAACAAACAAACCAAATACGCAGTCCTATATTTAAAACACGGTTATATACCAAAATACAGATTTTGTTAATAAAAAAAAACATCGCCCTTCGGAAATTAAACCCAATCCTTGTTCAAGGCAATTGCAGTACCCTACTAGAGCTCACAGCAAACTCCAATATTTGCAATAATAACGTCATCAATTTAAGTAAACCACTTCAAGTAGCGCCCAGTCACGGATTCTGGTTTGAAAATTAAGCGTTTCTATTTTTTCGTTTTCGTAATTTTTTATATAAAATAAGGCAAGGAAAACAAAAACCGAGTGCTAATACGTGTTTTTACAATTAGTTGTAGTAGTTTCATGCAGAACCAGACACGGCCCAGTTCCCAAAATAATACAATAAAAATGCGTAGAAGCCCCGACAGTCTGGTCAAAGTACATAACGTAAATCACGATAATCCGTAGACACCCGAAAAGAGTACGTAATATGATAATATATAATACGCCGGCCGCGACGTTTTAAATGTGCTGTGCGAGACATAGTAATGCCTTTTTTTTAGGTAAAAAGAATTGAAATTTATGAATTCAATTAACTAGGAGCTGTGTTTTCCTTTGATTCTATAGCAAAATAAGTTTAATTGTTACAGAGATTTGCGATATATTAATGCATATTGATTGGCTTAAAGAAAAAAACATTAATTTACTCACGTTTTTAGAGTAATTAAAAACTATTATTGTAGGGTAACATCTTAAGGTAGATTTAATTACTCCTGTCCTTTGTTTACTTTATAAACATAGTAGTATATGGAAATAAATGGATATTTTGAATGGGTGTGAAAGTGATATTTTATGTTGCATGCGATTAATTACTGACAGTATTCCGGCTTACGATTTTAAATTAATTGGCTTGTTTTCATAGTTAATTGATTTTATTTTTAATAGCTTCAATTCAAGCGGGATAATTTATGTAACATAATAATATTTAAGAGTACTGGGTAGATAATCACTTAAACTGGCCTCAGACTGGGTTAGTAAAAATAGAGAAACCCAGGGGCGTTACGTTTTCAATCTTATAACACAGTTTTTGATTTTTTCTTTTTCATCGGTCAGCAATTTTGCAGTAAATTGATTAAATATACAACTAAACCAAAAACCAATTTTTGAAGGTAATCGTGTTTCAATATCAAATTGCGTTTCTGGCTAGGCCAGGTACGGCCTTTTTTATTTAAAAAAAGAAATATCAAAAAAATCGGCAACATCACGGGACCTTTCTACGATTAATCGATCGTCTCGTGATCCGGATCTCTAAATTATGAAATAAAATAAGTGAGATATAATGGGGCGGCAAACTGTTCCATGGTTCAATTTACTATAGTTAGAAGTTAAACGCACTTAATAATTTTAATTTAAAAAAAAACACTGCTGGTGCTTTTTGACAGTACGTATTAATAAACAAAAATCGAAAAAAATTCTTTGTTAAATGGCACATATATTTTTGCACTGACTGGAGTTTCCTAGTACAATTACATTGATAAACGCAATGACTAAAAAGCATTCAAGTAGGTATATATACAATTTTAACTGACAGTTAAATTTTTCCACATTTTCTATTATGATCTAAACAGATCCAATAAAAAAGTGGACTACCTATCATCTGTTTGGAACAGTGACGACTCGTACTCTAAAATTTAGGGTCGGCCGAGACTCAAGGCCAATCAAAAGTGGTTTTACAGTGAAGGGGTAATGAGGTAATTACCCCCCCCCCTCCCACCAAAGACCGGTCAAACATACTGTGTAATTTACATATCTTTACGCGGAAATTACGATTAAAAACTTTGCTACGAAGCACTATAGCACAAGAGCGACCTGTTGGATTGGGTCTCTTGCATATCCATAGATAGAGTATTGATGTAAATATAAACAATGTAATTAATAAATTTGCTGCAGGAAAAAAATTGGACGTTATTCTATAATTGTTTATTAGAGGCTTTTTCACTTATGCCACAAGTATAATAAAAAATATAGGTATTTATGTTGTTCTCATACCATTTATAATAAAATATATTAACAAACTTTTTTTTTTAAATGAATCCCCCTCTCCCCAGAAAGGTTTCCTAAAATCATCTTTGAGGCCAATGTGGTGTTAATTAATGCCGCGTCCAATATGGTCTCTATCAGTTTCTATTTATTTTTTTCTGTTTATTTCTTCAATGATAATTAGGTAGTTAAAATACGGGACACGAAAGAAAACCGGGCGAAGCCAATCGTTTTAGGAAGGTCGGCCAAGAAATCTCTTTAAACCAGTGGTGTTTCGTCGTTATGGCACTTCTTTCTGACTATACACACTTCAGATAATTGAAAAATGTAACTATGCTTAATGAACCTTTATCTATATTTGTCTATTTTATTTCGTGTACCGCACTTTTATATCTCTTTTGTGTTGCAAAAACGGCGAACTTTCTAATTTTAAAATGATTTAATTTTGATTTCTCTTGATCGATTTACCTATAAATATATTTTTTCTTTAGTTCTGTCATTATCAGTTCTCAGGCTACTGCCTACGTCCACTATTATTGGACCACCCAGTATAGTGATACATGATTTACAAGTCTAGATTTTACAAGGGCAGCCAGCATCAGATCCAGTGAACGAGATTTATCAAAATTATTTTATGCAGTTCGACTTTGGGCTACTCGGGTATGCCAAAAAAGACCATCTGTCTCCGTTTGTCATATTACTTTAAAAAGTGAAGTACTATACAGGGCGTTTCGTAATTGCGTGCTGATGTTAAAGGGGATGGTTTTATGTCCTAAAAGTCTTAACTTTTGAGATACCGGATGGTAAAGTTTAAAAAGAAAACATTTTTTTCATCCCAATTCTGATGCTATTGTAGATAACTGCATGAAATTTGATACAAGTCTTCTATGCATTAAGGGGCATACGGATTTACCCAAGTTAATTACATATGCACGCCACTAGTAGAAATTTCAAAAATTGATTGGTAATAAAAAATGCCCTTTTATGCATAAAAGACGTGTATCAAATTTCACACAGTTATTTATCTATAATAGCATTAGAATTAGGATTTTAAAAAAATGTTTAATATGAACCTAAAAGTTAAGACTTTTAAGTTCATATTAAACTTTTTTCTTAAAAAGGTCCAAGAATCCCCCCCTTTAACATTAGCACGCAATTAGGAAACGCCCTGTATCGTACTTCACAATGACGCCCCCTGTACAAAGTACATGCCCGAATAGCCCAAAGTCGAACTGCATAAGTTAAAATTTTGATAAATCTTGTTCACTGGAATCAGTGCTGGCTCCCCTACTATAACTACATTGATGTGTTAATTTTGGAAAAATATGAGTTCTGTAGTTTTTCAAATATTAATTGCAATATTAGATATTTTTTGACACCCGGTATTGAACAGAAAATTAATTATTTTGAACAAGTTTATTGACAGCTACTTTATGAACAATTTTACAAAATATATGAAAAAAAACTAAGCCATTTTTGGTTAACGGCTGTGATTCTAATGGTTCGATTCCTTCTAAATGGTTGTCTTCCCCTGAAAATGATGAGGTTTCGTCGTCACTACTTGAGGATCCCAGTGTGATAACTAAATCATCAATACCCGTTTCAATTTTGCCATCTACTTCCCAGTATTTATCTTCAATAGAAGGAACATGTATAACATACGATTTCCAATTTTCAGCCGGAGTCAATCGCATCTAATGTTATTTTATTTAAATCATTTAATTGAAAGTTCACTGGTGTTGCGCTCTCGAATATATTTTTTTACTCCTGCCCATGCAAGTTCAATAGAGTTGAGGTCGCACATGTATGGAAGCAGCCTTAAAGGTGTATGACCGAGGTTACGTAAAAGACCGTCAATTTTTTTTTCTCTAGGCTTGTTGGCTGATATTACTTCATATAATTGATATTTTTTCCATGTTGGATCACATGCAAGATTGTTCGATTTAAGCCACGATATCATTCTGAACCAGCATGAACTACGATAAAGCGACTACTAGAGCGGATTCCCTGAACAACACCTGTAACACTTTCACTTTGCCAACATTTGTTCACTGTCATATAATTATCTACCCAGGTTTCGTCTAGATATACAATATTGCGTCCTTCTACCTATATTGCCTTACAGTTGATAGATATTTCACCCGCCAGAAAAAAATATTTGGTCTCTCAATGAGCAGTTTTCGGTTATTTTGGCACTTGCGCCAAACAAAACCATTTGATGGTAAAAGCCGATTTGAGGTTTTATACCCGTACGGAAAATCTATTTTGTTCTTTACAGCACGAAGTAGGGGTATGCAGGTCGGAACCTTCTTCAAGTTTATAAAAAAATCCTCTATTGTTCGTCGAATTACTTGAAAATCACCATCGTCAATTTTATCTTTGTATGATAATCGGGTGCAACGCGTTCTGTTCGATTTTGAATTGGAATAGTCAAACTCTTATTTTCAGCTTCTCTAGTACAGGGCTCGCAATAACTTCACGTGCAACGCTTCGAATTGTTTTTCCTCTTTTGCTCACCATCGTTACTTCGAAATAATAATTTAAATTCAACGCAACGCATTTATATAGAAATGAAAACAAATGCTCGAAATGTATAGGCGCCATTGGAAATAGCTACAACCTTCTAGCGGCAAGTGCATGGAGACTCTAGGCACATCCCAATTACAAGTGGACCAGTGCGAAATTTACTAAATCCTCGATTAATTTTCCATACCACTTAGCTGGCGAACTTTATAGGTGAAACGGAAAACTATTACAACAAATAAAATAACATAAGATTTATTTGCGTATACAAATTTTACTTTTCCGCTTGCTTAAGACTATGAACCTTTATTTTAAGCACCGTCCAGTTTTCTTTCGTGTCCCGCACTTTATCAACCTATATATAGCAGATCTAGGCTAGAGTATAAATTTAATAAACTAGAAAAAAATGTTAGTAAAATGCTCTAGTCAGTCAATTTAATTTTAAATAGATGCCTAACAAAATGGAACCTACATATACAACCAAAAAAGCACATTGTCCAGAAAGAACGACGATGCGGCGAATACGATTCTAAAACAAATTCCAAATGATATTTTAAAATATTCACTTGCACTTATTTCGTCACCATATTTAAACATGTAACATGAAGTAAAACTTATAATATATATAATATATTATCCATCATTATTCATGACTAAAGCAAAGAACTAACTAAAATTAATTTTAAAATAAGTAGCCTCATTTTATAATAATTACAATTAATACCTGTAAAATCGTAGTATTTAATTGAGAAAAATTCCGGGGATACGGCCACATCGAGACGGGCCGATGTTGGGTGATATAAGCTAAGACGAACGTTATAGCCGAGGTAATAGCATGCGTTGTAGGCGAACGTACTACGTACCTTGTGAACTAGTAGATGAATTATTACATGTAAGATGGTGGAATCGGCACCGCTCTAATAAGTATATTGGAATATCTGTGGACGGTAGCCCGCGGTCTGCCGTTAATGGCCTTATTTGTATGTTAGTCAAGCAGTTATAATATGGATACCTACCTATTTTGCTATTTGTCCAGGAAATAATAAACTACATTTTGGTTTTGTGCATTTTTAGGATGTTTGCAAAACTGTTTTTGAAAAATATTTACTTTTTTAAAAAGAGAATTTTCCCTGTATATTTTCTAACTACGCCTGACGTCCAATTTCCGACCGTTTTGTAAAATATATAAACAATTTATCTCGGGGAAATCATGTGACTTTCCTAAAAGTGAATTTGCAAAATTTGAATTTAGATCTTTGAGCCTCTATAACGCGCAGTTTTCCTTATATCTAGTGTTTTCTTTCTATTTGTCCTATATAAAGACTATTAGATTCACTGGTTTTTAACCTATAAAACCCTGACTTTTTTTAATTTTCTTTTTTTGAGAGAGAAGTTTAAAAAGTCAGGCTATACAGAATTGGAAATTGCTACATTGCGCTCTATTGGTCGTCAGTTTGGTCCGCGAGACGGAACCCATCCATAAGCGGAAACACATTGAACTGAATGCTGTCGTCGAGTCTCCATTTCAAAGATCTAAAACTCTAAATCACTCTGGGCACCCGCAGCGACTCCACTTTAAAGTACGCGCGCATTTCAAATCTGATTTTCTTTGAGGTGTGATTTTATGCCTTTAATGATAGTTTACGGCTCTAATGATGGTTTTATCGGCGAACCTGTGCTAACCTAACGCCTAACGAGACATCCACCTAACCGTATAGGTTTTGTTAGAAATAACATCGTTTTACTATAGACTCGGAATTTTGTTGGGGCGCTCCCGCGCGCTTTCTTTACAGCAAACCTTACCAGGCCTAACAGCATAATTCACATTTTTACTAATTATCAATTTTGTTAGAAAATACTAAAAAAAGTCATCGTCCAGAACGGGGATTCGAACATCCCGACTTCCGCCAGTAATACACTCCGCTGTTGATTGGTGTCGATTATCGCCTCCTAACCTAGTGCTAACCCACTACGAATTCACCTAATGCTCCCGCACTCCTGCTGGTACCAATCCACCTTATGTATGTAACAAAATATCCATAATTAATTTGTATTACCCCCAGTCTAACAGCTAATGTTATTTGCATGAATTAATACGTTTTTTCTTTAAAGTTGTAGCTCGACTAGCCAAAAAAGTATGAAGTATGGTTGTTTTTGAGTTTTCCTAATGTTCTAATTTTTTTTAGATAAAATAAGGCGTGAACATCAAGAAGGGGGTTTTGTTAAGTCTGTTATAATTGTTTGTAGGTAGTAATTTCATACAGAACTAATCAATTTTTACAAAAAAGAAGAAAGAGGGAAGGTTAGAATGTCTACGAATTTTGGGATAAATAACTCAAAAATAAAACGTGACCGGAAAAAAATTGACTTCGGATTCATGTCAGGAGGAAATTCCACCTATATACGGAAAATCATCAAATTCGTCTATGATGTAAAAAAATATATTAATATATAATTACAAGGAATCTATTGGATACCAGTGAAACTCTCAAAACTACAAATATTTTAAAATGTATCACGTTATTTCACTTAAAAGCACGCTAAAATTGTATCTGTCAACTGATATTTATAGGGATTTTTTTTAAGTTTGTGTTTTATGTTGGCAATTATTCTCATTCGAAAAATTATTTTAAATTTTACAAATCTAATCTACGTAGCAGTTTTTGATACCGTTTATTACAGAAATTTTGTTTCATAGGTCTATCATTATCATACTGACAGGTGGTCTCGTACCGGAGCGCGACAGCGCGTAGTCTCTAGGTAGATCGGTACAGGATTAGCACCAGGTTACGAGCGGTAGCGCGAGGCTATCATGGTTAAAGCTATAATACACTAAATTTAGTAATATAGCTTTAAAAATGATGAGTCCGCGCTGTCCGCTACCGACCCACTTGGTGTGTCCACGCTGCCGCACCCTGGCGCCCGGCCGTCTACTAACCGGGTACCGGTTAATGATGTTTAACAGCGCCCTAAATTTCCTAAATTCTAAAAGACTGGTACCTATTGTGGCTTAATATATTTTTTTGACAAAATAAAATTAGTGACGTCACAAAATAAATAAAAATATCGCCTTTGTGGTATCGTACCAGGCCATGAGATTGCATTATTATTCTCGTATCAAATATTATAAATCAATCACCAAATAACAGAGGTTTTGCTAACTTAAAAATGTGGAAAATCTTACCTCAAAGCCAATAATAATACTTACCGAAAAATGTTACATTTTGAAAAATAATAAATACAGCACACAAGTTTATAAATTGTTATTAAACAAAACCAAGTCAACTCACAGATGTTTTATTACTATTTTCCCTGTTTATCATTTTGGCGTGCGGAAATAAATGTGGTAGTAACGTATCGAATATCCAGAGTTAAAATATCTGTATTGCTTTAGTATTGTTTCAATTAATTGTATCATTTAATGTTTCCGTTTAGAGTTTTACCTCGATGATTTTTCCTGATGTCAAGATGCCAACATGAAGGGAAATTTACTAGTCCAGAAAAATATGGCGGTTTTTTGAGTGTTGGCAAGAAAAGCAAGTTTAATTTTACGTCTATTTATAATTGTTTGTAGTAGCTGCATACAGAACAAGCGTATTTTCATAAAAAAGGGAAAGAAAATAAAATAAATTGGATTTAGGATATTTAAACTTTGAGGATGAATAACTCAAAAAGAAACGTGGCTGGAAAAAAATTGACTTCGGATTCATAATCAGGACACTAAAATCTACTTGATACATAAAACATCAAAACTGGCACTAGTGTAAAACATAAATAATTACCAAAATACGCTATACTGCATAGTTAGCCAGAATTTTACCTCAATACAAATTTCTGAAGATCGTTAACGTATAGGCGGAAGTGAATATATATTCAGTGTTAGAATTTTGAGTCAGATTAACAATTGGGCACTATAAGAATACGTTATTAAAGCGTCTTTTGCAAGGACAGAATCCAAATAAACTAAGAAACGATCAGTCCTCCGAAACGCCTTGTGGAAGGCAGACCTCTGTGTTTTTAACATAAGTTATTCCACGTCTCCGTTTTTGCTGCTTTTTTCGGGAGAATGCGAGAGACTCAAGCCCTCAGAGTGAAGGACTAACGACCCCTCCAGAAAGGGAGCATGAGCATTTTATCCTGTTCATCAGTCCGATTCTACATGGAATATGGCCGCTATGTGGCAGGAGTAGGAAAGATAAAGAGATAAAGGGATAGTTTGAAAGAAAAGGTCGTTCCGTGATACCAGAAGTACTCCCAAAGAGCCCCAGTTGAAGCGGAGGTGCAGTAGGAATACTTAAGTTAATTTGAAAAATTTGGAATAAACAGGGTGTACCGGAAGTTTAGAACTTGCCA
>JAUTXW010000189.1:1170000-1517500 GCA_030620095.1 Kuschelorhynchus macadamiae | reverse complement strand
AAAGGATTGCCAATGGAAATCTTCCACTGATCACGAAAATAATTAGACTCTATGTAGCAATTGGTAATGTGAGTAATATATATGTCAATACCAGGACTGCAATATTTTAACATGGTGGAAGAAATCTCATCCACCCCAGACGCATTAGTATGAATGGAATGAATCATTTTATGAATCTCCTCAACTTCAACTAATTTACAAGAAAAATGTACAGTATTATTGAAAGTTTTATCATAATAAGAGCGTATTGTGTCACTACATTCAGAAACATTCTGCAAGAGTGTACCGAAAAAATTATTAATACTTGATTTGTTTGAAAACTGTCAAATGAATCATGTATATGACACCAGACATAAATCTAATTTAGTGTGTGACAGATGTAATTATTCGTATATACAGAAAAATTGTCAATATAGTATTGTTAAGATATTTAATACTTTGCCTTTAAGTGTTCGTGCTCTTTCCAAATTAAAATTAAAGACTCAACTTAAAAATTATCTGTTAAGCATGGCTTTTTACTCAGTAAATGAATTTTTTGAACATCCAATGCAATCTATTTAGAAATTACATGAGTATTATAGAGTAAGAAAGTAAAAAATAAATATAACTGAGTAAGGACGGTTAAATGTTGATATTACTGTCTAGCAAAATACATATATTTATTAACATGATTAGTAATTATAAATATGGATATAAAATATTATATGCTACCGGTGTGGTGAGGATATCTAGGTATAATTGCAAAGCTGCTTACTACTTTTAAATATGTAATATTAGGAAAAGTTGTTTTCTCTTAATGGCTAGTTATTATAAAATTACTGTTATGTATATATAATTGTGTATGTAGGATGAATATGAAGATATTCTTGACATTATTCCACGTCCTCCATGGACTATTGTAAAACTTTGTTTTTATTGGAATAAATAAATCCAAAAGTAAGTACTATGTGAGTCAGAAAAAGCATCAGGCAGAGTAAAGTTCTTGTTGGAACATATTTTAAAAGATTTTAAAGATCTCCACATTATTCGAGGATTGTTTTCTGCAGTTATTGAATTTAGATATTCCCTCTTTGCCCTTCAAGCCCTTGTAACTGTAAAATTACGCAAGCGTTTAAAAGTTTGCCAATCATCTACTGCCTGGGTCCTCTTAGACAACTCATCTATGTTTCATAAAGAGTTTTAAGTTTACAGTAAGCCACGGTCACTTAGATTTTGTGATTCTGGCTTTTTTTAAAGAAGCATCTTTATCAAATAAAGTTAGCAAAAAGTTGTTAAATAAGAATATTTTATCGTCTATATTTTGTTCATAGAGTATATTATTCCATTGAAGTTGTTGAAAAATCATGAAGAAATAAATAAATATTAAAGTTGTTAATGTTTCTATAAGTAATAATTTTAGGCTCTTTATGAGTTTTTATTATATATGTATTTATAACACAAATTGACAGGCTTCTCGAGGAACAAAAAAATGAATGCATCATGATTGGTGACTTTAACTTAGACCTGTTGAAGAACTCTCAAGCAGTCAAGGACTACAAAAATATGATCATTTTAAATGGATTTAAATTTGAAAATGATATTACACCAGAAAGAGCTACACGAGTAACCAGAACTACAGCATCGAATCTAGATCACATTGTAACAAATAAAAACCTGAATTGTAAGATAGATATGGATGATCATTTTATCTCAGATCATAAAATTATATTCACAGAAGTAAAAAAAACAAATAGTCAGGAAAGAAAAAGAAAAGATCACAAGAAAACAACTAAATGTAGAACAGTGGATATCCAAAATGGAAGGGATAATAACAAATGTAGAAATAACAACTTTTCAAAAATTAGCTGAGGTTATAAATGAGACAAAAAAGAACAGCACAACAGAACATACAATAAAAATAAAAGAAAATAATTACTGGATAACACAGGAATACATAAATAAAATAAAGGACAGAGACAAACTTTATGTACGATGGAAAAAAATACAAAATTATTACCAAGAGGGAGTTTAAACACATGAAAAATATGGTAAACAACTTAAGAAAAAAACTGCAAAAACAGCATGCAGAAAAACTACTTCAAGAAGCACAAGGGGATTCTAAAAAAAACATGGTCAGTTATTAATAATTTATGTAACAGAAATAAGAAAAAAGCACTAAGATAAACAGAATACAAAGCCAAAATGGACACTTACTTACTGAAGACAAAGGGATAGCAATAGAATTTAATAATCACTTCACAAACATAGGAAAAGCATTGGCGTCACATATACAATCTAATATACAAACAAAGTTCCCTGAGGAAGAAGTACATGAAACCATATTTCTAAATCCTTTTATCGAAATAACAAACATAATAACTGAATAAATAACTCACCACTCACACCAGGATTTGATGATATATCGAAGAAGAACTTAGTATCACTGCTCAAGGTTATTAGTGAGAAAATTGTTGAAATTATAAATAGGATATTGGAAAATGGACTCTATCCCGAGGAGCTTAAAACAGCCAAGGTCATCCCAATACATAAAAAAGTATCTCAAGACAACATGTACAACTATAGACCCATATATATACTTAACACTTTTTCTAAAGTATTGGAAAAAGTAATAAAAACAAGACTAGTGAAGTTCATTCAAACGACATTTAATTTTGATCCATGGCAGTATGGCTTTCAGAAAAAGAGTAGTACACTAGGAGCAACAGTGGATATGCTGGAATACATTTCAGGTGAAACAGATACAAAATAAGTATGTGGTAACTGTGTTTGTGGATCTTCAGAAAGCATTCGACACTGTAAATATTGAAACTTTATTAGATAAACTGTATAAAATGGGCTTTCGTGGAGTTTGTTATAATCTCTTACAGTCTTACTCAAAGGGCAGACAGCAGTATACTCTGATTAACAGTAGTGAAAGTAATGGTGCAGGTGTAGAGGTTGGTGTTGCACAAGGGTTAGTGCTGGGCCCACTTCAGTATCTGTTGTTTGTACAAAACCTAAAATATGTCGGCCTAAAATCAAAGTACTTTATGTTTGCCGATGATACAGTACTTGTATGTTCTGCGGACTCTAATCAAGAACTAGAAATAATAATAAATAATGACTTAAAAAATTACTTTGAGTGGCTGTGCTGTAATAAATTGAGTGTAAATACGGCCAAGACAGTGTATATGGTAATTAACCAAAAAACTAAAAATCCCTGTAAACCTATTATTAAACTTAATAATAATGTGTTAAAAGAAGTTAGTGAATACAAATACTTGGGGCTGATAATACAAAATAAACTAACTTGGAATGCACATATAAACAATATCATTAATAAAGTGACACCTATGATTGGAGCGGTTAGAAGATGTGCACACCAATGAAATAACAAAACTAGACATTTAATTTACAACAGCTTCGTAGATCCTCATTTGCGATATCTTATTCCATGTTGGGGAAGCATAAATCAGTACCTATTAAACAAACTACAAAGGCTATAAAACAAGGTACTAAAAGCAGTATATCTTTTGGACTATTATACCCCTACTGAATATTTATACATGCAGCACCCCTATTTAAGAATAAAGCAAATAAAAACTAAAGAACGGACAAAACTTATATACAATATACAAAATAAAACTCTTAAAAGCAACATCATATTAACACAATGCAAGGACACCCATGAGCATAACGTCAGTTCAAGAGAAAGAATAAGGAATAAATTAACACGAACCAAAAAAGGTCAAGACTCCCCCATATATATCGAAGCATACAATCATACAATACTATTCCTGAGACCATCTTAGAAAATAGACCTACAAAGATGTATAAAGATCTTAAGAAGTACCTGAAGAGAGACTGAAAATAAAATTCTGCTTGTCTAAGGATATTTGTACATTTGTAAAAGTTGTTATAATTACCTTAAATTATCTTTGTAAATTGAAATTATATATTATTTTTTTAGGCCTCGATGCCAGTACTTGTACTGATTTGAGGTCAGAAATAAAGTATTAAAAAAAAAATATATTTAAAAACCAGTACACTAAAGAACAGTCTGAAACTCCCTCGGCATATACAGTTCCAGAAACGCCCACTAGCGCATCATTCGTAATCAAAATAGGGTCAAGAAAAGTACTGGTTGTTCTAGATGCTCTAGTAGGCTGATCTATCAACTGTGTAAAATTATAATTTTCAAACAAAGGAACTAAAGGATTATCCAGTTTAAAAAGATTTATGTTAAAATCCCCTACACAAATTATTTCTTCCACCGTTGGACAGATGTGCGAAAAAAATATTGTCAAAATCATTAATTATACTATTAAAGTTTGTATTAGGAGGCCGGTAAAAAATACAGAGCACATAAAATTTGCCTTTAATTTTAATTCTCAAGATCAAAAACTCAAGAAAGTTTGAAATCGCAAAATTCAACTTTATCGCCTCTGTAACTAAAGTATTCTTAACAAATGCTGCGACGCCGGCGCCGGCCCCTCTACGTGCTCTATCCTTTCGAATTATATGATAAAAAAAAGTTACATCAAATTTATGATCATTAATTATTGTTTTAAACTCGTAAAACCCTGTAAATTGAGCGGATATTTAAATGAGCATTTTTAATATTTAAGTTGTTCATATAAAAAAAGATTATTTTATATATATATATATATATATATATATATATATATATATATATATATATATATATATATATATATATATATATATATATATATATATATATATTATATTTAAAATAGCTAAATAAAAATTAAGTAAAATAACCTGAAGCAGAATAATAAATATTTGTTCTTGCAATATCATGAAGAAAAAGAAAGAATGCAAGTAAACCAAAGATACTCCCTAACATTATTAAAATAAGAAATGCATGTACGTGGTATTTTATATTTCGTACCTATATAAACAAAAAATAATTTTATGAGTTTAATTAAAAATATTCCCGGAAAAATACTCCTAACAATATAAAGTTGTTGTTAATAAATTTTACAGTTACTCCTTTCTTTCCCAGTGAACACGACTGAAATTAAATTACCTAAATTTTAAAAATAATAATTAATCACTAACCCTAACCACTAGGTTTATTGAGAGAATAAGATGTATTCGCTTTCCTTCGTTAACCCAGACATAAACCAATATATCATACAGACCACAATTTCAAGTAAAAAACATAAAGTGTACCACTTTAACAGTATTCCTAATGCAAGTAAACAAAATTTCAAATAAAGATTGAGAAGATAAACGACCCATATTTTATTTCTATAAAACATTTTCAATTCTGTAAAACATTTTCACATACATTCATAAAAAAAAGTTAAATGCTGAATTTCTACATACAATAATAAAAAAATTTTGGTCTCATGATAACAACAGGCAAACAAGATTTAACAATTCCAGTGCAGCCTGAAATATGTGACAAAAAACTATATATGTATTAATAGCTTTAAATGGAACAGTGGTCCCTAAACAATCTATATTATTTACACTAGTAAAAAGGAACTCAAATATCACTAATTTGTGTAATTAAGAACTTGTTGTTTCTTTTGGGATCCCAGTGATATATTTTTCCACCAGACGACCAAGCAACTTTGCCGTATTTTTTGTGAGCAGCGCGTAATAATTCATAACCATTACGAGTGAGATTTTCATAAATACTAACACCCGAATTATTAAGCAATTTTTTAGCCGCTAACACCTCACTTTTTTTAGCATTTGACACGAATCGCACGAAAATTGCCGGTTTTCCTTCGGGAATTGAAACTTTTTTCTTTTTTATAAAGAACACAGAATCGAAATCACTATTTAAACGTCATATTAAGTCTGTTTTTCAAGAACATGATAACACCGTTGATCAAATTGCCATCTTCAATCGCTAACCCACAGATACGTAAGCAGTTTCGCTTGGTTTCTTATTCCAGATCATCTATGCGATTCTGCAAGGTAGCAACTGAATCCGTGTTTCTGCACACCAAAACCTCTAGATTCTTTATAGATGCACAAAATGTATATAATTGATTTTCAAACTTACTCAGTCTACCATCAATTTTATCTTCCAGCTGTTTTACAAAGTTACTACAAACCCTTTTTATTAGAGTCTCGGTATCGTTAACATTTGACGTTGATCTAGTAGCAGTACCTCGAGACATTTTGACGACCGCTGTCTTCTGTCCTATGCGCGGAACACAAATACCCAATTATCACTATAAAACGGTAATTAGTCACTTAATTAACCTCAGGACATTCAAGAGAATGCGCAAGAAATAACTGCACAGGAATGAGGTAAAAAACGTTTTATTTTGTCAAGAGGGATACCACTAAATTTGATATTTTAAGGAGCACTTCGGAACGTAAACCTCTCACTTGTCATCGTATATATATATATATATATATATATATATATATATATATATATATATATATATATATATATATATATATATAATATATATAATATATATAATATATATATATATATATATATATATATATATATATATATATATATATATATATATAATATATATATATATATATATATATATATATATATATATATATATATATATATATATATATATATATATAATATATATATATATATATATATATATATATATATATATATATATATATATATATATATATATTGTAATGTACTCGGGAGTCACCCCGAAATTAGCCGTGATTAACAACACGATATATCTTGGTGAACTCCTACTTTATTCCAAACTAAGTTTACAAGAAATGTAAAGTGTTACTCGGCAGTATTGTATAATAATTAATTAACCTAAATACTAATTAAAAAATACCCAACGAAAGCTGTGCTGGACATTCATAATAGTTAAACATTGCTTAATAATAAAACAGCATAACAATTATGGAGTCAATCTCCTTATGACCCTATTACTATGTCCTGTACACCTTCCACGGGGGAGAGAAAAAAAATAGAAATATATATGTATATTTTTTTTTAACTGTAATGAAGCTTAACTCTATTCTTATGTACTTCTACGGACTTATTATTTATATCTAATACTACATTTGAATTCAAATCTTTTAAAACTAAATAAGGACCTTTATATATTGGATCCAACTTGTTACTCTTATTTTCATGTAATATTAAGACTTTATCTCCTACGTTATAATTTATGTTACTACTATTCTTATCATAATTTTCTTTCCGTTTGTTTTTTGATAAAACTAAATTATTTTTTGCGTCGTTACAAGCGGTCTGAAGCCTGTACTTCAGTTCTCTAGGATAGTCGTCAAAATTGTACAACGGGTCTATAGTATTTTGAATATTTGAAGGTATATTACTTAATTTTCCAAATACAAGCTCATAGGGAGTATATTTAGTTTCAGTATGTACTGTATTATTGTAAGCAAGCATACTCCAATTATCTGTATGTTTTGACACCTGAATTCGTAAATATGCCCTTAAATGCTTATGTGAATTTTCTAAGGGCCCCAAGGGTCTCGTGATGATATGCAGTTGAATTTAAAGTATTTATACCTAACAATTTACATGATTCCTTAAAGATATTTGCCAAAAATTCCGTGCCTTGATCTGTAACCGTTTCCTGTGGAATACCGTATCGTAGCACAAAATTTTCTACAGACGATTTTGCAACAACATAGGCTTCTTTGCTATGTAATGGATAACATTCAATGAATTTCGTAAGTTCACACTGAATTGTTAGAATATAAGAATTTGACTGCATATCAGTTTTTATTGGACCAACTAAGTCTAAAAAAATTTTTTGGAAAGCTGAAGTAGCTGTGGAAGTTATTGTTATTGGTTGTTTATTGTATTTACTGTACTTATGCCTTTGGCACTCATCATATTTTTTGACAAAAACCTCAACATCTCTCCTTAATCCAGACCACAAATAGAATTTTTTTTATATTACTGTACATGCGGTTTATACCTGCATGTCCACCTGTAGGCAAGTTATGGAAATCGTTTAAAATTAATTGCCTCAATTCCTTGCATTCGACACGTTTTACATCTTTGACAATATTTATTTTCATACCCATAGATTTTATATCATTTTTATATTTCAATAGATTTGCTATAATTTGTTTAGTATGCTCATTTTTAATAATAAATAACTGGTATTTTATATTTTTTGCAAATATTTCCAAGGATCCTCAACTTTGTACCTAAGTCAAATGTCGATCGGTGTCCTTGGTTTAAATAAATAATTTGAGATATCTCGTCATACATAAAATCATACAAATTTATAAAATTCATGCCATGGCTTCCTTTATTTTTATAACTTTGAAACTTATCATTTTCTAGAATTTTTAGTTCTACACTATCAACAGGACACTTCAAAATTTCTACTAACCCAGGGTGATCAAGCCTTTCATTGGTAGAATTTGACATTTCCTGTCGTGTTTTTGACATATTTTGTTGTTTTGTCTGTGCTCTCGTCATAACATTCATACTCATACTCATCTCTGCACTCATGCTTTTAAGCTCATTTGAATCAATTTTTATTCGCGATAAAGCATCTGCAATCACATTTTGTGAACCTTTTGTGTAATTTATTGTAAAGTCATACTCTTCTAAAGTTAACCTAAATTTTGTTAATCTACTGTAAGGGTTCGTCATTCCGAAAAGATATACAAGAGATCGATAATCTGTGTAGATTTCAAATTTTTTACAATATAAATACGCTCTGAAATGTTTTACACTCCACACGATCGCCAACAACTCTTTTTCCACCGTGCAGTAGTTCTTTTCGGCTTTATTTAAAACCCTAGACGCAAAAGCAATAGGTCTGTCATGATTATTGCATAAAACTGATCCGATTGCATATCCACTAGCATCAGTTTTGAGAATAAAAGTATTATTTTCCGAGAAATCGGGATATTGTAACACGGTTGGGTGTACCAGCGCATTTTTAAGACTATTAAACGCTCTTTGACAGTTCTCATCCCAAACAAAAATTTTTCCCTTCTTGGATAGTTCATTAAGGGGTTGAGCTATTTCTGCAAAATGTTTTATAAATTTGCTATAGTAATTCGTAAAAGCTACAAAACGTTTTGCTTCTTCAGCACTTTCCGGGATAGGATATTGAGCTACTACCTTAGATTTCTCCGGATCGGGGGATATTCCGTTTTCAGAAATCACATGCCCTAAATACAATATTTCTTTTTTCAGAAATTGACATTTTGAAGGAATTAATTTTAAATTTACTTTTCTTAGTCTCTGTAAAACTTTTACTAAATTTTTATTGTGATTTTGTAAGGAATTGCCAAATATTATTAGGTCGTCTAAATATATGAAACATGACTCATAATTTAACCCTGAAAATGCAACAGTCATGAGTTTAGAAAACGCACTAGGACTTACTTTTAACCCCATAGGTAATCTTTTTATTTGAAACTGTCCTTCGTTAGTACTGAATGCTGTATACGGTCTACTATCCTTATGTAATTCTAATTGATAATACCCTTGAGTTAAATCGAGGTGTGAGAAGTATAAAGCACCGGATAATGAGTCTAATATCTCCGAAATACACGGCGGAGCCATTTTTTCATCCCTTAATACTCGATTTACAAGACGGTAGTCTATGACAGCACGCCAACGTGTTGTCCCCGTTTTATCAGGTTTTTTAGGTACTATTAAAAGAGGCGAAGACCATTCGCATCTTGCTTCCTCAATTATGCCTTCGTCTAGCATTTTATGAACTTGTTTTTGAATTTCCGCTTTTTGGGAAAAAGGTAACCTGTAAGGTTTAACATACACAGGTGTTGCATTTTCTTTTAAATGCAATTTTTGTGTATATTAAATTGGTAACGGTAAGAGGATCTCCTTCTAAGTGAAAGACATCCGCGTACTTCGTACATATTTTTTCAATAGACAGTTTTTCCTCTTTATTAAGCGAATTTGTATCAATCAAATCTAACACTCTATTCACTCGTTCTACTGATAAATTATCATTTTTACCAAAATTATACAGGTTGAAATGTACGAAAGCGTAGAAGGGCCACAATTTTTTAAATTTTTTAATTCTGAGTTTAAAGTCGGAATTTAACAAAATTCTGAGTTTAAAGTAAGAATTTAACAAAACTCTGAGTTTAAAGTCAGAATTTAACAAAATTCTGAGTTTAAAGTCAGAATTTAATAAAATTCTGAGCTTAAAGTCAGAATTTAACAAAATTCTTAGTTCAAAGTCGGAATTTAACAAAATTCTGAGTTTAAAGTCGGAATTTAACTAAATTCTGAGTTTAAAGTCAGAATTTAGCTAAATTCCAAGTTTAAAGTCAGAATTTAACAAAATTCTGAGATTAAAGTCACAATCTAACAAAATTCTGAGTTCAAAGTCGAAATTTAACAAAATTCTGAGTTTAAAGTCAGAATTTAACAAAATTCTGAGTTTAAAGTCAGAATTTAATAAAATTCTGAGCTTAAAGTCAGAATTTAACAAAATTCTTAGTTCAAAGTCGGAATTTAACAAAATTCTGAGTTTAAAGTCGGAATTTAACTAAATTCTGAGTTTAAAGTCAGAATTTAGCCAAATTCCAAGTTTAAAGTCAGAATTTAACAAAATTCTGAGATTAAAGTCACAATCTAACAAAATTCTGAGTTCAAAGTCGAAATTTAACTAAATTCTTAGTTTAAAGTCAGAAATTAACTAAATTCTGAGTTTAAAGTCAGAATTTAACTAAATTCTGAGTTTAAAGTCAGAATTTAACAAAATTCTGAGTTCAAAGTCGGAATTTAACTAAATTCTGAGTTTAAAGTCAGAAATTAACGAAATGCATTTTTGGCGTCTCCTGCCAAACCTGAAATTGGTGTCAGGAGATAGATAATTAAATATTAAGACAGATAAGTGAAATCCATTTCGTTGCAAGTAAACTCGTTTGAGATTTATCGAGCTTCAAAGGTTCAAAATTGTCATTGTTCTTGCGCCATTTTCTCGAAAACAGTTAAATTTAGGCATGAGAAAAGTAACTCAATAAGTACTTGGATTTTTTAGAAAAATATAAAAATTTAATAAAATATAGGGCATTTCATTTAAAAAACGGATGATGCCTCCGGTTTGAGGTAGAAGCGGCAACACCGCGCAATTTAAAATATTTTATAATGAGAGTATATTATGTTCATTTATGGCTAAAGCCAAATTCTCAAAACATCCTATTCGTTGATTCTCCCGCTATTTCTAATAGGACACTCAACTTGAATCACCCTGAAACAGAGGGGAGCTCTGTCAGTATGTTTCGCGAGACACCCTTAAATCGTTGAAACATATATGAACCATTTCTTAAGACTTATTTATCGTTTGGTATTACCTTTTTTATTTTGTGAACCTTTTAATGTATATGTTTTCTTGTATACATTTTGGCTTTTTTTTCAGCAATAGAAATAAATAAAAATACATAAAATGAACTAATTAAACATATGTTTAATTTGTCAGGGACTTATTTAACACTCAAAAATCAAAATAGGAAACTTTTATTTTGTACCCTCCCCCTTTTATCATTTTTTTAACTATCTGTAGTTTGGTGGAACAATTCATAGCACATTTGCCATTATTCAAACAAGAATATTGAACTTGTTTTTTTGGTTCCAGTCTGTTATACAATTATCGTACGGACTAAATTCTGACTTTAAACTCCGAATTTTGTTAAATTGCGACTTTAAACTCAGAATTTTGTTAAATTCTGACTTTAAACACAGAATTTAGTTAAATTCCGACTTTAAACTCAGAATTTTATTAACTTCCGACTTTGAACTCAGAATTTTGTTCAATTCCTACTTTGAACTCAGAATTTTGTTAAATTCCTACTTTGAACTCAGAATTTTGTTAAATTCTGACTTTAAACTCAGAATTTTCTTAAATTCCGACTTTAAGCTCAGGATTTTGTTAGATTCTGACTTTAAACTCAGAATTTTGTTAAATTCTGACTTTAAACTCGGAATTTAGCTAAATTCTGACTTTAAACTCAGAATTTAGTTAAATTCCGACTTTAAACTCAGAATTTTGTTAAATTCTGACTTTAAACTCAGAATTTTGTTAAATTCTGACTTTAAACTCAGAGTTTTGTTACATTCTGACTTTAAACTCAGAATTTTGTTAAATTCTTACTTTAAACTCAGAATTTTGTTAAATTCTGACTTTAAACTCAGAATTTTGTTAAATTCCGAAAAAGAATTAAAAAATAAAAAAAATTGTGGCCCTTCTACGCTTCCGTAGAAATGCGATATAGGTTCTAACTTAGGTCTGAAGTTTTTAATTTGTATGTCTCGATCATTAACATTCATGCATCTCACTGGCACTCTCGCATTTTTGGACTTAACAATGATACCTGCAACGCATACTCCTTCGCATACTTCCTCTGTCAATATAACACAGTCACCCTTAGTATCAGTAGAGCAGTATTTTATTATTTCAGTTCTGGCTGGTATTGAAATAAAATTATCAAATTTTGACAACATAGATATTAATATTCTGTTGTTATTAACCCATAGTGAGAATTTAAACGTTTCATAATTTATGCTTGCGTTATATTTGCTAAAAAAATCAGAACCTAAAACACCCTGTATATCTGAATTAAATTTATTTAATATAAGAAACTCGTGTTCAATTTCATGATTATCTAGCTTAAAATTTATAACTGCTGATCCAGTTGAGAAAATTGATCCGCCTATACCTATTATTTTAATCTTCTTTGAGGTATCAATAATTTCATTTTTTGAAATATTTTCTAAAAACATTACACTAGTACTAGCTCCAGTATCTAACAAAAACGTCACATCTTTCATTCCATACTTAACTTGCACAAAATTCATTCCATTTAAATTCAAAACATTCATTCAGCAATTTGTTATTATTATTATCAGTCTCATTAGGGACGAAAAAACCTTTGTCCTTGGTCTATTTCATTCGAGTTAAAATTTTGATTATCAGTCATATTCGTGTAAACACGGTGTTGTGATCGTATATAGCTATTTCGTCGACGTCGAAATGTAGGACGGTATGGTCTCGACCGACCTTGGCCTCGAAAGTTTCGCTGACTATTGTCTATACTATGAGTGTCATATGTTCTATTACTGTAATTATTATTAGTATATCTTCTTCTACCTGAAAATCGCGTTCTATTGCCGCGGTTTCCAAACCTAGCAAATTTTTGTGAACGTATGTGAAAAGCGCTATGTACTGGATGGGAAAAATTTAATTTTTCCTCGTCCTTGGCCCCTGAAATGGCATCTTTTAAAGTGGAATAGTCTCTAGCTTTAATTACTGTTCGTAGTTCGTTATTTTTTAACCCGTTTGAGAATGCATGGATCGCGAGCTTTTCATTTACATTCCGCAAAATCGGTAAACTATCATCGTTACCGTCGGCCTGTGCTAACGTTAAGTTGAGAAAGAGTTCTTCTTTATTCTTTGCATAGTCATCGATTGATTTTCCCTCTTGCTTAACCAAATGTAGCTCAGTTGCCAGCGTCGCAGCAGATTTTCTTGACAGTAATTGTTTTTTCATATCAGCAATTAAATTATTTAAGTTATTATAAGTTTTATCTAAACGCATCTTCGCACTTTGAGATAACCGAGTCTTTACGACAAATGTTATTAAAAGTTTTTTACCGTCGTCGTCTAACAATTCGCTATAAAGCTCGATTGCGTCGATAAGTTGCTCTGTAGCATCCTGTGTGCCGTCCATGATAGGCAACAAGGACGCTGCAGTTCTCAAATCGAATTTTTCCGGCATTGTTCGATTACTTGAATCACTATAATTATTACTAAGTATTTTTTCCTGCGTTGTTGACGGTTCTAATATAGTACGTATTCTTTCTAATAATATTTGTCGAGAATTTAGAAGATATTTGTCTATTTCTTTAACATACGCTCTAACTCTCTGGATTTCGTCAGAGTCTCTCTCTACCTTAGAATATTCTGTTTTTATTTGTCCAAACTTATTTTCTAAATTTCCGACATCTAATAATAAATTATTTACTCTCTCTAAATTAGATCGCCGTTCTAGAGGTTCCTTTGAAATATTCGCATTAACTTTTTGTACTGATGCGTATAATTCCTTAAAACTGTTAATTCCTATACTACTCATCTATAAATATCTAACATATAATTTAAATTGTTATAAGAGAAAGAAAAAATAATTACATAAAATATATAAAATTAATAATTATTATTGCTAATCAAACCTCAAATATATTTTCCTTTTTTTTTTCCTGTCCTCGGAGGCAGTCGGGGATTGTATTGCTTAAAGAAGGGGGGAGGTGTGACTTGATCCTGTCCTTTAGCCTTCCAGACACTGTCCAACGTTGCGAACTAGCGGCACTTTTTGCCTACTACTAGTCCGTTCCCTCGATGCTAGCCACCTGGTGGACTGACCAGTTGAAGTTCCCTGTTGGGACCGATTTTAAAAATCGATCCAAATTTATCGTCTGGTTGGAATTCTTCTTTATGCAAGTTCTTGACTTCTTGCAGTCTCTCGCCGTATCATCCTTCTCATGTTTCTCTTGAAACGTAGGTAACAATAACTAGCGATTGCCAACAAAATGATCGCTCCAAGCAGTAAAGCCAGCACTTCAAACAAACACACGCCCTTACTGAAGTCCGAAGAATTTGTGGTGCCGCCGCTGTTATATATATATATATATATATATATATATATATATATATATACTACTGATGAACTTGTGGCAGGTATTGTCAATACTAATTCACACAATTTCGACACTTCGGTGTAGGTATCTTCCAGCTCCTTGTCTTTTAAAAATTGCATTAATTCCTTAGCGTTATTTTTTGCGCTAATGTCATCAGTTTCGTAAATCACTTTTAGTTCAGATCGCAGTAACACTCGGTCGAAAAACTGGCCATAATGAAGAAGAAGAGATTTAAACGCATCTTCTGGAAAAGTTTTTCCTTTAAATGCATCAAAATTGCAGAGCTCGAGGAATTTAAAATCGTTTAAACCGTTAAATCTACAGTTTATTTGTTGCTGAATTTGATCGATTATTTCATAAAAGAGGCGTCTGTATGATGTTTGAACATCTCCCACCTTGTCTGTTCGAAGACGCTTGGTTTGTGGCTCTACATTTACGTCATCGTTTTCTCCCAAAATAGGTCAAAGCTATCTCTTTTTTGGCTTAACATGGACTTAAAATCATCCACTTTTTTTAGGCAAAAAGCAATATCATTTGTTTTAGTTTGTAATATATTAAAAACATTGTCCGAGA
Organism: Kuschelorhynchus macadamiae; assembly: GCA_030620095.1. Lineage (NCBI taxonomy): Eukaryota > Metazoa > Arthropoda > Insecta > Coleoptera > Curculionidae > Kuschelorhynchus > Kuschelorhynchus macadamiae. The sequence goes on along the minus strand of JAUTXW010000189.1, from coordinate 1,502,289 downwards.
ATGGAAATATTTATGAAAATATGTTCAACAAATAATTAAAATTAAAATCTCGTTTCAAACAGTCCAAAAGCCCCCTCGAACTATTTATTGCTTCTGAGTCCCACGTTTCATTATTTTCTATTATATTCTCAAATAGTTCAATCAGTGATTCACGATTTTCAGATATTGTTTACACAAGTCTTCCATTATAGTTCCACCTAGTAGGAGCTACTTTGGGCAATCGTTGTGGCCATGCCACTTAAAGTAACGAAAAATACTTTACACTCTTTAATGTGATTGATGGACTGGGATAAAACTAAATTTAATTTATGAGAGAGACCCCCTAATTGTCCTGCCATCACTGCAGCTCCATCATAGCTTTGAGCAACCAATTTTTTCTCTCCATTAATTTCTTTAGTAACGTTATAAACTACGGTATATAATGCATCTGCTGTACGATTTTCGGACACATTCTTAAAACCTAAAAATCGCTCTTGAATACTTCCGTCTGTTTTAACGTAGCGTATTACTATAGATAATTGGCTAAAATTAGTGATATCAATGGTTTCGTCCAGAACAATAGCAATGAACCGCGCCTCGCCAATCTCCTGCTTAATTCTTTTTAGAATAATGGTTGCAACAGCGGAAATTAAATCATTCTGGATTCGATTCGACGTTCCGCGAAAAACGCTAGACTGCTCTAAATGATTTTTTAAGCAATCATCATATTTAGCCATTAAACTAAGTAAATCTTGAAAATTTCCTCTATTTTAAGAAACCCTTGATTCGTCATGACCTCTAAATCCCAATTCGTGCTGTCCGAGAAACCAAACAACATCGATAAGTCTTCTGAATATCTGCCTATTTTTATCGACTAGTTCATTGTGTTGGCGGTGACTAATTTCCAACTGTTTATTAAGGGCGTGTTCAATTCTGGTTTTGCCGAAGACTTTTTCTTTTTTGACGGCCTGTAAATGCGCTTTGGACATAATGTGTCTTTTTACAGCTTTATGGAAATTGTTTAAATCGGAAAAACCAGTTTTATTCCTTTTTCATTTTCAAAAAATAAACATGGCCAACAAAATAATTTACTTACATTTTCATACCCTGTTAGCCATTTAAATTGTTCGTATTGTTTTTCCGGATAAAAATGTCTAATATAGTTTTTCATTTTTGTGTTTAAATTTTTCATAGGCGGTTTTACCCTTCCTTTGGAAATTATTTGAAGCTTATCAGCGAAGTTTAATGTTGAAAATCCCTTTATTATTAAGACACACACCACACATTTACACACACTCTTCTTACTAAACTCTCCAACATTTTCAACGTTATTACCGACAGCCGAAGTTGACGGTATTTGCATATCCACGTCCATATTATTGTCTTCCATATCGTACCATACACGACGCGACGCCGCGACGTACGTATCACACAACACACGGAGAGCCGTTCAAACAAAGAACCTACTCCAACGATAGCTTCCGCCACCACTTAAAGCACGCGACTGAAATGCAAAAATTGCAAACAGCCGGTGGAAAGTTCAATAACCTCTGGCTCGATTCACAGGAAATCAAGCATACGGGACTTGGCTGCAGAGAAGCTAGCGGCCCGCATAGGTTCTATTCGATATTCTATTGTGGCTGGGTCGCAGTCAAGGCCGCGTTTATTATGGGCTTGATAATTAAGATAATATTTTAGCATTTTTAATATAAACTAAATTAATGGTTTCCTATTTCAAAAATTACATTTTAGAAGATGGTTTGTATTTTTTTTTGGGGAAGCACTGCTTCCATGGACTGCCCCTATCTATCTGGCTCCCAAAACATATAATTTACTTCCAATTACAGTTAGGCAAAATAAAATTAAATTAAAATTTAAGAAGACATGTGACACATATATTTTCAAACATTATGAAATATTTGCACCTTTCTTTGCATAATTAGAATTAGTGTGTTTTATATGATTAGAATTTAAGCAATATCAATTATTATGTTGTTACCTCACAAAAATAACTTATTGTAAACGTAGAGATCTAAGAATAAGAAAATAAAAAACATAGGCAATATGATGCACACAGGTGTATTCTCTTCTAGAAATTATTTTATATAAAATACCTCAATAGAAACAAGAACAGAAGTTATTCTATTAAATAACATTATATATTACTGTAATTACAAAGGGTAATAAATAAAATATATATTAAAGAGTTCAGGTTAAATGAATCGTTTAGTGTTAAGCTTTGCTGCTTAAGATATTTCTTTAACATTTAGTTTTGAAACCGCTGTGCTATATTGATTTTGGTTTTAATAAAAAATACCTTTCCTTAACTAGTTTCTCTTTTAGCTACTGCATTATTCTCTTTCCACTGTCAGTTGTTCAAAATTAATCCGAAACATCTTTAGTTTTATATTGTCAATTCATATTTCCTAGAAAGAATGTTTGTAATATATCCAAGTCTGCAACTTTAAAAGACATTTACACAAATATTGTAAAAAAATTGTAATTAAGTATTAATAGGTCAAATAAAGTATTAGTATTAAGATAAGAATAAAACATAACATATTTTTGTTTAGATTTTTTAAATTTCTCTGGTACTCTTTTAGGTTTAAAAACAGAGAATCAATGACTTTTGATGATGTGTCTTCATCAGCAGATCAAGAATTTGAGTTGCAGAAGGACACTGAAGGCCTATTAGAATATGCAACAAAGTTAGTAGTAGTAATAGGGCTTGGCTTAGTAATCATGTGTTTTTCGGGCAATTTGGAGTTGCCTAAAACTTAACACTTGACTTCCTGTAGAAATTTCAGATATTTATCATAATCTAACAAACAAATTAGAAAAATATGAATATGAACATAATTGAATATATTGTATTTATTACCAATTCAATTTGTTACAGAGTAGTCACCTTTAACAACGTTAATCATCTTTCAATCCATTTTCCATCTAACTTTGGAGAGGAACACACAACTATTTACTATATTGGTTTAAAAGGTGAATTCTCTGAAGCACACAGACATGGAGTAACTATATGTAATTATGAATCAAGACCGAACATGTCTGATCACAAAAATCCTTTAGAAGATAGTGTTAATTCACCTATAGCTTAGTATTTGGGAATTTGACTCTGAATTTACTGCATATAAATTATTCTGAATGTACTTTTTTATTTAAATAGATAGCCTATCTATAAGTAATTTTAATTTTATAGTGTAGATATTTTAAAAAGACCTAAATGGCAATAAAATGTACAACAAAGCAATTTTGATATGCTTACTCGCCCTAATATGCTTACTCGCTCTAATATGCTTACTCACTCTAAAAGGTACCTACCCTTTATCGACTTTCTTTGTCAAAACACTTAATTCAAATTCATATATTGCAGGACTTGCCCTATCAAAATTATAAAAATATTACATAAATAAACTATACAAAGGTAGAATAGATCTTAAAAAGTTACAATAATATGACAAAATTAAGTTAAACAATACATTTAATATAATATTCACAATGGACACCAAAGTCTGAAAATTATCATACCTTTTAGCAATTTTCATGCCTAATTATTCCAATTATCACACCTAAATACTGAATCTCAATTTTGATTTCAGTGAAACTTGTGATATATGAAATCAATCCACATTGATTACAGTATTGTTAACAGTGTCATAATTTTAGAGATAGTCGAATGTAGACCATAACCAGTCCTATGAAAATCAACACTGAAAATTTTGGGTTTCGTTAGAGCTCCTGCTGGAACGTTAAAATTTAGTAGTGGCAGAATCTCAGTGCGATCAATTGTTGAAAATTGAAGAAAAAAAACTTTTTATTATAGCCAAGATTTATTATTCTTGAAATTTCAGGTACGCACTGATTGAGTACCTATTCTTTAGACTTTGGTTTATTCGACATTCAAGTTTCATGGAGATTATAGTGATTTAGTAAACAATATTTTGTGAGAAATGTTTAACATCAAGACTCGAAAAATTATTTAAAAGGTTTTAGAGTATTTTTAGATTTAAAAAAAATAGAGTGCAGCCAATAGCAGCTTTGAAATGTACGGCGGAAGCCTGTAAGCTTAGTGAAAAAACCTTAGTAAAAATTTGAGGGGAATCCATCACAGGAACCTCTCCCAAGAAAAACGGTTTAAAATTTAATTCAAATAAATATAAAATCAAATTTCTCTCAAGAAAAAGGAAAGAAAGAAATGTTTGTTGCATGATTAACATGGGCAACTATGTCACAAGAGAAAAATTAAAAGAGGAATTGCATGCTAAACAAATAATTGACCCAAGCAATGTCATCTTAGGTAATTTGTGAAAACATATAGGGCACATACAGATGTACCTGATTAAATCTAGGTACCTCTTTGAATGTTGTATCATTATAGTTCTAGGCAGAGATATTGTAAAAGCGGAATATTGTAACATTTTGAATATATAAATACGAATACAAATATTTGAGATTTAAAACGCACAGCAGAAGATTCTACATTACGGAAAAACTGGATATTGTTTCAAAACATGTTAAATTTTTGAGATGATATACCGAAAATTTGCTATCAGAAACTGCGTTGGATATAATTTTTATGGGCGTACCGTGGATATTAGAACATGGCATGATGACAACATTAAATCAGTTTTAAGGAAAAAACAATCGGAGGTTAAAAGACATATAGTTACACACGGTAGAAGCAAAGATGGATTTATAGATGGGGCAGAACTAGTGTTTTCTACAACGAATAAAAGCGCCGAGTACCATAACAACATGAATTGTAAATTGTTTGAAAAATGGCTGGAAGAACAACTTTTACCTCACCTGGGATAACCATCTCTTATTGTTATGGACAATGCAAAATACCATTCACGGTTTAACCAAAATGTGCCATACGCTTCGGTGAAGCTATTATTTCTAGGTTACAATGCAAATATATGAAATTTCACCCTCAAAACCGAACTGCTAAAACTAGTAAAACAATGAAAAGTAAATTTACAATATGCCTTGGATGAAATAATTAATAACATGGGAGACCAAGTTTTGAGATTACCATCCTACTTCTGTTGCCTTAATCGGTTAACTAAAGATTAGTTAATAGTTCGAATTTTTTTTATTTAATCATTTATCCTAAAACCTGAAAATTAAATTCCTACCCCCTTAAGGTTGCGGCGATTGCAACATTTGTCTTCGCGACTGCCAGTCGGCGTGGGAGTGGGTTAATTATATTTTGACCAGAGCGCTACTAGTTTGTAAATCGCAACGCAAACTAGCAGGTCCTTGGTGTACAGAAGATTCTTAAGGACTCGGATAAAAAAAATATAACCAAACAAAATGTTTGGTTGAGTCACTGCCAAGGTAAGTAAAACACATAAAGTTCGATCAATTACAAAAGTGTGTTTAATAAAAATATTTCTTTAAAAAAAACAGTGGTTTTACAATCCCGATTACCCATTAACCAGCTATCGGTAATTTACAAAGATTGGTTAATTTTTTTTTAATTAATAATTTTTAAAAAACAAAATAATGCCTAGCATGCCATAACAAGGCTTAATGGAGTCGCTGAATAAGAAAGCCAAAAATGAAAATGTTAAAGTTAAATAATTAATTTGAATGAACACCATTTATTCAGGTATAGCATACTCAGCTAAATATATATTTAATACTAACATTATTACTCTAAGACCTGAATATATAAAAGTAAAAGTATTATGAAATAATATTTTGACTGTCTACCATGGTATATGTGGATAAATGAACTTAACTCATCTGAGTTTTAAAATATATTTATATAGAAAGCAAAATGTTATCTTAGCACTAGCTACTAATATGGCAGAACAGGCAAATCAATAAAAGTAAACAATCTTATTTACTAAATAATACCTCATCTATAAAACTCTTAAAATATGTGGTCAAATTACATTTCGTAGAATATAGTTTGAGATTTATTGCAAACCGCTCATATATTTAGGGTTCAAATCACCACACCGCACTACATGAAGCAACAGCCAGTCAACGAAGAGATCTGCTTGCCCAAAATGAAAGGGGGACTCTTGCAGTCGAAACAGTACCCCAAAACGCTATGCTTAGCCCCCAATAAAAACCCTAAAAAGAAGGAAAAACTATCCTTAGTACAACGTACTAGTGCAAATATATCCAAGTCCTCCCTCTTTTTAGTTAAATATATTTTTTTTAAACTGACTATCGTCTGAAACACCCTGTACATTACTGTACTACATTATATAAATTCATAGTTACAAAATTGACAGAATGGTGCATTAAAAACTAAACAAAAGAATTCTGCACTGTTATACTAACGAAATTTTATAGCTTGAACAATTGATTAAGGTAAGCCGCCCTAATTTATTTATCAATATGGAAATATTTAAATTTTCTACCTCAAAAGCAAAATTAGTAATTAGTTATTGGTATGCCAATCAAATTGTCTTTAAAATAAAAGTATCATTATTATTATTTAGATGGGCAGACATTTTGTGAGATTGACAAAATGGCCCACTTCAAATTAAAACACATCCCCAAATTATTGAACTTAGGAAGGGTATCTTACTTCGGTCAGTGTAAATGCGTAAAAATCTTAATTTGTTTACACAAAAGTATCAATAAAATTAATATAAAACCCAATACCTAGATTTAATATAATTTGCCCAAGTCTACCACAGGCAATAGACCATCTTAATACAAATTTTTGCCTTCTCTAACACTAATTTATAAAAAATAAAAACCTGATGTTGGTGGGTTTTTTTTACTGACCATTCCCCTCAAACTTACTCCAGGACCACGTAAAATCTATTCCGGAGACTATCCGATGTAGCTACTCTACTACAAGACCAACAATGCTACAAAAGCCAAAAATATAAAGCAGCTACTTCAAGGTTTTGCGCTATATTCCCTTTACAGGGGTGAAACTAACTTCACATAAAAAAACTGGAACCTAACACCCACTCACTCTGAAGGTTTTTGGGGAAAAGTCAATATATATATATATATATATATATATATATATATATATATTTCTGTCTCTCTTTAGTCCATCTTTGTGATATACATAAGAAAAGTTATGGTAAATTAACTTATATGAATGAATACACATCCCAGCTTTCTCAAAACTATAGACTTTATATATTATACAGTTGTCTGCTATTAGCAACGTTATTTCTCATTTTTAAACCGTACTTTACCTCTCTGCCCTAATATCCCCAAAACCAACAAGCGATAAGTTAGTTGAGGACAGGTGTTCGACTAAGGTAAATTAACTTTGTGAAATACTGGCTCGAATTTATTTGACTTATTATGTTACATGTATCTAGAACAAAAATTGCATGTGACACCACTGCATTTTCAATACGATTGAATCGATTGGGGCACAATGTAAAACATTTTTTAATAATCAAATTATTGAAAAAGACAGAAAAGATGGAAATGCAGTTTTAGATGTTTACATAATGTTTCCTCCGAAAATTGGTCAGATTGCGTTACGCAGACAAATAATATTATAAGGGATTATTGGCAAAAAAAAAACAAATTCTGGATGTTTAAAATCAACTCCTTATAATTAACGTGTCGAAAATGACATGTCCATTTGTGAGATTCAGAATAACTTTTTTTATTTATTCATGCAAACTTATACGATATTGGAATGAAACGTTTATTGAAAAGCAAAAGAGCTGTGCAATACAGTAATCTTCCTATACTAATACTAATATTAGCCTATACTAAAAAAAAGAAAAAACTAATACTAGCCTATATAAATAAAGTACAATAGTTTTCCCCCTATGCACTACCTACATTTGAGTTCAAGATATGTGTCTTTTCTGTGAATTCATTTACAGAGTAATGAGCGGAATCAGTAAGAAATGTTTTAATTTTGAATTGAATTTTGTTTTGTTATGGGCTTTGCTTTATATGACCAGGTATTTTATTATATAGAAATTTCCCAAAATGATAAAGATAATTATAAGTTGCTGAGCTAGAATATTGTGGAAATAATATATTCACATTGACACATCTTGTCGTTTTTCAAAAGATCCTTGAAAGTTGTATTTATGTAAGAGTGACTGTAAATATTCGAAATTTTTTGAAAAACAACTTGCAAGAATTAGTGGGTGGTATTTTTTCTATTAGAAGTATTGCCCTTTTCTGTCGGTTCTGGAAGAGGTGGCATAGCCTCAAAACCACAAACAATACCTAACATGGTGCTCAAACAAAGTGTGGTACATTTCTATAGCTGCCTTCTTGTTTAAAGTGTTCCTGGTGGTTTTAATAGCAAATTGACTCGATGCTAACTTTCTTAGATTATTTTTAATATGAATATACCAGGATAATCTACTATCAACTGAGACCCGACCCAATCTCTCATTAATCAAGTATAAATTAATTGATGTTTTGACTTTAAAGATTATATATTTAGTTTTTTTTTATTTATTGTTGGCATTTTGTTGGTCTTTTAACCTGGACCAAGTCCTCGGCAATCACCCTTTCCAATTCACCCACATTTTCAGATGACCAACATATTGTTATGTTATCTGCAAACAAGGTAAAATTTTCCGTTATTGGAAGGCAACACAGCATCTCCAGTGCACTTTTTAGATTGGAATCCGAATTGTGAGACTGAAAGTAATTTAATTTTTTCAAAATATGATATAGATTATACTATTTTTTTCAACTACTTTAGAAATTATTAGTAGTAGTGAAATGTAAAATTAAGATTTTAATAATTAATTTTAAGTTTCATCAATAATGCCAGTTTTATTTTTTTTACCTAAAAATAAAAGAAATAATTCATCGAGTCCAGATCTGAGTAACATCTGACCATATATGTCAAGGAAAACTTATTATTTTACTTTTATTGAGGGGCGCCCTTAAAGATATAATTCTTGTTTTTAATTTGTTTGAAAAAGCAGAATACGCTTTCTTTTTTGCATGTTTTATTGCCATTCCTGACTATTTAAATTGTCTATATATTATAACATAGGTAAATTTGGTTTCTGTAAAGAGTATTAAAACTTTGCTGTTCAATTAATAAGTATTTTATTATAAAGATACAAAGTTTTGCATCATTAGATTTTATAAAACAAAAGTCAGTTTAACAGAAATATGAATATAGTGGTTTGGAGAAAAATCTGGCACTATGTCAGTCAACTAATATCTTAAAAACAAATATCACATTTTAAGAATTAATCTTAAATATTTGGGAGGGTCAAAAAGCTTATGCATTTATACTAAGGTGATGAGATTATGATTTTTGTAAAACCAAATGCCATTTTATTCTAACATGTTTGTACAAAAAAAAGTTATTTTGTAATTCTGTACTTTATCACATATGTTAAAAATTCTAGTATGCTAAAAAATTTAGGTTTTTTTAAATTTTATTATATAATTTCAAATGTAGCGGTCATATGATTTCACTATGTTCTTACATTATTGAATTGGCATGTCTGTAGTAATGGGCTAAGTGATGACAAAAAAGCCAAAATACTTAATAAGTTCATTTATTTATTAAATACAGAACTTATTTTTTGACAGTAAAAATATTGAACATAAAAAAATGATCTCTATTTATTGGAGGTTGATTCTTTAGCATTTTGAAGTGCTTGAGTAATGTACAATTTAGCCAAAGATTGAGAGCAAAATTGAGATATAGCATGGCTATATGTATTAATTTGTCCTGCTATAATCATTGGATTTAACCTAGGTGGTACTGGGTGTGGTCTAAATAGTTTGTTAATATCTTCTTCAGGGAGTGCTGGCTCATCCTTTGCGGCTCTAGCGGCATTTTCTTGAGCCCTCTTTTGAAGATATCGATGTTTGTCTTGCTGCTGGCGGCTAACAAGTTGTTGATATCTATTAAATTTAATTGCTTCTTGGTTAAGCTCATCAACACGATCCATTAAACATCTTAGCTGATTTTCTAATACTGTTGCTGTGCCTAAATCTAAAAATTTAGACCCTTCTTCCTCTGGGACCATTTCAGCCAATTCTGACATCATGATGTTTGTTAATGGTGAATTTTTTATAAAAAATGGTACCTCAGTGAACAGATTCTCAAAACCCACCTTCAATTTCAACAATGCTTCAGGAGTAAACTCACCTTCCTTATACATATCAATTGCTTGAGGAGTTAAGCGATAAGCCTTGAGAGTTAAAAATCCTCTAGATGATTTCTGTGTATCATAGATAACCACCACAGACTCCTCAATAGAAGTTTGATAATGGTATTGTGACTCCAATAAAGGAAGACTTAAAAAATTTCCTACATCTGCGCTCTGATACCAACCCACATGAAAATGATCTACATTGACCCTTCTTAGTCTCCTCATCATTGCAAGCTGATATTCTTCTTCATCAATTGTCTCATCACTTTGTTTCGGAAATGGAAAACAGTTTGTTATTTCTAAACGATTTTCTACCACCAAACCCAACAAAGCTCCTTGGGCGATATCCATATTTGTCGTCGATTCTTCATGGCAATGTTTTACTATTTTCATTACTGCCTGAAATAAAGAAATGCTTTTAATATTGGGATATCTTCTCCATATGTAAAAACTTACCAAGCCATCCGCTTGAACGTAAGCAATAGTTTGTTCATTTTCAACTGGTCGTCTTGACGGAGGTGGTCGCGAAGACATGATAGTTAAAACTTTACTAGAAGAAAAAAAAAGCTTCAAATAGTTTAGATTTAATTACTTCCTTTTAACCTCAACACTACTACGCTAGAAAAGAAAGTGTCAAACTGTCAAAGTCAAATTAAATTTTCTTTCTTTCTCAAAATGGTGTCGGCTGCCACTTTTTTGCTTTCAGCACCATTCTCCAGCCCAATAGGTAGGATGTCAGGATGGCGAGCTCTTAGCTTCCAAACACCGAATTTTTCAAATAACTCTTGATTTTTTCCTCTTTTAAATTCTGAAATGTATCTTGGCTTCCACTAGATGCCCCTTGAGAGTACTACTGATATCATGAGATGACCCTTTCTTTCAAGCTATCCCCTCCCACTCCCGCCACGTAGCGGCCATTACGCTAATATTCTATGTAGAACTGCGGCAGACGAACGGGATAGAATGCAGGAACAACTAGGCCTCACACGTTCACAGCGTCTGCTCCCTTTCTAGCGGGGTCGTTAGTTTCCACACTGAGCGGTTGAGTCTCCCGTTTCCCCCCGAAATAAAGCAGCAAAACCGAACACGTGGCACCACTTATGTTAACAACACAGGTCTGCATTCGACGAGACGAACCGGAAGACTGGTTTCAGAGATAAATGTAAACACGGTTTCTACATAAGCTGCGGTGTTTCATAGCAAGAACCTCTTTTCTTAAGACGCAAGCTATATTTCGAATATGTTATTGGCTTGGTTGGCAAATGGCAACAGTGTGGAGCCATTTACATTAGACAAAATTCGAAGTTGAGTCCATATAGAAGCAACAAGCTTGCGTATGGCATGCAAAAATTCATAAATGTCAAATTTTTAAATTATGATATAAATTTTATTTTAGTTAACAATATTATATCCAACTATTTAAAAAATACAAGTTTTTTTTTGACGCTACAACAGAAAACCTTTAACCGTTTTTTTTAGTTAATTTTGAAGGCGTAACCAAAACTAGAGTAGACATAAATTTTTAAAACCAGAACCAAATAGCGTAAAAAAGTTACTAAATAAATCCAAAATCTGATCAACTGTCAGGAATAATTTCCTTGTCAACGCACTTTTACGAAATGTCAATTTAAACTAGGACTTTGAAGTGAATGTAAGACCACCGTATTCCGTTTCCAAATTTGGTTAACCAGTTCAATTGACAGAAGTCTGACTGTGATTTCTAAAAAACCCTTTAAAAACGCAACACCCGTCAAATAATTGACATTGGTTACTCGGAAACCAACAAAATTCATCGTTCGTTCTGGTGACACTGTTGACAGTTATTTTCAGGAACCGTGTTCTGTAAATAACCGATTTTTCAGATAACCGATGTATACAGAACACGGAACCGGAACCAAGATTGGAAACGGAATACGGCCTATGTAGCTATATTGCAGAACACAATGCAATACGTCAAAGTTTTAAATCCATTTCCCTGAAATTTTATTTTTCTTTATGTGTTTTTGTATGTTTTGATTGATGCATTTTTCAAATATAGGTGATAAAAACGGTTATATTTAGTTTTACCAACAAAATTATTGCCCATTTTTTTATCACAAATGTGTACTTCCTTTTTAAGTTTCGTTTTTTTTTTTTTTTTTTTGGTTAGTTTTGATGTTAAACATTTACGAGAGTTTCATTGTGGTCCCAGCGTAAACGTCTTATGATTTTTGAAAACGGTCAAATAAATAAACCGTCATTTACCTTTATAAGTGACCGGTGACTTGAATAAAAAAAGCACACTTGAAGCCGTATTTCAGCGGTGGAGCATCATAAAGCTGGGCCATTTTTGCGGATTAGTAATGACGTCACGCTTAAAGAGTAATGACATTGTTTATGTTTATTTGTTACCGTTTTATCCTCTACTACCGCTTGTAATTGTTTATTTGATTGATTCCTTTATGATGCTTCATAATACGTTCGTCTTTCTGAAAAAAATACCAACAAAGGTAGTATATCTTCTTTGTCAGTGTCAAAAAGTATCAACATTTTTAAATACCGTGGCATTATTAGTACCGATGCAGAAACAGCTTCGGTAATTTATGTCGCCACTCTTAAAACGCATTTATTTTTGTTTTTATCCACCGTTCTAACAGTCCGGAAAGAGAAAATGTATGGAACCCTTTCAACAGCACTCAAAAATTACTTTAAAATGTGATTATTATACAAATAAAAATTAAAGATTATTTTGATTTGAAACTTCTTTTCGACATGCTCTATACCATCCGATATTTAGGAATATCGGTAATTTTGCTTCCGATACTCGTTATATTATATCGGTATTTTTAAAACGGTACTTACTACGTACCGGTACATATGACTGTAGACCGGTACAATTCCAATTCCAATATATGTTTTTGGCACTGCACTTCGCAACTTGCCAGATTGCTCCCCGTCCGGAGCTTACTCGCTTTATCCGGCGACCCTCGGAGCGAGATACACTTTATTCCGGTTTGGGGACGTTATCGGTGGGATGTCCGGATGGCGAGCTCTGAGCTCCCGGTCACCCCGTGTATTTCAAAATCTTTAAATTTAACTTTATTTAAAAACTTTCTAATGCATCTTGGCTTCCACTAGATGCCCCTTGAGAGTACTACTGGTCTCACGAGATAACCTTTTCTTTCAAGCCCTTACCCCTCCCACTCCCGCCACATAGCGGCCATTACGCTAATATTCTATGTAGAACTGCGGCAGACGAACGGGATAGAATACAGGAACAACTAGGCCTCACACGTTCACAGCGTCTGCTCCCTTTCTAGCGGGGTCGTTAGTTTCAACTCTGAGCGTTTGAGTCTCCCGCTTCCCCCCGAAATAAAGCAGCAAAACCGAACACGTGGAACCACTTATAACAGTAACATTTAGCTCATATCTTAATAGTGACGTCATCTAGCGTAAAAGCATAAAATCCCTGGATATTAAAAATTCTCCTAGTAATAGGTTGCAAATTACAGTGTTCTATGAGAGTTACAGGCGTGCAGAATTTTGAAAGTCTAGTCACAGTTGAAAGGGGGAAGGGTGGACAGGGGAATAGCAGACAGCCGTGACGGCGGCAATCAAATTGATGGCTGGGAATATCTCAAATCATCTATGTACATATTTTGTACTGATAAACTTATTAAGTGTTTATAAATTTTAACTCTAATCTTTTATTATCTTGTCTTATTATTCAAAAATAGTGTACATTTACGGTTTAGCCATAACAAGTAAATGGGATATAAAGATGTTTGCAAGAAAAAAATTTCAAAAAAATTATAACTAAAAGAAACTTTTGGTATTCTTATCATATATCAAAATATCTTCTGGTATTAGTACTCTGCTTGCTTCCATTAAAATCAATAAAATTTCATTAGTTCGGATCTTTTAAAAATAATAAATTTAAGCGTCTCTCTAGGCAAATTTCTAACTTACTTTTATTTAAAAAATTATTATACTACGGATCGAAAATATATCGATATTTGGAGTAACGATTTTTTTAATGAGTTTTTTCTTATACCAATCTGAAATATCGATATCTGCGAGCGGATCGTGCATTTCTATTTTCGAATGTTTCCACCGCCATCCTTCTTTATAATTCGCTTTGCGAGGTTGCTAAAATTATAATTACAGAAATAGCTATTTGATGATACACGTGAAACTATATTTTGTAGTGTTAACATTTTTGATTTTTGGTATAACGGTGGAATTCAGGGCGGCATATTTCAAATGCTCATATAAGACGGCACTACTATGCTGAAATTTGGCACAGATTTAGGCACCGACGCACCGCGACGTGCCGCGTGGTATTCGGGTTTTGTTTATTTTCCGGCATGACCGGTTTGGTTCACTGGTTACGCATTTCACCCTGGTAAAGAGAGTTCCAAATCTTACGAGGGGTATTTTTTTAATGTTGTTTTTTCTATGACATACAAGCTATATCCCCTCTCATAAATATATGGAGACGTGTATTCGAATCCCGACATGAACGAAAAGTTTTTTATAAAAAAAATTATAATTTGTAAGAATGCGAATTAAGTAGTTTAGGATGGTTAGGTTTGCTGTAAAGAAAGTCCGCGTTAGCACGCCAACCGAATTTCGGGTGTATATTAAAACAGGGATATTTTGTAATAAAACCTATACTGGTAAGAGGACCTGTCTCGTTAACGTTAACTTAGCCCAGGTTTGCCGACAAAACGGTTCGATGTATTTGGTCTTAAAGTTCACTGGCCCAAACCGACAATACCCGCAAAAGGCACTGGCCCTAACAGTCGAAATCCCGACAGACAGGAATGCATGGAATGCGGCGTTGGCTTTAAATGTCGAAATCCATAAATCTGCACGCCAATGACGGAAGAAACTTGTGTCACCCTTGCCAAACTGCATTATTGTTTACATAAACTTTAGAGAACCAATCTACGACAGTATTATTAGTATGTTTGTATTTATATTTGATAACATTGGTGAATCCTGAAATTCCTGAAATTAA
Organism: Kuschelorhynchus macadamiae; assembly: GCA_030620095.1. Taxonomy (NCBI): domain Eukaryota; kingdom Metazoa; phylum Arthropoda; class Insecta; order Coleoptera; family Curculionidae; genus Kuschelorhynchus; species Kuschelorhynchus macadamiae. Next base: position 1,487,202 of record JAUTXW010000189.1, on the reverse strand, counting down.
TAAGTTGCAAACCGTCAGAGTTTATAAAAATCAAATTATCCTAACTACGGCCGTAATTCATTGTTAGGAGTTAGGATACTATAAAAAATTTTGTTATTATCTATGGTAAAAAAAATGCTTGAGCAATTGTTAGTTGGCTTAATTATGGATCCCGATATGCCCTGAATTCTCAGTTTTTCGTACATTTGAATGGGATTTCAAGCAGACTGGATAGCGAACCTAACCTATCCTAACCTAACCTTCAACCCTCATTATTATTAATTATACGTTTTCTTAAAAAAAACTTAAGAAAGACATGTCCTTCCACGCAGATTCGAACACATATGCACCGCATCCAAAACCGAATATCTTACCGACGAACCAGGCAATCCTTGCTAAACGTTCAACAAAAATGAGGTTTTATGACTGCCGCCATACCATTGCCAGTTTAACGCAATAGAATTAATATCGGCTGGGGCAAAATCATATTACGAAAAACACGTGAACGATGATCTTACATCAGATGAAGTGCAAATTGTTCGGCAAGATTCATTAAATTATATTACGCCGGAGTACTGGAAGAAATCTGTGGAACATACGGAGAAATTAATATGGGATTGGTGGAATCGAGAACGAGTTCTAGATGTTCAAATAGCACCAATGATCAGTGCGCTATTTGAGGACGCACCAGAAGATGAGGACTTTTTGTGATGATGATATTTTTTAGTCTATAATATTAAAAAGTTTCTGAAAGATTATATTAGTCTTTGACGTGTATAAATCATAAATTGCATTATGAATATCCATTTTTGCATTGTAACTTAAGTCTTTTGCCTTTGGATTTTTTCACATTTCTTAATCTTCTTCGGAAGTAATACAAATACAATACAAATACAAATATGTTTATTTCTATGAAAATCACATGACATGACATTAAAAAAGTCAAACCAAAGTAAATATATAAGTACATAAGGGAACATTAATAATGTTTGTTAAAAAAAAATACAACAATAATATTAATAATAAATATATGCATATATGGATTATTTTAACTGAAAAAACTCGTTTAAATTGTAGCACACACTGTTGAGTAAGAGGTTTTTCAAATTTTTTTCGAAAAGTCGTCACATTTCTTATTGCTTTTATGTCCGTTGGTAGGTTATTGTATATCTTTATACAAGCATAATGTGGAGATTTTTCATAGTGGGAAGTTCTATGTTTTGGGATCAGAAGAGATGAGGCATTTCGTGTTGGGTAATCATGAACATTGTCATTTTTTATAAATTTCTTCTTGTTCTTAACTACATATAATGCACATTTCAGTATATATATTGAGGTAACAGTTAGGATCTTGAATTTCTTAAAGGACTCTTTGCAGGTCTCTAGAGGCCCCAGTCCAAACATCAAACGCACAATTCTTTTTTGGGATACAAAAACTCTGTTAATGTTTGTGCTCTGTCCCCACAAAAGTATGTTATATGACAAGTTCAGCCATTGCATTATATAGTAAGTAGTGTTTCCGTTGGGACTGTTTGTTTCATTTTCAATAGAGCATAGTATGCCTTGCTGTACCCAGAGCAAACATGGTTTATTTGGTGATCCCAGTTGATTTTTTCATCAACGTATGTACCCAGAAATTTTGTCCATTTAGCAGCTCCCTCAATGTTGGCTCTTTCATTGTTTTTGTAGAAATGAATTTTCACTGTTTTTTCCTTATTAAGTATGAGGCGGTTTTTTGTACACCATTGGTTCATTTTATCACATATTGTGGAAATGTCTTATAAAAGTGAATCTTCATTTTTAGCTGATATCCCCACAAACGTATCATCAGCAAACTTAATTGTTTTTCCTGGAAGTGACAAATCATTAATGAAAAGGAGAAATAGTAAAGGTGCCAAGATCGAACCCTAAGCCGCTCCTATACCGATATTATGCTGGTCAGAATTGCATCCATTCACGCTCACCACAATCTTTCTATTTTCTAGGAAACTAATCACAAGTGACAATGCTGTTCCCCTTATTCCTAGGTTGTATAGTTTTTCCTGAACAAAATCTAGGTTAAGTGTGTCAAATGCTCGTGACAGATCGAAGAACACTGCTGTAAATTATGTTTTTTTTTCATGCACAAGTTTCTGTACATTCCTCGATTCTCAGAGGTTTTTCCACTGGCTCCTGGTGAATTTTAATTTAAAATTTTTTTTATTAGATTTGACGCCATTTTTTTGCTTACTTTTTTAGTACATTTGTAATTTTGTAGGCAATAATTATAGAATATATGTTCCAATTTTAAGGCGTATATATATATATATATATATATATTTCGTTTTTTTTCTTTAACCATATATAAATATTTTGTTAATTATTTTCTTGGGCATAGGTTAACTCATTGAGAAGCAAAACTACAATTTAATCGACGTTTCGCTCATTATATTGAGCTTTTTCAAGATATTTTATTTTCTACAATAAAAACATGTATAGTTAGTATTTAAATTGGTTAACATTATTGAAAAAACATCACTCAAAAAAACATTACATTTAAAACAAACTATGATCATGAACACAAAAATACATTTAAAACAACATTAATATACGTACTCTGTATAATATAGAATAGAAATTGAAAAGCAAGGTGATTTAAATACAGGGGCGAATCATTAAAACTACCAACAGTATGGAAGACAATAATCGACAAATCTAAAATCGCAAAAACTCAAGCGCAATTAGCGCAACAACAACAGCACCATCCGGAAAACATAAATAACGACCAACGCCTGCGCAGATATAACCTTCGGCCCCGAGTGGGGGTATAAAAGGAAGCTTCGCAGTCACCAACACTTAAGTCTCTATTCGGACGCGAGAAAGAAAGCTTCGAAAATGCCAAATGTGATTTTGGCGAAACGTCAGCAAAACTGTTCTTTTCAGAACGACAGTAGTGAACGGATGTACACCCGGAATGAAAACACATTGTATTTTTCCATCCGTGAAGGAGTAAAAATCAACACATGCATGGCCCTTAATTTTAGACTGAAATGTGAAGAAATTGGATAGGCAGTTGTTTAGCTATGCCGCGAACAGACAGACTGACGGGCTACCTACAGACAGACGGAATTGAGAAAACATGTTTTTCGGCATCTAGGGACCCTTAAACGTAAAGATCTGAAAAAATCTCACGAGGGAAGTAATAACTAATTATCTTGTGTTTTTAACAAAAGTGTATAATATTTTTGCAAAATAAATTTTTTTTGTTATCACAATACAAAAAAAAACAAGTTTTCTTTGCACAAGGGTGGCCCGCATTTAAATAAATGACACTGTATAAGTGGTTAGATTTTTAGGTCAAGCGGGGCTCATAATTTTTGGTGATTGATAAAAAAATCTCACTTGCATTAAGTGGCTGTATAAATAGAACATATCCTGATTGTTCCACTGATTCGAAACGCCTTCCGACTTTATTAAGGCGCTTGCCATTTTGTGTATCATGATAGACATGATATCTATTAGTTGACTATCTAACAAAATATCCATAATAAAGGGTATCAAAAACAGCTACTTTGGTAAAAGTAAAAAATCTTTCCACTGCTTCGAGAAAAAGTAATGCAGTGGAAGCAGTTATGACATGTGTGATGACATCACCGTTTTTGATATTTTAGTTAAACAAGAATAATCTGTTCATGGGCAGGTTAAGGTAGTTTATGATTTGGACGGTATTATAGGTTTAAAAAATGAAAATCAACCTGTTTCTTATTGAACTATCAGATTTTGTACAGGTACGTTGATCTTAACTAAAAACAAAACCAAAAGTTAGGATTGCGACGTTTTAACTATTTCTGCGGCATACCCCGAATACATTTAATTTAGTGTCGCCAGGTTTTTAAAGTTCAATAGAAGGACACTAGAAAAGCACATTCGCAGCTTAGCTTACGAAATTTATGCCCTTTTGTTTTTTAACTGATTATTAAAAATTATAACGAACTAAGATGCATAAAGAAATTACAAACAAAACTATTTAGGCTTAGTGTGTTTCTTGCCAGAATGTATGTTTTCCAAAATAAATTTATTTTCGCCAGAATTTTTCTAAAACTTCGCATGTTAGTTCTAGGGTACTTAGTAATCGGAAATTTTTGTGTAACAAAGACACATATTTGGATTCAAACACGGTGTCTTAGGTTTAACCTGCGTATTTGTAAACTTATACGAGGTTAAACTAAATTGAGTTTTTTTTAGTTTAGTATTGTTCTCCTGTAGACCCTGTCCGATCATATATTAAGGCTTTCAGTCCCGTGGCCGATTCCTAGTTCAACATGTATTAATATGTATTATCTATTTAGTTATTTTTTAGCAAAGTAACTTATATTAGAAATTCTTTTAATATAAAAAAGATACAATTATCTTTGTTATTTACTTACCTATTAGTAATCACCGATTTTTCTTTTGGTGGTATATATGTTCCTATGCGGGTATTAGTGTTACTCATATTTTCTTTAATGGCATTTAGCAATCCGCCAAAGATTTCATTAACATTTACTGAGGCGGAGGGGTTGGGGGATTAAACCACTTCCTAGATCTAGTTTAATTTAAGGTAAAATGATAGAAATAGTATAAAGTAAGGGTCTTTTTCAGAGATTCGCTGGTAACCCCCCAGCAAAGCAAGTTTTACTTAAATCTAAAATAAAGTAATGACTTTAATTTTTTGTTGCCTATATTATTTGCCGACAAAAAGCCTACTTATATAGAAATCAGCAACAGAATTTTTCACCGCCTCAAGCCCTCCCCAGAAGCAATATCTATATACACTACTGGACATTTAAATACAATTAAAAAAAGCTCCATATTTGCTTAACTCCTAAAATGAAATACAAAATTTTTCTATGCTTGTTCTTTTATACACAACGAAATGTGTTTTCCTTTCTTATTGTTTGCGGTTTGTATTTTATATAGTACGCGGCCGGCTCGGCGCAAAACGCTGTGCGGATCATTGCCCATACAAAGGTACAGACGCTGTGAATCCGAACACCTCTAAAGTTATTTTGATTTTTTGTTCTACTTCCTTGCCCGGTGTAGCAATAAAATAGCAAGCCTTATGGCGGAAATGGGTAGAATGCTGGATACTTATGTTACTTGACAGAAAAAGTTATGTATGTTACTGGAAATACGCTAAGAAAGTCGGAAAAGACATGATGTCTTTCAAAAGTTTTTAGGGTGAAAATTAAAAAATATCCGTAATTGAACAGAACTCTGAACATTTAATTTACGAAAATTAGTTTTAATGAGAGTTTTGAAATTTTACATGTACAACGGAAAACTAAAAAACTTAACGTACTAGAAAGTACTAAAAGTGTTTACTTCTATACAAACAATAAATAGTTTCCCATTGTTAAATCTTTAGTAGGATATAACGGAAAATTCAGAACATTTTACCTTCATAAAATACGCACAACGGGTTCAGGTATTTAATATCTTCAGTCTGTGTTACCCTTTTATTTAATATTTAACATCTGATGAAGCTACAGTGTTGGCGAAACAATTGTCGCGTCTGTTACTTTTTGTAAAATAAATTACGTGACAATTTGTTTTTGTTTAGACGTGTAAATCTGTTACTTTGGATAAAGTTTTGAACCTGACAACATTTAAGCAACCCGGCGTATAGCTGGAACCTATTTGTATATTGAATTAAATATTTTGCCTAGTTATCAATTTTGATTTGGCTCGATGCTGAAATGCAAGTAGTCTGGAGTCATAACGATTAGAAGAGAGGGATAGACTAAAATGAAATACTTTGGACATTTCAATTTCATATAAACTACATCACAAGATCGTTTTCAGCTCAACTCAAAAATTATTTAGTTTTAAATTTTAAAAAATAATGGCAGTACAAAATAAATTTGTATATTTATTGTATTTTCTAGCATTGTGCTGTGCAACTTTTCTATTTTATGCTAGCAATACATCTGCTCAAGAAGATGAAGATCATATACCAGCTTCAAAATTAAGCCAAAATGTAAGAGCTCCTAACAGTCCTAATATGAAAATTCTTTACTGGTAAGTTATACCTTTGAAAAAGTAACATTGAATTAATTTTAATTATATTAAAATAGTACATTTTTTGTCTCTTTGTATGCAGAATTGGTTTTTTTTGTTAATATTTAACTGTTTCACAAGTTGTTTTAATTTAATTTTGAGTTCTAGAAAAAACAGGTGTCATGAAGGGTTTCACTCTTACTACTGCCTTCCTTATTAGAGGTCTTTGGAAAACCAATTTCTGTACTTACATGACATCCAGATTCCCAACAGCTAGATGTAGTAGTAATTGTTATATTTAAATAATCTACACATGAACCATAGATTAAATACCTAACCTGGTTGCAAGAGCTAAATTCAATACTTTACCAAACACAATCAAAGTACTGCTACTTGTGGGTTATTTATTACAGACTTAAAGTCGTATTTGGACTGGCAGATTGTTTTTAGGAAGTTGTATTTAATCTGATTGTTTTATTCTGTGATATAAGTTTGTATATGTTTTATTCTGTGATATTAAATGTGAAATAATGTGGCTGAATATATGTATATGTACTGTTATCAGCATTTGTGTGCTGATTAAAAACAAAAGAAAATAAATTAATAAGGAATTGGAGACTGACTAATTACAAGTGCTATAATATACACAGTTTGTATAACAAACAAAAAAAAAGTTAAACAAACAATATTTGGTTTAATATTTATTTTTAAATTATATTATTTTCTTGTATACAGGGTGTTTATATGTACTGCTCTGATCAGGTATCAACTTTCTTATTGTAAGTGGAACACCCTGTGTATTTAGATATAGATATTTTAGTAGTTCTTCTAAAGACAACCCTACCAATATAAAATGGTATGGGTGTTAGATGCTACGTTTCTGATATTTTGGCATTCATCTTTAGGATTTGACATATATTTAAAGTGATGTAACTAAGATGCTTAAACAATTTTTAAATATCTGCTTGGGTCAAAAAGTTTTTTAGTATTTGTATTATTAAATTTCAAATTTTTTCTTTTAAATGAAAAAGTGGTGCAGTCTTGGCAAGTTTTGATTTGGATAATTTTCTTATTTTTTGATCTCAATTTAAATACAGCATTGAAAGATGAATTGAACATTATATAATACAACTCAACATTTCTGACCTTATTGACCATTATCTTTAGGTGTTTTCTTTTTATGTTAGTTAATAACTACGAAGAGCTTATCAATATAGGTATTGTTTCAATTACTAAAAGGTTACATTTTTATTTTTTAATTTCTTTTTCCTTAAATATTATAGAACTAGATGCATTGATTAATTTGTTGAGTTTATGTCCCTCCTCAGTCTAATGCTAATCACCTGTTATGCCATTTTAAGAAAGTTGATGAAGTAATATCCAAACATGCTAACAACTAGAGGGTGGGCAAATTCATTACTATACACCTCATGGGGCAACAGGTGCTAAGGCCTTGTTTAAGTTAATTTCATGAATATTTTAGGTCTTTATCAGTTTAATAATTTTAAAAATAGTCATGGTAAGTACTTGCAAAAGATCTTACTGATATTATTTCATAGGGCATTAGATTCAAACTCAAACTCAAAATGCTTTATTGTCTTAAGAAAATCTCATTGACAAAGCTGTACAGAGAAACAATGTTGAAACATGATGTCAGGTCGAACTAAATAATGTACCAAATGGATAATAATTTACCAAAATAAAAATATATAAAATATTCAGTTAGTCATATTATTAAAACAACATATAAAGATTAAAACAACATATACCTAACAAGGTGTCACACATTTAAAAAACTTAAAATATAAAATCATAGGGTATCAATCTAAGGTGTTGGGGTAAGTGGTTAAACAATTTCTTACCATTATAAATGATTGAGCTTTTTATACGAGAGTTAGAGGGGATAGGTAGTAAAAGCAAATCCGTGTCTCTAAAGTTATAGTTATGCCTATCTCTTAACTGACTTTGGTGTTTATATTTTTTATAAATTAAGCACACAGTCTCTAAAATAAACAAAGAAGCTAATGTCAATATACCATGCTTGACAAATAAAGGTTTACATGAATCGCAAACCCTTGCTCTACACATATATCGCACAGCCCTTTTCTGGGGAATAAAAACATTTTCGAAAAGTTGCATGGAGCATACCCCCCAGAACAAATGCCATAGCGCAAGTGTGATTTAATTAGGGAGAAGTATATGCTCCTTACAATACTGTAATCATTTAAATTGTTTGAAATTACTCTAATGGGATAACATCTTGAAGCAACTTTGGACTTAATGGAATTTATATGAAATTCGAACTTTAACTGGTTATCAATGTATAGACCTAGGAATTTATTTTCTATTGTATTGTCCAGTATAGCATCATCCAAACTTATATCGAGAGTGTGTGGTCTGCTTTAGAAGTGACGACGCGTTTTTAAACGGTCCAAGATAAAACTATCGTTTTTCACTAAAAAAGTAAACTAAAATTTAAACTAGTGTTATAGGGACCTATATTAAAGTATAAGTAAAATATTTCGCGAAATTTTCAACGCATAAAAGGTTCCTAACAGTAATAAACCTATTTATCTCGGCTTGATTTTGTGGGATTTTAAACATAACCTTGGTCAAAATCAATAGAAATAATAACAAAGGAGAACTAAAGGTGTCCGCATACTACAAAAGTTAATACATTTGTTTAATTGCAAAATGGTTCAACCGAAGGCGGTGTGTCCGAAATGCAATAAAAACATCACCAAACAACATTTTGGAATTCAATGTGGAGAAAAATGTAAAAAATGGTTTCACCTCGTGTGCGCGGAGATCTCCGAAATTGATTTCCAGGTTATCAAGAAAACCAAAAATAAGTGGTATTGCCCAACTTGCAAGAGACAATTAGAGAATGAGGTGAGAAGTGAAACGGCAAGGAGAAGTATTGGAAGTGGTAGCCTGTCTACGTCCACTCATTCATATGAAGAACTAATTGAGTCGTTGAATGATTTGAAGCGAGAGATTCGTGATCTAAAGCAAGATATTAAATTCTACGCCGAACAGTACGAAGAACAGAAACTGAAAAATGAAGAAATTGAAAGAGAAATGGGAAAGTTAAGGGATGATAACCGAAAGTTAAAAGAAGAAATTGAGAAGATAAAGGGTAATGCAGCCAAGCAGGAGAGGCTAAACAGGAATGCTAATCTTATTATTGTCGGGATAAAGTACCAGGCGGAGGAAGGTGCTGATTCAGTCACTGCCAAGGCCGAGAAAGCTATGAAGTATGTTAACCCAAATCTATCTAGAAGTGATGTAATACTTAAATTATCTAATCCTCGCAAAGATAACTGTCCAATTGTCGTTGAATTCAAAAGCAAAGAGTTGAGAAGGGAGTTTATAGATAAAAGAAAAGACAAAGGAAAAATCACCTCGGTTGATTGCAGTATACCTGGAGAAGAATCACCATTATACTTTAACGAAGATCTGACAACTGAACAAAGAGATCTCTTCAAAAGGGCAAGAGTTCTTAAGCGTCATGGATACAAGTATGTCTGGGTTAGAGATGGAATCATCCTGACTAGAAAAAGTGACTCAAGTGTGATTTTTAGAATTAATTCAGAAGACGATATTGATAATCTAGCAAACTAGAATAATATCTGTAAGTTAAGTGCAATGACAATATAAAGTATTCATTACTAAAATGGCTGTGTTTGATATACTTGATGATTATCTTTCGGTGAGTAATCTTAATTGTGAAAATATTGATGATCTTGGCTCTTTACTTATTTCTAACTCTAATGTAAATTTTATCCACTTTAATATACGTAGTATTCATAAAAATTTTGATAACCTCATTGGCTTCTTAAAAGCGAGCTCCACTGATTTTGGAGTGGTCATCCTTTCAGAAACGGGCATTGTTCATGATCTTGATGACTTCGCTATGGAAGGTTTTGACACATTCTATAATAATAGTCATCATAATAAATGTGATGGTACAATAATTTTTGTCAGGTCCGAATGGCAACCTAGTGCTGAAGTCTTACAAATGGGGCACACAAAATTTCTGAGAGTAACTTTTGCGGTGAATGATGTGAGAGTGGGTCTGATTGGGGTGTACAGGCTGCCCTCTTTGAACTGCGATGAATTTTTAAATGATCTACTGGCACTTTTTGAAAGTAAATTTGAAAGCTGTCCATTAGAGATTTTTTCTGGAGATGTAAACATAAATTTGCTGGATGTGCATAATAATATTACATGTAACTATTTAAACTGTTTAAATGCAATGGGATATGTAAGTCAGATAAATAGTGCTACTAGATGTGAGCGTCTCTCAAGATCATGTCTGGATCATTACTTTTTGAGGAACAAATTAGTGTCTTGCAAATATAATTCTATTGTACTTAATTGCGGGATGACAGATCATTTTCCTATAATTTTGAGTGCTGTTTTGGGTAAAAATAAAAACCAAAAATTTAATGATGCATTAACAAGTAGCAGAGAAATTTTTAAAAAAATAGATTATATAAACATACAAAATAAAATTAAGTCTAACGACTGGTCTACTGTTTGTGGTGTGGATCCTAATATATGCACTAGTAATTTTATTCACATATTGTCAGACATTATCAGGGATTCTACAAAGTTTTTGAAAGTTAAAAAGGTTATAAAAAAGAGTGAATGGATTACTGCAGGTATAATCAGCTCTATTAAAAATAGGGATAAACTAAAAAAGACAGCAATTAAATACCCAGATAATCTTGACGCCCAAGAGAGATTTCGTAGGTATAGAAATAGTCTTACTAATCTAATTAAAAAAGCTAAGTTTAATTATTTTAAAACAAAAATAAACGAATGTAGAAATGATGTCAAGAAAACCTGGGAGGTAATAAAAAATGCCACCAGCAAAAAAACAAAACCTAAGGAAATTACCGGAATAATGAACAATAATATACTTGTAGGTGATAACAAAGAGATTGCTAATATATTTGGCAAATATTTTGAAACCATTGGTAAGAGTTTGGCTGATTCGATTAAAGGCAACGATTATAAATTTCCATGCAAAAGTATAACTGAGTCTCTATTTTTTAGCCCTATTTCAAAAAATGAAATTATCGCGGTCATAGCTTCTCTAAAGCTAAAGTCGGCTGCAGGGGAGGACAATATTTCATCCTCTATTTTAAAAGAAAACCACAAATACCTTACGAAGCCGCTTTTACATTTGATTAACTTGATTTTCGAGTGTGGTGTATATCCGGACATTCTTAAAAGAGCGATAGTGGTGCCAGTTTTCAAGGCGGGTGACAATCTACAAAAAGAAAATTTTAGACCAATTGCGATAACCAGCATGATAAACCGATTGTTTGAAAAGTGTATAAAGTTAAGGCTGGATGGTTTTTTGTGTCGAAACAAAATACTCTCAGACTCACAATACGGATTTAGATCTGGTCTGTCAACTGAGAGTGCAATGGTTCATGTTACGGATTTTATTATAAAGAACTTCAAAAAGAAGCAAAAAACCATTGGTATATTCATTGATTTGGCCCGTGCTTTTGATACAGTGGATCACCAAACCTTACTTGGCAAACTTAGGAATTGTGGTATCAGGGGTATTGCCCACGATCTTTTTGAATCTTATTTAAAAAACAGGATACAAAAAATTAAAATTAATGGTGTTCTAAGTGACGAAAGTACGATAGGGTTTGGTGTTCCTCAGGGCACAGTCCTGGGCCCCACACTTTTTTCCATCTATGTAAACGATTTATTCTCAGTCTTGCCTAGTGAAAGTAGTGAATGTGTATGTTATGCGGATGACACAGTTATTTTAGTCAGTGGCGATTCTTGGGAGGGTGTGTTTCACAGGGCTGAAAGTTATATATCCAGAATAAAGATGTGGATGGATCAGAATCTTCTGACAATGAATGTTTCTAAGACCTCGTATGTTGCATTTTCAATGAATAATAAAAGTAATATACTATTCCCAAAACTGAAGGTGCATGAATTCTCATGTATAATGGGAACCTCAAACTGTGCCTGTAGTCTAAGCATATCTGGGAAAGATAATGTAAAGTATCTTGGGTTGTATATAGATAAAAATCTCAAGTATGTAGACCACATAACCTATGTTGTGAATAAGATCCGTAAAACAATTTATAAGTTCTATCAGTTAAGGGAATTTCTGTCTCGGAAGCTTCTGGTTCTCACATACCAGGCTCTGGTGGAGTCCATACTTTGCTATGGGATGGGGGTTTGGGGGAGTGCAACTTCCAATGCCCTTAATCCTCTGGTCATCACACAAAAGTATATAATTAAAGTAATTTTGAAGAAGAATAAACTATTTCCAACAGAAATATTGTTTAGGGAGAGTGGCTTGCTATCGGTTCGTCAATTATTTGTAAGAAGTACACTGAGATTCATGAACAATGATAAAACATACAAAACTTTGATTTCTCATAATTTTTGCACCCGTTCTATCACGGATGAAGCCTTGACCTTTCCACAGCCGGTGTTTTCTGCTGCTATGAGACACATATATTGCCTTTGCAGATAAGGAATCTTAGGAGTAAATTGTCTTATGCATTAAGAGGTTCCGAGTGGATAAAAGAGAATTTTCAGACTATCACACATACAATACCTATTATAAATCTATAGTTTATGTTATTTTATAAATGCTCCAGTTAGTAATAATAAGGAATACACTATAATTTTGTTAAATTATTTAAGTTGCGCATGGTCACTAGGACCGTGATCTAGTTTTTGTTGTTTTATAAATGCTCCGGTTAGTCATGTACTATTTGATATTGTATTATAGGAATTCTATTAAGCACTCTACTGACAAGCGACTTTTGTAGCTCAAGAAGAGTGCTACTATGTAATTTTTTCGTTGCAATGCTTCTTTAATTCAATAAATGTTTCAAATGTTTCAAATATCATCCAAGTTACACCCAAAAGAGACTATATTAGTTTTCGTAAGGTTCAAGGATAATTGATTTGAATCACACCAACATTTAATTATCTTTATATCATTTTTAATATTCTCACTTAGGACCTTACTGTCCCTGTTATGCCAAAATATGGTCGCATCATCCGCAAATAGGGTGAATCTGCCAGATATATTAATTCCCGCAATGTCATTTATATATAACAAAAACAATATGGGTCCCAAGACTGATCCTTGTGGTACCCCAAACTCCAATTCTTGATGCTCTGATACACGTCCCCCAAAAGAAACACATTGTATTCTGTTTTCCAAATAAGACTTAAACCATTTCAACGGTGTCCCCCTAAAACCATACATTTCAAGTTTTCGCAGCAGTATTCTATGGTTCACGCACTCAAACGCCTTTGACAAATCACAGAAGACCGCTGCGGCAACCTCCTTCTCATTCAATCTTACATAAAGATTTTCAAGAATGAAAATATGGCATCACTTGTACTTTTTCCTTGTTGAAATCCAAACTGTTCCGATTTTAGAACACCATACTTGGTTAAGAATGCAACCATTCGGACTTTTACCAGTTTTTTTATTATTTTAAACAATATTGGCAGCAGCGATATTGGTCTGTAAATCAATGCTAGGTCCTCTTCTCCCCCCTTAAATATTGGAATGACTGACGCCATCTTCAGATAATCTGGAAACACCGCCTTACAAAATGAATCATTAATACAGTCTGACAGCACATACAATATGGTATCCGAAACTTCAAGGAATATTCTTATTGATATATTGTCCCACCCTGTAGCTCCATTTCTCTTAATATCCAAAATGATTTTTTTCAGTTCATAAATGTCTGTTGGCAAAAAGAAAAATTAGTCGTATTGAACAGGTACATTTTTTAAGAATTCAGAGTAACTGATACTTGAGGACAATATGTCCTTTAAAGTAACAGCAATGGAGCAAAAAAAGCTGTTCATTTCATCTGCTGAGAGGTTTGAATCTGAAGCGCACCATATTGTTTTCTTTTTTCCTCTCAGTTCATTTACAATTTTCCAAGCTTCACTCTGATTTTTGTCTGCATATTCCATTCTCCTACTGTAATAAAGATCCTTAGCACACTTAATCGTCTTTCTATAAATACGTCTGTAATTTGAGAAAACAATACCAAAATATTCATTAGTCATAAAATATTTTCTAATGTAGTAAAGAGACCTCATATTTCTGGCTGAAACCTTCAAACCCTTCGTAATCCAAGGCTTTTTTGACTTTTTTTAAATATTTTTAATCGGAAATTATTTATTAAACATTTGACATAATGATGTATGGAATGATTGCAAGGGATTCTCAGAATTTAGAAGAGAGCGCCAGTTTACATCATCACAAGAAAGCGAGAACCTTCGGTAATTTTTCTTTGTATACAGTCTTCCCTTATATTTAGTTGTACTAGATACCTTGAGCCGAAAATTAAAATTACATGAAACCGCGTCATGATCTGATAGACCTGCTTCTAAACATTACAGGTTAGTTTATATTTAGGAAAATTGGAACAGATATAATCAATCAAGGTTGATGAATGAGCGGTATTTCGTGTAGGTTTGTCAATAAACATGTGTAAGTTAAATGATTCTAATACATTTCTCAAATTTATAGTATTGTTATTAGTGGTGTCCAAATAGTTAGTATTTAAATCTCGACACAAAATAACAAGTGCATTAATAGGTAACTGAGACAATAGAATTTCTAGCTTAAGCAAAAAATCACAAATGTCACTCACTGGTGATCTATACAAACATAAAATATATAAATTATAAGTACTACAATGAATCATTGAAAATTCAAAACATTTTTCCTGAGTAAGATAGTCAAACTTGTCGCAATTTAAAAAGTTACAAGCATTTAAAATATCATCTTTAACAAGGATGGATGTACCTCCGTGTGATGACTCTTTTCGACAATATTTATTTATTTATTTCATTTATTTATTTATTTCAACGGGCTAAAGCCCAATTTTAATACAAAATAGTAAAAGTATAAGTACTAGAAACTATGCCTAACCTAAGGACATATAACCTAAGAAACTTCACAAATACAAATACAGGTACAGGAATAATCACAGATAACAATACAAGGTTTCAAAACGATTTTTACTATAAAAATAATAGGAACAAATACTAATTAATAGATACTGAATGCTTAACTTGTCCCCTAAATGTAGTTCGACTGGAGAAGAAGTCAAGACCTGCCGATTCTTTGTTGGCATTTCTAGCACATCTGGTGAGGAAAGAGTTATAGCCATAGTTAGTTCTATGAGGAGGTTCATAAAATGTGGGGGATTGCCTGGTCCAGCGATGCTGAGCATGAAGTCCCAATTCACTGAGCAATAAGGGGCAAGAGTAATTAGAATGAAGAAGATCATAGAAGACCAATAGATCCTTATGCAAACGACGAGTTTCCAATGTTATGAGGTTCAAGGAAGTTTCAATATTTCTATAATTGATGGGTTCTTGAATATTTTGTTTAAGTGAGATATATCTCAGAAACTTGTGTTGTACTCTTTCAATTGACTGAATGTGGATATTGTAATATGGAGTCCAGACACATGAAGCGTATTCCAAGTATGGTTGTACAAGAGAACAGTAAAGGAGCTTAATGGCTGTCAAATCATGGAAATCCCTAGTGCATCTCCTAATAAAACCCAACATCTGCAGAGCCTTAGAAGTCACTGATGAAATGTGCGGAATGTAACTTAGTTGAGTATCTAGTATCACACCTAGATCTTTAATTTGGGAAGTAGACCTCATTGGAGTGTCATTGACCAAATAGACATGGTTAAAGTAAGGTGGATACCTCCTACGACTGAAGGTCATTGAACAGCATTTGGACACATTCAGATCCATTGCATTGTCAGCACACCAGGTTACAACTCTGTCCAAGTCATTCTGAAGTTTAGTGCAGTCACCCGTTGAATCAATCCTCATGAAAAACTTCAAGTCATCTGCAAAAAGAAGGAAATGACTATGATGGAAGCAACTTTTGATATCATTTATGTAGACATTAAACAGAAGGGGTCCAAGGTGAGAGCCCTGTGGGACGCCAGAAGGTACCTTAATTTATTTGGATTTAAAGTTGTGTACTCTTACTATCTGAGTTCTATCAGTAAGATAGGAATGAAGCCACTGAAAAAGTGGTCCTTGCACTCCCATTTCTGCCACTTTACGCAGGAGGATTTTATGGTTGACTCTGTCAAAGGCTTTGGCAAAGTCGGTGTACAATGCATGGACCTGCCCACCATCCTCCAAAGTCTTTGACAGAAAATTAGAAAAGGAAAGCAAGTTCAGCTCAGTCGATTTGCCTGACAAGAAACCATATTGTTCATCTATCAATTGACTTGTCACACCAGCGGTCAGGAAGTTACACAAGAAACTCTCAAACATTTTTGGGATTACACTGATTATACTTATTGGTCTGTAATTATTAATCTGTGAGCTGTCACCCGACTTTAAGATTGGGGTGATAAAACTCACTTTCCAAAATGACGGAAACTCTCCAGTACAAAGGGACAAATTAAAGATGTGAAAAAGTGGACGTGCCAATAAGAAGCTAAAATTTTTTAAAAAACTGGGAGGTAAACCATCAGGCCCGGGACCCTTATTTGTATTCAATGTGGATAGTTTGGAATAGATATCTGAAATAGTAATGCTAAATTGAGATAGATTAACATTATTTAGATAATTAAAGAATATGGGGCTATTGAGTGCATCATTAGGTGGTCTATTGTCATACATTTCAGAGAAATACTCAGCAAAGAGATCAACAATCTCCTCACCCGATGACGCTTTTAGGTCCCCATAATACATATCCACGGGAATTCCCGGTTTTTTCTTTTTGGAATTAATGAACTTCCAGAAATTTTTTAAGTTATTCTTAAGTGATGATTCAGTGAAATAAACATATTCACTATAGCATTGATTTTTAAGAGATTTACATTTGGCTCTAATTTCAGAAAACTTCACATAATCTGTGTATAATTTATGATGTTAGAAATTTTTTATGTGCTTTTTTCTTATCAATTATACTATCTTTCAATTCCTGGGAAAACCAGTAAGGAAATTTTTTAGATGTATATTTTTTTAAGGGGACAAAACATTCAATTGTTAAATACATAATTTCATAAAAAATATTCACCAAGTCATCAAGAGTTTTATTTAAAAATAATAAATCCCAGTCAAATTGTTCCATAAAGTCCATCGCAGCATTTAAGTTAATGGATTTAAAGTCTCTGTAGAAACCGTCGCCAATCAATCCATAATCACTGGAGTGCTCACCGAGCCGCAAAGTAAAATGTAGGGGTGGGTGGTGGGCATCAGGCCTTAAAAGTGGTTCATCTGCAAGCATGACTGATGTATCCAGGTCCCGAACAAATACCAAATCCAAAAGATTACCAGTAGCATTCAGAACAGAGTTTATTTGGTGAAGGTTGTGGAAGGAACACATATCTGAGAGAATTCCAAGGGATGTTACTTCATTTGGAGCTGCTTCTGGTGAGGCAACAGTGACTGATGCGAATTGGTCTTGAGTCCATTGACTGTGTGGCAAGTTAAAATCACCCATAACACAAACCTCAGAGTCTGGAAACTCCTCGGTGAGTCTTTCCAAGTTGTTAGTAAATAAGGAAAAGTTCTCAAAGGGACTTCTTGGAGGCAAGTAGACAGTACCTAGTATGTACTGGTTGGCCCCTGTTCCAATCTGTACAAAGAGTTGTTCAATATTGGGGTCAGATGCCAGTACCCTGCTTCTTACACTCTTGTGGACGGCAATTAGAACACCACCGCCCCTAGAGTATTCACTAGTTTCGAGTGACCGATCCCTTCTGTATATATTATAATCCAACATATGTAACTCTCCATCATGATAATCGCTAGTTAACCATGTTTCATTAAATACAATTACTTGATACTGGGAAAAGGATGCATTTTCAAAGAGAGAATAAAGTTTAGTGCGGAGTCCCCGGATATTTTGAAAGTAAACGAGCAGGTTCGAAGGAGTACCTGTTAGTTTTTTGGCATTATCTTCGGAATGCCTTTGACGTATCTTATTGTGAGATTTGACTCACCATCACGCATTCTCTGCTTTAATTCATTTTTCAAATTATTGAGGTTTGTGCGTTGTTGTGGTGTGAGATCAGACTCTAGGTAGATTTTTTGAGTTCTATCCAGTTTTTTCTTATTTTTTAAAATTACTGGAATGATGTCAGGGTTCTGAAGGGTGACCTTCAATGAACGATATCCATTTTTATTTCGTTTTCCCAGTCTATTGGCCTGTAAAATTTCGATAGGCAAATCAATCATACTAGTAAGAATGTTCTTGGCTTTTTGCAGATCTTCATCATCATTGACCTCAGGTAAGTTAAAAAACATTAAATTTGCTGACCTTTTTTGCCGTTCTGAGATTTCCATTAGGACACTGTCCTGATCGTTTTGACTAGGCTCCTGTGGCAGCAACATTGCTGGACCTGATTTTAGGGATTTTACATCCGATCTTATTTCCTTCATAGCAGTCAGAAAAGTAGTCTCCATGCTCTTCATCTCTTGGGCAAGTACTTTGACATGTTCTATGTACCCCAATATATTTCCTCAATAATGCATAATTTGGTATTAGAATTTGTTCATCAGGTTTTAACCAGTGTTCATAAAGAATAAACATGTCCAGATTTTCTAAATTATCTAAGAAAATGTGAAGTTCATCCACCTTATTTCTGACTGACTGTATGTTTAAACAAACTAGGTTAAAACTATATTGTCCATTGTATTCTATGAAAAAGTCTCATTACTCTCTTGGTCTGAGTTTGTCAAAGTATTACTAATGTTTATCAGCAATGATTTTTGAGATTCCAAATCATTATCTTGAACATCATTTACACAGGGGTTGTTTATCGCATCAGGAACATGACAACTAACTACTTAAACTGAAGGAATTACCAAGTTAATATGATTTAAAGATGTAGTTATATAAGTATGTAACAGCTTAGCAACATATGAAACACTTCTGTTATTAAAATTACGTAGATCTGTATTCATTTCAATAAGTCTTAATGATATGTTGCAAGTAATTTTTGAGAAATTATAAATACATTTCTTAAGTTTGGATAATACTATAGCCTTTATAGTACTGGAGTATATATATACAATATATTGCTCCATTAAATGTCAGGAATACGAGCTAAAACAGAAGGAAAGGGAAGATGCATTCGTTGAGCGGATACATATATTAAATAAGGAAATTAAATATAAAGACACCTACATTAACCGGTTGAAGCGGGATAGTCGGGCGTTCGAGGACGTAGCCATTGACGCCGAAGAAAAATTAACGGCGGAACTAGAGAAGCAAGCACAACATGTTTCTGAATTGAACAATAGAATCTGTTTATTGAAATCTACAGAGAATGAGTTACGAGAGAAACTACTGAAGTGTGACAAAGCGAAGGATGAACTTGACCAAAAAGTAGCTGACCTCACAGATCTTAACAAACGAATGATAGTGTCCATAGAATGTCTGGAGGGACAAATCAAAAGCTACGAAGACGAAATAAAAACTTTACGCGAAAATATGGCTGTGATAGAAGGGAATATTCAGAAAGCCTCTGAAAGTTTAAAATTGCAAGAAAGGGTATCTTCAAGAACATTTGTTAAAAATAGTTTTCCCAAACATCAAATTCTAATAATGGGTGAAGTCGTCAGGGGATATCTACATTTATTTAAGCATTTTACCAACAATAGATACAATATCAACTGCCAAAGGACTAAATCACTCCTTCTTGAAGACCAACTTCATGATTGCATGATTTTCAATCGGAAGTTTTCGAAGAATGATTGGATATTCATATTTATGAGGGTGCTAAATGATGTGAAGGGCACTGCAATTCATAAGGAAAAGCTGCAAAATTTTCTGAGCGCCTTCTCTAACACCAACGTCGTCCTTATTAGTCCAGCATTTAAGGTTAATCGCCCAGTCCTAAATAAATTTATTGCAGGACATAATAAAGAAATCAGGGTAATATTTCAGAGGTATGAAAGCGCTTACTTTGTTCCTTTGTTACATTGGTAGCACCATATTTTTCTATCATTTGAAATCGATTGATTGAAAAATCGGGCCTTGCGGATTATCTAATCAGTACATATATGCAAAATAACCAACTAACGGTTGCTTCAAATTTTCGCATAGAAGAGGATCACCATACCAAGAATAATAAGGAATATTCGACCATCACCAAATGAGTGTTATACTCCGTCTAATGTGATGATCTCCCATAAAAATAGTAGAACCGTACAAAATGCTAGATGTGCTTCTTTAGTAGATATTTCTATTTACTATCAGAATGTTAGAGGATTACATACAAAGACAACTAAATTTTCTGGAGAGGTTTTAAATTGCAATTATGATGTTATTGTTTTGACTGAAACTTGGTTGAATGATGGAATTTCCAGTGAGGAGCTGTTCTCTGTTGGATATACGGTATATAGATAGGATAGAAATGCAGATACTACTGGTAAGCTTCGGGGTGGAGGCGTTTTGGTTGCTGTCCAAACCATGCTGTGTTCTAGGCTATGCAGTACATCCGAGAACTCTGTTGAAGAACTGTGGGTTGGTGTAACTCTTACTGATGTCCATTATGTATTTTGTGCAGTATATATTCCACCTTCATCACCATTATCAGCATATGAGGATCATACAAGCAGTATAGCTGAAATCAATGATAGCTTCCCCAAATCGAGAATATTATTAATCGTTGACTACAACTTACCTAATTTTTCTCGATCTATTGTTCATGTCGACCCGAACAACGATCCCATCGACAATGACTCTTCTGAGTTTCTAAACCTACTAAATAATAACAACAATCAGGCTCTTATTTCTAACAATGATGCTGATAGAAGTCTGTTTGACTGTGTCTGTTTTTATGATAAATTAAAGGATATGCAAAAACATATTGACCGGCTTCGACGTAATAGTCAGGTATGCGAGGATGTGATGGCAGAAGAAGAACAGAAGTTATTTTCCGAAATAGAAAGATTGAAGGAACGAAATACTTCTTTACAAAATGAAATTCAGCCTTTAAAAAATAAAGAAATAGAATTTGCAGCTGCTACAGAAAAATGGACCAAGACTAAACAAACTTTAGAAAAAAATATAAAAGAATTGACCCACTTAAACAAAAATATGACGACTACGATACAAACTTTAGAACAGGACAATGCCGTGTACTCTAATGATATTAAGAAACTGCGACAAAAGCTAGTTGCAAATGACACTGATAAGTTTCTAAATCAAATAAGGCTATCTGTTGAGGAATTGAATAAAGATGTTCATAAACTTTAGAAAGGAAATAAACTTGTCTCTAATTGAAAAATTTGATAGTCTGGAAAAGAGACTCGACACAAAAGTTGACACTCTGGATGAGCAAAAAATCATAAGTAAGGTTCAGTCTCCTGCTAAAGCATCATCAGTTGAGAAAAGGACCCCTGACAAGCCAAAAGAACCAACACCCAAAAAAATACAGAAAGTTCCTACGGTGCAGGAGAAAAACAAAAACAAAAGCAAAAATAAGGATAGCCAAGATTTACCTAATAATTATGTCAACCAGCAAGATGTGCAAAGGGCGATTACTGCAACTCACATGAAAGTGTGAATGCTGCTCATTGTTTCAGGAAATTTTCAGTAGATCTTGAAAAGGCCTATATCCAGTCCTTCCCAGAAAAAAAATGTAGGGTGGGATCTGATTGGACGAGCAATATAGGATGGTTTGATAATAACCTAAGATCAATGCGAAACCACCTACAGCTACTAAGTCAGTTAACTCGACAGTATAATAATAATCATAACATTGAACTAGAGTATAAGAACTATCAAAAACGGTACAGGATTGCCATACAGGAAGCAAAAATTAAAGCGAATGATAACTTTATTATCTCAGCTCAAAACCCAACTAAGGCTGTATGGCAAATTATAAAAAATAACATACGTACATCGAACATGGTGTTCATGTTAGCATCAAGCAAATCACCTTATTAAAAATCGCTCCATGCTTTTTGTCGTTTTCGTGTGTTTTTAATTCAGTAATATATATGTGTTTGGTGTCATTTTAATTGCCAAATAGTGTAGTATTGTGTTTCAAGTTTCATTTCCACGTAGAATGTGCATTAGCGGAGGAAAAGCTGAAAAACCTGTAAACAACTGCCAAATGTGACTTGAAAAAAGAAAAAAAAGAGCAAAAACTGAACAAATAAACTGATATATTTTTTGGCTCTTATCTCTTGAAATAGTTTTCAATATTTATTTACTGTGTTGGGAATCACCTATTTTTTCCTGACTTTGGGTGTGAATGAACTGTTGATAGTAAAATCCTTTCATGAAATTGTATTCATGAATGGTTCAATTTCTTTTTTACTTTTGTTGTACTTTTGAGTGAACTTGACCATAAACAAATTAAACAGGACCGTATTCAGAGATAATTTAGCTACCTTTAAGGTGTTAAATTGAATTTCTAGATTTGCAATAATTTGGATATGGAAGCTAATAATAATTTTAAATGCTGCCAAAATAAAGTGTTTAGCAATTTTATCTGTGTCACATGTTTTGGAGTTTTTCACCCCACTTGCTTTGGTCGAAGGAAATATACAATTTTAGGACGTCACAAAGTATATTGTTCAGAGGAGTGTGAAGCAGAAGGATGTGACGAGGAAGACAGGTTGAAAAACTTAAAAAAGGAAATAGAAAGGCTACATGTAGATCTTAAGCTGAAGGATTCCTATATACAAAGAAAAAAGACTTGGTCGATTTTCAATCCAGCGTGTGCGAAGTTGAATCAGAATATGAGAAACAAATTAGCTCTCAGAAAAAGACAATCGCCGATTTAAATAAAAGACTCGTAGAACTAAGTGGTAAGAGTAGGGCGTTGGAAAGTATTTTGGAGAAAAATAAATTAGATTTGGACCACGCCAAAAACGAAGCAAAATATTTTAAAGAGTTAAAGGACAATATGTTAACCTCTTTAGACACCTTAACTGCTGATAATAAATACTTAACTGCTGAAATTGAAGATCTTAAATGTGTCATAAAAACCCTTGAAAGACCGCAGCCTCATACAGATAAATGCACTCAAACTGAGAGTGGCACATTCTCTAAACAGCGGTCAACTGAAGCTGTCCTGCCTGGGAAGAAAGTATTGGTTCTCACCGACGGGTTATAAGCCGTTAAAACAACAATTGGGTGAGTGCAAATTGCAGTTGGTGACAAAACCTAATGCCTCATTGAGGAGTATTGCTCTAGGGTGTGATTGCTACATTAAAGACTTTACACAAAATGATTTTGTAATAGTTTTGATTCAGCCTAGCAAATTTCAAGTATCTTTAAATGATTTGACTCTATTAGCAAACAAGTGCAAATTTGGTTTTTTGTTCATTCCCTTTTAAGTATGCTATGTCTAATATGTTTGATGAAGCGTTAAAATTAAACAATAACCTTGATAGTTATGTTTCTAATTTAAGAAAATTTAGTGATAATGTATATTTAGTGAATCTATCTAAAAATATTTTTCCAAAACATTTTTTCAGTTTTTAAGCAAACTTTCTTTTGTTATAAAAAAATATTTGACTGTCTTCCATAATAAAAATTTAAATAGTGATAGTAATTTGAAGCTAGTGACTTTAAGCACTAGTCTAAATCAAATATATGTGGTTAAGGAAAAATTTTTTTTAACACTGAACCCTCTCAAGTCAGGGAGGGTATGGTAAATGGTAGAGTAACTAATGTTAGTAAAGTATTTAATGATAATTCTGTCTTTTCTATGATTTTACTCAATGTCCAATCTTTAAGAAACAAATGTGATGACTTGTTTGCATTTCTAGACTTTAATAATTTTCCGGATTTGGTTCTTATCACAGAGCATTGGTTGAAGCCCAATGAATGTTTCTGTGTACCGAAATATATCCCAGTATCTATTTACTGTAGGGATACTTCATTACATGGTGGTACCCTGATTTTGTGTAAAAAAACATCTTATTTTATTGACAGTTTAGCTTGTGTTGACAAATATAACAATCTCTTGGAAGAAAATTATTTTGAATTTTCTGCTTGTTTTTCTAAGCAACTCAAACTTTATATTCTCTGTATTTATCGTCCCCCTTCTAATCAAATTGTTGAGTTCTTGTCAAAACTTGATATTATTTTGTCTCAAATCCCATCTGGCTATAAGCTGGTTGTATCTGGGGATTTCAACATTAACTTTCAGGACAAAAATTCAGTAAACCCTATTCTACTTTCTAACTTACTGTCATCACATGGTTTAGTAATGCATATTAACACTCCAACTCGCTTGACCAAAACCTCGGCGACCACCATTCACTACTTGTGTTCTAATTTAGATGTATTATCATGTTGTGTAGTAAATGCAGATCTCTCTGATCACGAGACTGTTAGTTGCAGTTAAGTGTTGGTAGACCCAGGGTTAAATCAAAATATAGACACGGTCGAGTTTTTAACAAAGCCGGTTTTGAAAATTTTCATAAATTGGCTCTTAATGTGAATTGGCTTGGTATGGACCGTTCTCCTGATCCGTTTGCTGCCTTTCATGTTACTTTGTTGGACATCTTTAATCGAGCTTTTCCTAAGCGTTTGCTAAAATATAAAAATAACACACATAAATCCTGGCTTACAAAAGGCTTACGGGTATCGTCTAAAAATTTACGGTCACTCAATTACCTGAAAAAATTTTTCAAGGACGCAAAATTTGTATCATATTGCAATTTATATAGTAAAATTTACTGCAAGGTCGTCAGAATGGCCAAGGAACTGCACTACAACGACAGACTTCAGGCTGCTAAAAATCGACTGAGGGATAGTTGGGCTATCATTAATGATCTGCGCAACAAATCTAGTAGTAGAGATCGTGAATTTGACATTGAACCTAATGTGTTTAATAATTATTACTGCAGTATTGCAGGTAAACTTACTCAGAACTTGCCCTCGTCTGTGGATCCACTGTCTTACTTTGACGGTTTTTCTATGCCTGGGTCATTCTCCTTTTTTGAGCCTGACGTGGACGAGGTCAAAGCTGCCTTGCGTGATATCAAAAACAAAAAGTCATCTGGAGAAGATGAAATATCTGCTGGGGTACTTCTGGGTTTACCAGATTGCGCGTTGGAGACTCTAGCGGCAGCTATGAACAATTCATGGGCCCGAGGAGTGTTCCCATCCTTTATGAAATCCGCTATGGTCATTCCACTGCATAAGGGGGGTGAACTAACTGAACCGTCAAACTTTCGCCCCATTAGCTTACTCTCCTCTCTTTCCAAAGTCTTTGAAAAAGTTGTTAAAAAGAGAGTATGGAATTACTTGGAATCCTTTAACTTAATTACTCCAAAGCAATATGGATTTCAGAGCTCTAAGGGAACTCATGATGCCATCTTTGATTTTCTGGAGACAATGTATCTATGTCTGAATCGGGGAGAGTTTGCGGCGGCGGTTTTCTGTGATCTATCAAAAGCCTTTGACTGTGTGGATCATAGAATACTGCTGTCAAAGCTTGACCTTTACGGATTTAGAGGTAATGCTCTTGCCTGGTTCCAGTCTTACCTTTCCGATCGCAGTCAGTCTGTTGTTGTTTCTGGTGTGCAATCATCACCCTGCCACATCAACTGTGGCGTTCCTCAGGGATCAGTCCTTGGACCTGTCCTATTCTTGTTGTATATTAACGATCTTGTGCGTGTTCAGGTTTCCGGCGATTTTACGCTTTTTGCGGACGATACGTCCATTGTATGGCATCATAGGGACTATATGCAACTAAGAAATAATATTTCATCTGACATTAACAATATTAAACAATGGTGCGACTCAAACCGACTTTCCTTTAATGTTACAAAAACAAACGTGGTGGGATTTCGGTGTGACATGCAGGGCTTAAATCTGGATGGAGACCCTAAGGAGGAAAACGTGACTAAATTTTTGGGAGTTTTTATAGACGGTGATCTTCGCTTTGAAGACCACATACTAAGGTTGAGTGGGAGACTATCGTCTGCTTGTTTTGCAATTAAGATTGCTAGGAGTGAGCTCGGTCCGGCGCTGGCGCGATCAGTCTACTTTGCATTATTCGAATCACATCTTAGGTACGGCATTCCGTTTTGGGGCGCCAGTAGCCAGTTTCTTTTAAATATAGTTTTTTTACTGCAGAAGAAGGCTGTTCGTTTCATCGCTAAGGCCATCCAAAGGGAGTCGTGCAGACCTTATTTTCAATCGCTGAGAATTCTCACACTCACCTCTCTATTCATACTTGAAATTTCTACCCTGGTATTTAAAAACAGGAATAACGTTCAAATCCCGTCATCTAGACCCGATACTAGACAAGCCTCTCATCTTCCCCTTCCTATACCAACTAGGGAATTTACAAAAAGGTCTTTTATCTGTGAGGGAAAAAAATATTCAACCATCTGCCAATTCACATTAGAAATGCCAGCTCACTTAGGATTTTCAGAAGAACCTTAAAGAACGTACTTCTAAAAAAAGTCTATTATAACCTGGGTGAGTTTTATGCAGATAGGCTAATTTAAAAGATGTCAATTGTTTTTTTGTTTGTTTGACTGCTGATTTTCCCGCATTATTTAAATGTCTAATTTTAATTATATAACTTATTAACTAGGTTGAAAAATTTTTCGGGAATAAAGGACAGTAGTTCTGCTTAAATCTTATTTATTACCAAGCAACGTTTCGATGCCTTTATTGCATCTTCTTCAGGCTACGTAACTGTTTAAGATTTAATCACTACCCTAGTTACAGCAATCATTTTGTTACAAAGTGAACAAAACTACTAAGATAGGACGCAAATAGCACACAATAACTTATTAACTTTCATATATTGAACCTATGTAGATGTTTTAATGTGTCTTTTTATGTTTTATTTATTGTGTGTTTACCATGACTGTTTTTTTTAATGTTTTGTATTTTTATAATTTGACACCCATGAATGCAATGATTTGTTTATTTCAACATGGGTTCTAACTCATGCTGGTTTGCTGTTATTTTATTTGTTTTTTTTTTTTCTTTCTTTATTGTTATTTTAGATTTTATTTGCTAGAATTAACATGCTTTGTCAATAGAATCATTTATATTCTTGACAATAAAGTACATTTTGATTTGATGATTTGAACTTAAAGGATGTTAATGATTGTAGCATAGCAGCTGACAATTTCAATAATTTTTTCTCAAGCATTGCACATGACACTGTCAAAAACATACCCTTGCCTCATAATGATCCTATTCAATTTCTGAACAGCTTAAATACATCAGAGGCATCATTCTCTTTTTCCCCTGTCTCATTTATAGAGATCAGAGATATTATAGATAATTTAAAAAACAAAGCAAGTCTTGGTATTTTTGGCCTAAATGTCAGACTTATCAAATCAGTTAAGAATATTATCATTGGACCTCTTACTAAACTAATCAATCGATGTCTGAGGGAAAACATCTTCCCAGATGTGCTTAAGTCTGCCAAAGTAATACCTATTTTTAAGAAAGGTGATCTGGATAAACCTGAAAACTATCGACCCATTTCGCTGCTGCCGATAATCTCAAAAATTTTTGAAAAATGTATTGCCATTCAAATAATAAATTTTTTTAACAAAAATAATCTCTTTACATCCTGCCAGTTTGGTTTTAGGAAGGAGAGGAATACTGTTATGGCAGTCTTAGACCTGGTTGCTTTTCTGCTTGAGTCTTTCAATAACCTAGAATTTAGTAATGTCTTGTTCTGCGACTTGAGCAAGGCGTTTGATTGTGTCCCCCATGACATTATATTAAGCAAACTTGATAAATACGGATTTAATCCTGGCAGCATCATGCTTCTAAGGTTCTATCTAAACAGCTTGAAAGCAGGTTGTGAGTATAGGTGGTGTGTCGTCAGCACAGAGTGATATTACCATAGGGGTTCCTCAGGGCTCAGTCTTGGTGCCAATATTGTTTTTAATATATATTAATGATCTGCCACTTATAGATCCGAAAGGTACCTTCACGCTTTTTGCTGACGACACGACAGTTGCATGTGCGGCTGACTCCCTTGAGAATGCAGAGATGAAGATGAATGTCTTGCAGAGTGGAGTCCAGGCGTGGTTTAATATGAACCGATTACATCTAAATGCAGATAAGACAAAAAAGGTAATTTTTACTTTAAGACGGACTGCAATATACGGTGAGAATGCAGTTAAGTTTTTGGGGGTTCATCTGGATCCTCTTCTTCAATGGCACTCGCACTTCGATACTACTGCTGGAAAACTGAGGAGTACTGTGTATGCTCTTCGTTGTCTTGCTGGTTGTACCTCCACCAGTGCCCTGAGAACCGCTTATTTTGGCTTCTTTCACTCTGTGTCCACGTATGCTATTTTGGCATGGGGTCATGCGCCCCAAATGAAAAGATTGTTCGCATTACAGAGGAGGGCGATCAGAATACTGGGTAAGTTGAGCTACAGGGATGACTGCAGACACGTATTCTCAAATATGGGTATACTCACCTTACCAACAGTGTACATTCTTGAGAACCTGCTGTGGGTGTGGCATAATAGGGATCAGTATAGGGTGCACGGAGATACTCATAACTATGAAACCAGAAGTGTGAACAAATTGGTTCCGATATACCAGCGCTTGACAAGCTATCAGAGTGGTCCAGGGTTTCTGGCTGTTAAGATATATAACAAGCTACCTGCCAGCTACATTCAATTACCCCTCTCAAGGTTTAAAAATGTAATAAAACAAATTTTGATTAGAAATGCATTTTATTCCATTGACGAGTCCTTAAATTTCACATTTGTATAGGAGCAGATATATGGGGCTATATACTGTACTGTATTTTTAATAATTGTTTTAATCTGTTGTTGTCAATGTTATTTTATTAAGTTTAGTATCACTTTTTTTAAGGACCTATTGTAATGTTAATTTTTTTTCTTTTGTCCTAACTTTTTGGCTTGTGTAAATACCTGTGGTATACTTGCACCAATAAATGAACTTGAACTTGGTTTGGTTCAGCTTAATAGCGTTATCAATGTTAATGGTTTTACACTGTGTTTGGTATTTTCTAACTACCAGATGATTAATGTCTCTGATTGCGATACACCATCATCGGTTGTCGATGCCTACCACCCTCCATTGGACATAACGATCAGTCGAGATGATTCAGTGGGAATCATGGTTGATAAATACAAGAGGGTGAGGATGGAAACGTATAACTTTTTCAAGGCCAATTATGACTCCTTAAACGATCACTTCGAGGGCTTTGATTGGGGCGTTCTCCATTCCTGTGGTTTGAATGTCGAGAGGGCCGTGGAGTTGTTTTACTCTATAATTTACGCAGCTATCGAGTTGTATGGTCCAAAGAGGCTGACAATGCCTCTGAAGTATCCATGTTACTTTTCAAAGGAGACCATCACTCTGATAAATATAGATGATCCAAGTTGCCATCAATTTTATCTGCTTATAAACAACTACGGAGAGAATCTAAGAACTCCATCAACCTGGACTTTTTTAAGCACCACTGAATATAATATTTTAAAAAATGTTAAATCATTATGGACATACATTAGATCTAAACGAGGTGCTGTGGGTTACCCTGCTGAAATGAGACTTACAAGTCCATGGGGATAGTAGTGTCGTTTTCAAGTCTCAGACAATTAAAGTACACTCTGGTGTATCACAGGGTTCCCACTTGGGTCCGATCTTGTTCTTGTTATTTGTGAATGATCTGGCCTCACTGCTTAACCAATGCGATCTTTTTTTTTGCCGATGATCTTAAAATATATTGCATAATTAATTCTATTGAGGACTGTTGTGTTTTACAGAGCAATATTGATCTTTTGTTTACATGGTGCATTGAGAACAGAATGCAACTGAACATATCTAAATGCAAAGTAATCTCCTTTAGTAGGAAGAAAGCACCAGACACAAATTCATATAATATTGACTCATCTGAACTTCAAAGAGTTACAATGGTTAATGATCTTGGAATTTTGTTTGACTCCGAATTAAGATTTACAAACCACATCGCCTGGATAATCTCAAAAGCGTTTAAAATGTTAGGATTCATTATGAGACAATGTCACGAACTTAGAAATACAGAGGTCTTAAAAACACTTACTTCTCCTTGGTGAGAAGTCACCTCGATTACTGCTCTGTTGTGTGACCTTGCTACACGACCAGGATGGCCCGGATCGAACGTGTTCAAATAAAGTTTGCTAACTTTCTACTTTTGAAATTGGGAATTAACAAGGCCCAATTATTGCATATTGAGCGTATTAACATGCTGAGTTTAGATACCCTCGAAATCCGTCGAATCAAGCACTGCCTATCATTTGGCCACAAGATTCTTAGCAAACAAGTGGACTCGGCTGACTTGCTGAATTTGTTGAATTTTAGAGTTCCATCAAGATGTACTAGACAGACAGGAACCTTTTTACCGGACTATAGAAGAACAGATGTTGGCAGAAATGAAATTATAAATCGATTTATGACTCTATACAATAAGCATATTTACTACGATTTTGAATATAATTGCAGCTCATTAGCATTTAAGAGAAAGCTTAAAATATTTATAACTTGCTCTAAATTTTTTTTTAACTTGAGTTACTTTTACTTCTTATCCATATTGTTCCATATATTTGTTCTTTACCTACTTGTTATTTTATCTGACGTTAACTGTACTTACTTTTAATTTTATTAGTTTGTATTTATCTTACTTAGTGTACTACTTTACTTTCTTTTTTTTTTGACCTGTAATGTACTATTGAAATAAAGAAATAAAGGTAATTATTACTTTTTAAAAGCTTTTATTTAATTTCACTTGTATGTTAGAATGTATGTATGTTTGGGTCAAATCATGCAAGTAACTTTTGGAGCTGTTCCTGTTATCAGAATTGACTGAGATTTGGTATACATACATAAACCCGATGACAGTACAATATTATAGTGTCCAATCGTGAATGTCTTATACAGAGTGCTTAAAAATAATGCTAAAATGTTCAAAATCAAATAAACGCAAAAAAATATTTTTTTTACCACCAACTATTTATTATTTGGGGCGACAATTAAATGTACTATTTCAGTTTAATTTCTGAATCTTGGCGAATTCGACGGGTCAAAAACTGCAAACTAAGTACCCTTCTGTATTTTGTCACCAAGAGAACATGAAAATAAATAGAAATACACTTAGTGGGTACTTTTTGACCAGTTAAATCCACTTAAAGATTAATTTTTGATATTTTAACCAGTTCAAAAACAAATTACAATACTTTTCGGCTAACTTAATATATAGACTGATCGGAACAACACCTTTAGAGGTAAAAAAAAAGAAAATGTCCAAATGGTAAAGTGGCTTTTAATAAATATAAAAAAAAATAACTGTAACCGGCGAAAATTGACGTCTTATAAGAAAATATTCTATACAAAAGTTGTAGATAATGCATATCTTCAACTTGTGTAGAGCAGTGCTGCGACGACGCTTGTTGAAGTAGCAGCTGTATCTAACCTCACTTGCAGAAAACAACCCCCATGCTAGATACTAACAACCTTTGTCAAAAAATCAACCTTTTGAACAAGTTTGAACCCATTATTTATTAAAATCACCCTTATATGATTGACCCCGGGGGGGGGCAACCCCCCGATAGTCTTTCTCAAAAACAAATTTTTCAAGTTATAGGTGTTCAAGGTCAGAACCAAACAAATCATGATAACCCAATTCAAATAAAAAAACATAACAAAAAACTAGAAGAAGCTTCAAAACAACATTCTTTAACTCCAACAAATAATGAAGACCCGTCCCCTTTTATTATAAATGTAGAGTCTAATAATATCAGAAAACAGAGCCATATCAAAATCGCGAAGGAAATCTTTAATCTGAATCTTAGTGACGTTCAAAAAATATCAGTTAAAGGCAGAAGTAAGCTAGGAATTCATTTTACGAATTACAAATCAGCCAATAGTTTTTTAAGAAATGAAATTTTAGTAGAAAAAGGGTACAAGTTAACCATTCCCTTCAATTTTACCTCATGTAAAGGGGTGATTAAACACGTAGACAATGAGCTAGATTTGGATTCAATTAAAGAAGGTTTAAATTCAAACTGTGAGATTCTTAAAATCTTAAGATTAAATAGAAAAGAACTAAACAAAAACTATAACCCCGGAATAAATGATAATATAAATATAATAAATAAAAAGTTCAACTATGTGCCCACTTATTCAATGCTAATAACTTTTGATAGAGTTAAGCTACCCAGATATGTATATTTGTACGGCCTTCCCTTCCCAGTAACCCCTTACATCCCCGCAGTAACGCAATGTTACAATTGCTTTTTGTATGGCCATACAAAACAACAATGTAACAACAATAAAAAAAGATGCTACCAGTGTGCTGAAATTGAAGATGAAAATCACGAAACACCCTGTATACGCACCAAATGTTATTTTTGTAAAAATAACAATCATCATTCAACCTCGAAAAATTGCCCTGAATACTCGAGACAAAAAGATATCATAAGATTAATGACTTTCGAAAATATATCTTACTACGAAGCTGCCAAATTATGCTCAAAAGATCCTATTATGGCAAATCATCCTTTGGACTTCCCAGAATTACAGAATAATGATAATCGGCCACCAAATCTTATTCCAGTATCCCAGAGAAGATTACCAACTCAACAAAATCAAAATCAGAACAAAAGAACATACTCCCAAGCCTTACATTCACAGGCCATGAAGAGAAACACGCAAAACAAAGAAAAACGACAGGGATATGACAGAAAAGCTCATAACGCCCAATTAATTCAACCTAATCCGAGACCCAGAAAAGAAATAACTCATCTAAATTTAAGTGTACAACAACCATCACACACATCAAATAACCCTGAACACAGTTCCCAAAGTTCTTCATACCCCCCCCTCCCCCAGTTTAAACATTAAACTCCCCACCCAAATTTACACCATACCATACAAAGCCTGAAAGTGCCATGCAATTCTTAACTGAATGTTCAAAAATACAATTAGAAATAATTATCGACCAATTAGATATTGAATCTCACCAAAAGCTTTATGACTCGGTAACCTCCTATTTCGACCAAGAAATGGATGGGGGTTTAGATATGTAAAAGTTTTTTAATCTAATACTTAGTAAAACCCATAAATTATAAAACCCTTTTATTCTAAACAAGTTTATAATGAAACAATTTACGGATAAAATTACTATTTTACAATGGAACTGCCGCAGTATAACAACTAATCGAATAAACCTACTATCCTTTATTTGGGAGTACAACCCTGGTGTCATTCTATTAAATGAAACATGGCTAAAGCCTGAAACTAAATTTTATATAAAGAATTACCGAATTATTAGAAAAGATAGAAATGACGGTTTTGGTGGTACAGCAATAGCAATTAAAAATAATATGATATTTACCGAAATAAAGGTTAATATGCAAGCAAATTTAGAATACATTATCATAAAAAACTCAAATTTAAATATAATTACTATGTATGTCCCTGAACAAACCAATAATTTAAAAACCAACATTGAACACATATTAGAAAAACTTACAGACAATTTAATCCTCATGGCTGACTTAAATGCCCATCATCAGGATTGGGGCAGTAATAAAATTAACAATAATGGTCGACAAATAGAAAGACTCATAGGAGAGAACGATTTGATAATATTAAATGATGGAGCACCGACTAGAATCTCCACACACGACAACTCCAAGAGTCCATTAAAGCTAACTATTACCAATTTAGAACTAGCCACAAAGTGCACATGGCAGGTAGCCACAGATAGAGGATATAGTGATCACTTTCCTACTATTGTCCAAATGAACTCAAAACAAAACATCACAAAATCAGACTTCAAGATTCAGAAATCACAAAAAAAAACTACAGGAAGGACAACTGGAACAATTACGAAGATTTACTAACACAGAAACTGCAACCCATACAAGAAGATATTTCATATACATAACTCGACGATATAATACAAGAAGTATCAGATATTACCATACCACTGACAAAAAAATTTCAGATTAAAACCGGGAACCCATGGTGGGACCAGGAATGTACTAGCAAATTACAAGAAATCAACTCAAGAATACATGCAAAACCCTAACGTACCAAACCTAATAAAAATGAAACACTCCATTGCTAAATCTAAAAAATTCTTCAAAAGCAAAAAGAAGAGGTTTAAAGAATTTTGTGAAAACATAAATAGAAATATAGACTTAAAAAAATATGGAATATAATCAACAAATTCTCTGGTAAGTAAACAAAAAAGAACAAAAAACCGCCATCCAACGAGATTAGAAAAGAAATACTAAACCAGATGTTGGTAACCAACATAAACTCAACTATTCAACTTAAACAACCCGAACAATATACGCCCTTCACAATTGATGAACTTAACTCTGCCCTTAAAAATAAAAAAGACTCAGCAACTGGGTTAGATCAAATATCATACTCTATGATTAAACGTTTACCAATTTTCATTAAACACATATTACTTAATACTTATAATAGAAATTTAGCAGGCAACCTACTACCACAACAATTTAAAAAATACTTGATAATCCCTATCCTCAACCGATAACTGCTACAAGTGGAATTCCACAAGGCTCACCTCTTAGCACTATCCTATTTAACATATACATTAAAGGCATATTCAAAATACTCCCTGAAGAAATTAAGATAATGGGCTATGCTGATGATATAGTTGTCTTTACCAAGGGCAAAGACACCACAAGTACAATCAACAAACTAAACCAAGCTTTAATTCAGGTCGACAATTGGCTTAAGGAAAACAAACTATCGCTATCTCCAAATAAATGCCAAGCAATAATCTTCTCAAAAGGATATAAGAAAAGAAATTCTAATAAAATAATGATACAACAGGAAATTATCCCATTCAAAGAGAACATAAAATATTTAGGCATGACCCTGGACACCCATCTGAACTGGAATACTCATATAGATGAGCTATGCGAAAAAGCCAAAAAAGCCATGCAAGTTCTAAGAATCTTCTGTGGAGTATGGTGGAGCTCAGACCCCTTGTCCCTACACTTCGCCTTCAATGGGCTTATTATGTCCCACCTAGACTATGGATCCTTCCTATTTAAACCTATAAGTAAGAATAACATTAAAAAATTGGACAAAATTCAATATCAAGGACTTAGACTTATTCTTGGATGTATGCGATCGACCCCCACGAATGCCCTCTTGGCGGAAGCAAATGTATGGGACTTGGAATCCAGAAGAAATCTACTAGGAACCAAATTTATATAAAAAATTACTAACATTAAAAACCATCCATTAATTACAATACTAAAAGCAATTAAAATATATCACCTACAAAGTGCAGGTTATTGGAGAAGACGAGAGATACCATATTTAGTAAAAGCGGTAGAAGAATTTTACCCATATTTAAGAAAAATACACAAGAAAGAGATACTACCATGTTATAATATAGAATTTGAAACACAAATAAAACCAATTAATGTAATACATTTAGGAATCAAGAAACAAGATCATCTTATAAATATAGAATTTACCAGAGTTACGCAAGAGCTAAAAAAACAAATATACCTTTATATATACAGATGGGTCTAAAATACAAGATCACACAGGCTATGGAATGCATTGTCCAAAAAATAAATATAACTATTCTTCAAGGCTTCCGGACCACACAGACATTTGCACAGCAGAAATAGTAGCCATCCAAGAGGCTATCTTATATGCACTAAAGAAAAATATAGAAAATGCTTTAATTCTTACCGACTCAAAAAGCGCCATTGATAAATTAAATAAAACACAACTAGACCCGGAGGCGGATGAAATATCTCTTAAAACAAAAAGACTTTTGATAGAAGCAAACCAAAATATAAATATTTAAATAGCATGGATACCAGGGCACTCTAACATTCCGGGGAACAACAGATAAGTTAGCCAAAATAGGATGCAATCTCAACATACCTAAAAACATTCCACTAGAAAATCCCAAGTATTCAAAATAATAAAAAATAAAATCAAAAAAGAATTCATCAGTAACTGGAAAAAATCTCTAAACACCAAAGGTAAATGGTATGGCCAGATACAGAATGATTACCCTAACCAGAAATGGTTTGCAACAATGCCTTATATGAATCGTAGACACCTAACAACAATAATACGACTTAGAACAGGACACTGCTTGATGGCCGAACATTTGTACAGGCTGGGACTACGTGAATCACCCAACTGTGAATGTGGAAGTATAGAAAATTTAAATCATATCCTTTTTGAATGCCCTATGAACACAATCCCTAACATGGACCTGTATAAACTTTTTATCAAAGAAAAGATTCCTTTACAAATATACTGAGCAGCTTAAACTTAAATATTGTCAAAATACTGAATCAATTTCTCGCTAAGAACAAAATTAAGCTTTAAATTAACATAAACAAAATCTCTCCTTGATCAACCTATTGTAAGATAAATTAAACACAAATACTAAAACTTTTCTTGTAGCAAACTTACCATATCCCAACATTTGTGAAGTCTGAGTAATGTTCCTTTGTCTGTATTGTCTACCTACACTAACCATCTAGAAGACGAAAGAGAAACAGCACAGCAAGAGAGGAGAAAAGAAAAAGAAAGCATAGCAGCACTATAAAAAACAGTGTTTGGGACATGGCCACGAGCCAGACCAGAACTCAAATACAACCCCGAATGAGCTGACAAATTGTTCTAGTTTCAGAACAGATGTCAGTAACACAACAAGCAAAGCAAAGCAACTTGTGTAGAGATCATTTCTTAACATAACCTCAAGATTTTCGATAACAATGCAAAAGTTCGTTTAATTTTTTTTTCTTTTTTATTTTTTATTTCCGCAAAAATAGTTTAATTTTAACGGAACTTGGTGAATATGTTTTTTTTATGTCTTAAATAGCCACAATTTTTTTTAGATACAAAAATCCAGAAATTTCTGACATTTTCGTTTTTCCCGGTCTTATTCCACGGTGAAAAACTATTAATAATTTGTACAAATAAAAAAAATCTTCGAAAACTGTTACACTTTTCAATTATATGGAAAAAAATACAAAAGAAACTATGTTGCATTGTTTGACCAGAAGCTTTAATTTTGTACAGTATTCCTAGAAACATTTAAGCCGAATAATTTTGGAAAGGATCTGAGGAAAAGGCGATTGTGCGGCAACTTCTGCAAAGCTATCGAAGATGTTTTTGTCAATTTAAACAAATTATCAACAATTGCGGAAAAATTCTTTGTTGCAAGATTCATTTTTTGTTTTTTGCCATTTTTCAACATGTTTTTGAATTGTGACTATTTTTGTTTTATTTCTCCTAAAAGTATGTGTCTAAATCAAAAAAAGCACCCGCGGAACTCTAACAACTTTTACCGAAGGATTTTATTTTGAAGATAAAAAAATTTGGATCTGAAAACATTAATATCTTGGAAACTTCTTGATTTTTTTTTATGTAAAAAAGTCTTTTAGTTATTTAAGATATAAAAAGAAATACTTTTACCTAAATCCGTTAAAATTAAATTATTTTTGTGGAAATGAGAAATAAAGAATCGGTAAATTTGCTTTACCCGGAACTTCCCTCATTATGAATATTTTATTTTATTAGGAATAGTGAAGTGTGAACCAATTTAGTTCAGTAGATAGTTATTTAATGACACATATTATTATATACCGTCTTTTCAAACATTTTTATTGAACGCCATTTTGTCCCTATCAATATTTTACCACTTTCTACTTATGCCACACTTAATTTTGGACATAATTTAAAATGAATTCAATAAGTAGTTTTTACATTGACACACACAGCAATTTTGTTTCGTCATATTGAATTCGCACTAGTTTATCCTTGTATCATATTTACTTTTTCTCGAAAATTTACAGTCAATTGAATAAGCAGATTTTTTAACATGTTATTTGACCGCCATTTTGTTTCGCTATCTTGAATTCGTAACACAACTTTAGCAGCTTATATCTATATCACACTTAATGTTTGCACAAAATTTGAAATTAATCTGATAAGTAGTTTTTTCTGATTTGTTAAATATTTTATTAGGCCGCCATTTTGTTTAGCTATTTTATACTCATACCAAAATGTTACTAGTTCATTCTTATGTAACACTACAATTACAAAATTTGAGGTAGACTGATTTTACAGATTCACAAAAAATTTTTTTGGCCGCCACTTTGAATTAATACTGCAGTTTTACTAGTTCATCTCTATACTACAATTGTTATGGCACTACAATTTGAAATCATTTCGTTAAGTAGTTTTTGCAGGCTGAATGTTTAAATATTTTATTAAACCGTCATTTTGTATTCGTGCCGAAATTTTACCGGTTGGTTCCTACATAATATTTGATTTTTGAGCAAATTGGATAATTAGTTTTTTAAGTAATAATTTTTCTGACGCTTCAATAGGTCGCCATCTTGTTCCGGCATATTGGATATTTACCAAAATATTACCAGGTCATTCCCATATAAGCCTTAAATTTTGACTATAATTTGAAATCAATCTGATAAGTAGTTTTTAAGCTAAGCCGCGGATTGACAGACAGACAGACAAACCGGCAGACGGACCTTATAAGACATATTTTTTGACATCTAGGGACGCTAAAACGTGAAGATATGTAAAACCTGAGAGAGTGATTTTTTCAGATTACACAATTTTATTTGGCCGCCATTTTGTCCCGCCATCTTCAATTAATACCACAGTTTTACTAGTTCATCTCTGTACTACAGTTAGTTATGGCACACAATTTGAAATCTATTGGATAATTAAGTAGTTTTTTCAGGCTGAATATTTAAATATTTTATTAAACCGCCATTTTGTTCCGCCATCTTGGATTCGTACCCAAATTTTAACAGTTGATTCCTACATAATACTTGATTTTTGTATAAAAATTGAGATAAATTATTTAATTAGTTTTTTTAGTAATAATTTTATCTTGTTCCGGTATATTAGATTTTAATCAAAATATTACCAGGTCACCTCCATATGAGCCTCAATTTTTGACTAAAATTTGAAGTCAATCTGATGATTAGTTTTTAAGCTATGCCGCGAACTTACAGACAGACAGACAAGCTGGCGGACTTGATAAAACATATTTTTTGACATCTAGGGTCGCTAAAACGCGAAATATGTAAAACCTGAGAGGGTGATTTTTTCAGATTACAAAAATTTTATTTGGCCGCCATTTTGTTCCGCCATCTTGAATTAGTGCCACACTTTTACTAGTTCATCTCTATACAATTAGTTATGGCGCACAATTTGAAATCAGATCATTTTTAAATATTTTATTAAGCCACTATTTTGTTCCGCCGTCTTGGATTCGTACCAAAATGTTACCAGTTGATTCCTACATAATAGTTGATTTTTGTGCAAAATTTTAGATAAACTAGATAACCACTTTCTTAATAATAATCTTTTTAACATTTCACTAGGCCGCCATTTTGTTTTGCCAGGTCATCCCCATATAACCCTTAATTTTTTATCAAAATTTGAAGTCAATGGGGTAAGTAGTTTTTTAGTAATGCCGCGAACAGACAGACCGACAGACAGACAGACCGACAGACAGACCGACAGACAGACATACATGCAGACAGGTAGACAGACAGACCGACGGAATTGAGAAAACATGTTTTTCGTCATCTAGGGACTAGGGAAAGATCTGAAAAAATCTCGGAGGTTGATTTTTTAACGATTACAATACTTCCCTTTTATGAGGGAAGTAAAAACGAAAAAAAAATTCGAACGAACTTTTACATTTTTCTTGAAAGGTTGAAAAGTGATTTCTGCAAAAGTTGGAAATTTTTGCATGATTGACAACTTTTCTATATGACAACAATTTTTGCTGGAAATTGCAAAAATACCATTATTTAAGCCCCTACGTCAACCCTCTACCCTCCCTGAGGTTGCAGTTATTTTTTATTAAAAGTCCCTTTACGACTTGTACTTATAAAAATCCAGATAACCATTATTTTTTAAATAGTACAGATATTTTGAGTATATAGTAACAATAAAAATATTTTGTTGTTTTCTTAATGCATAAAAAATTAATTTAGCGGTCTTAAATGTTAAGTTGATTATACAGGGTCAGTTAAGAATAGAAAAATTAATCTCCTCGGATATCCTCCGTATCTCCTCGGATCTCCTCCAGATCTCCTTCCCTTGGGACATAAAATATCCTCAGTGAGTATCCCCTCGGAATTGACACACAGACAGGCAGACCGAAGGAATTGATAAAACATATTTTTTGGCATCTAGGGACGCTAAAACATGAGAATATATGAAATCTGGCAAAATGGCAAAATTTTTTACGAATACAAATATTACCACACACACAAAAAAACACTCTGGTATTAAACGAATTGCACTTAACCTGAAAGAATGGTGAGTTTCATATGTGTTAAACTCATATGACTTCAATCTAAGAAATATATTTCTTCATCTTATATTATTCGGGATAAAGAAAAAATTGTTTAAAGTGAAATACTTTTTTCCTTGTAGAGAGTGTATTACACTTTTGAGTTAAAAACATACTTACTGGATATGAACATTTTTGCTGATAGACCTAGAACTTAATTTGTTCAAAATGAAACAATGAGAATTCTGAAACAAGAGTACCTTTTTAAAAAATGTGTTAAAGTGAAATGCTTTTTTTCCTGTGCAGAGTGAATTACACTTTTCAGTTAAAAACCATAGTTCCTCGATATGAACATGTTTACTAATAGACCTAAAACTTAATTTGTTCAAACTGAAACAATTCGGATTCCTCTTATTAGAACGAAATTAGAAAATTTCTCTTTAAAAATGCAATTTTTTTCAATTAAAATACTAATATTTGATCCGAAAACTCAGATATTTAAGTTAAGTTCTTGTTTTCATTTATTTGAGATCAAGACGATCTCTATACGAAATACCAATGTTTTTCTTTTGAGCATTTTATCTCTTAATCTAAATCTGTTTTTATTTGTTTCTACCAACTTAATTTCTTACCTAGAATTACTATTACCTTGGTAAAAAGTAGTAGATGTTTAATTTGAAAACTACTTTTTGCTTTAAAATAATCTATACTTCATAATGGGCAACTGATTATTTTAAAGGAAACAACCAGACTTAGTATCCAAATTATCGTTTTAGGTACCCGCGGGAATAATGAGACCCCATTTTATTTTTTGAATCAGTGCATATATTTAAATTTAATATGCTGAGATAAGGTCAATTTTATTTAGTAAAAAGATGTAAATTTTCCTTTTTCACCATTTTAAGTATATATTTTTGAACTCATTTACATCTTCATCCACTTTGGAAGTTTGAAAATATTTGCTTTGCCGAAATGCAACCAACTTCTTTTAATAGAGAATATATTACGAGCAAATACTTATTATAGTCTCTCATACATTAGATCACAATTAAGCTCTAAAATTCAGGAATGTATCTCCTCCAGTTATAATAGAAATAATAATATAAATATAATTCTAGAATAGGTCTTTATTGTAAACGTTATATCACCTACCTACATATACTAAAATTATTTTATATTTGTTACAGTAATATTGTTTAATAGTTAATATAATTCGTATAATTTTTACGCTCGTTAAGTTGATATATCGATACTTTGAATCAAAAAGAGGCAATGCTTAAATACTATCAATTAATATGTTCCAAGAATTCTCAGCCAATATTACAAGTTAAAAGGTCCTTTATTTAGACCGACATATTATTTCATCAGGATCAGAATTTCTGATTGTGCGTAAAACGTTTTTCGTCGTTTTTTATATGCAGGGCTTTTCATTATTATGGCGAAAAAGTTCCTATAAACCTATGTGCGGAAAGGCTTCGTTTCGGAGATACACAGTGGGAAAGTCCCGGTTGGAAAGAATTAGAAATGAAAGAATAGGAGAGGTTAAGAGTGTAGAGAAAGATATAGTAGAACACATATTACAGTCATACGACTTAAATGGTATGGACACATACAACGAATGAAAAACGAAAAAATATCTAAACAAATATTAAGGTGGACACCAACAGGAAGAAGAAATAGAGGACGTCTTAAGAGAAGCTGGATAGAGGGAACAAGAACCCAAACGAGGGATATGCTAAATGCGAATTTGATGTTAGAATGGCTTCCATTTGTAGGGTGCACCACCTACATGCTTTTTTACTCTTTTGAAGAGTCATAACTTCTTTATTACTTGCTAGTATTACATTTTTAAGCAAAAAATTGATTTCTCCATCATTTTTACCTGAAACGGCATAACTAAGGTAAGGAAATAAAAGCAGGTAATAAATAAGTTATGACTCCTCAAAAGAGTAAAAAGGTACGAATGTAGGTAGCGCCTCCTACAAATGGAAGCCATACTAACATCTAATTCGAATTATGTCAAAAAACCCCTAGACACCTAGACCAGTTAAATTTGAACCGCCAGTTTTGGTCAACGAATTCCTGTCAATAAAGTTCCTTTTTTACGCAAAATGGGGAAATTAAGATTTATTTATACAGGGGTCTACTAAGAGATATTTAACAAAATTTGGACCCATTTTTTTTAATCTCGCATTTTAATGTAGTTTTTACATTCTATCAGTTTTTAGCCATTTTCCCACTATAATTAGCTACACTTAGTAAAAAGCCGATTTTTAATTATTTCTAGCTTGAACTTGGGTATAGGATATATTAAACAAACTTTGCTCAGCATTTGAGGTAGAATCCGAATTTGTAATAATATATAGGAAGTTTCATTTAAAAAACTATAAGTTTGATCTGGTACAATTTTCTAAAATACCCTATATTATGTATTATTATATTTTCATAACTGATTAAAAAATTCAGACGATTTTCTACAACTTGGTAAAAAAATCTCCCTTCTGTGTCTTTAAAAAAAAAATAAAAAAGTTAAGGTGGGTGTCCACTTATAATCAATAAACCTGTACCTAAAATAAACGTTATTTTTTGGGAAAGTTGAGGATAGACTAAATTATGATT
This sequence comes from Kuschelorhynchus macadamiae, assembly GCA_030620095.1. NCBI lineage: Eukaryota > Metazoa > Arthropoda > Insecta > Coleoptera > Curculionidae > Kuschelorhynchus > Kuschelorhynchus macadamiae. Next base: position 1,444,228 of record JAUTXW010000189.1, on the reverse strand, counting down.
GAAATATTTTGTTTGCCTTCACGTAATAAGATTCTCACCAACAGACGTGAATCTAAACTAAAATTAAAATTCAGCCGTAAGTGCTAGAGGTAGATATTTTTATGGTCATCAGCAATCCTCGTTTTAGTTTAAAAGTATTTCTTTAAATATGTATCGTTAAGGTTAAGAATTACAAATTTAATTTAAATCTATAGTTTTCAACAAATTAACCTTTATTTTATTTTATACGGAGGATACTTAATTCTGACTAACTAACTAACACGAAAAAAAATATTTCCAGGAATATTTAACTTGTAGTTTTTGAATACCTATATTTTAGACATTCCTTATATTGTAGATATTCCATTAGGCCGCCATTTTGTTTCACCATAATGGCTCCTCATCAAAATGTTACTAGTTAATTTTTATACCACACTTAATTTTTGCGTTAAATTTAATGTTAATCGAATAAGTAGTCTTTTCAGACCAATCTTATAAACATTTAATTAGACCGCCATTTTGATACCCAATCTCGTATTCGTACCGAAATTTACGTACAAATGCATCTTTATGTAACACTTGATTTTTGTGCAAAATTTGAAAAAATCGTTGAAATAGCCTTTTTATACTGATTTTTTTAACATTTTGTTCCACCATCTTGGATTGCACCCCACGTAACAATTAATTTTTTTTGTAAAATTTTGAGTAAATTGGATAACTAGTTTTTTTAGTAATGCTATGCCGCGAACAAACAGATCGACAGACAGACAGACCTGAAAAGATCTGAAAAAATTCTCTCACGATTACAAAACTTTCCTCCACGAAGAAATTAAAACGGATATGTACGTTGTTGCCAAACTTACATTATTACATAGAGCTTAAATTTTTCACGTGCCTCCTGAGAGTAATGCTATTAAAGGACGACAGACTTTTACAAAACCCTAAATCGTTTTCAGAACCTGCCAATCCCAATTTTGAAATTTGATTTTCGATGATTTGAGGTGTGATTTTATAGCTTTAATGATGCTTTTATCGATGAAACTGAGCTAACCTAACCTTAACGAGACAGATCTACTAACAGTATAGGTTTTGTTAAAAACTCTTGCTTTAAATTAATATACCTAGATCCGAGATAAAATTGACGCATTCTCGCGTGATTTTTTTTACAGAAAACCTCTTCTTAATCTAACCTGATTTTAAGAAAATAAAAAACTGAAAAAAGCTATTTTATTTTTTCTTACATATAGATCATATTTAAGATAAACTTGACAACGTAGCATCCCGAAAACACTGAATTCCTGGAAGCTGAAATTATAATATAATTATGTCATGCAACTATCAAAGATGGCAAATGCTCTAGTATGTCTAATATATAACTTTCCAAAAACTTAATTTTTGAGGTTCTAATTTGAAAAAAAAAATAGTTTATCCATACATTTTTGTGCGTGGGAATTATTTAAGAAATGGTAATCTTTTAAGTATATATGCTTTAAATTTGTCAAATTCTGTGGATGTAATTCTTTACAAGAGCCAAAAGGCTAAATATAATTATACACTTTACTAACTAAACCTTAGAGAATTGGAAATAGTAAGTGTTTTGGAAATAATAGAGTAACATTTTTTATATCAACCCAGAAAGCTATTTAGCAAAGACACTCCCGGTGCCATAGCCTGTGGCATGCATGCGTGGTTTGCACAGCGTCGAATTATGATGCCTAATCGAACTTTTGCAGTGACACAAGCTCCGTTGTATATTATCTTACTATGAATCATTAAAGAATTATATATGTCTTGTCAATCTGGACTCTTACTTACCTCTTAATTTCAAGCACTTTTCATCTTCACACTTCCACTTGCAAGCACAATAGTAAAATGGCGGTAATCAGTCCGGGCATCTGATGAGAGAGCTGGTATAAAAATATTCGTGTATAGACATCTCTTTTTGGCGCACGACGTAACACGTCTTTACTCTATCGGAATCGCGCTGATAGCCACAAAAATGTAAAATATGAGACTAGATTTTGGAGAGAGGTCAAATAGGTTTAGGTTTAAATCCCGATGGCCTCAATTTACATTTCCGTGGATCACACAGGGAATAAAATTTTCTTTAAACCAAAATTTTTAATTGTAGAAGTTTTAAAAGAAGATAATTGTTGTTCTTTTTAATACTATAATCTCTATTTAAAAAATTAAAATTTTCAAACTGATGCTTAGTATTTAAACCGAATATAATTTTGACTTAATTAGAACTTACCGAGCTATTAATTTATGATATTCTAGCGTTTAATTAGAGTTGTATGAATTCTTCAATTGACAATTATCCTGCACTTAGTTCTAGATTATTTTTTTTTGATATGTGAGCGGAATATTTTAATTTAAGATATTTTCTTTAAATTGAGTAAAATGTTTAAAATATTTTTTATCTTAATTCAAGGCTTACCTAGTTTTCATGGCGAAAACTTTCTCATAATTTAAAGTCGCAAGTACTCCAAAGAAGGAAAAATATCTGAGGTAATTTATTCTTTTAAAATATGACCTTTCTTTTGTGTGTGCACAATTAGTTTTGACATACAATTTAAAATCAATCCACTAAATAGTTTTTCAGGCTGAATTTTTAATAATTTTATTAAGCCGCCATTTTGTTCCGCCATCTTGGATTGGTTCTAAAATTTTACCAATCTTTTGCTACATAATATATGATTTTCGTGCAAAAATTGAGATAAGTAGTATTGGGTAAGTAGTTTTTCAGTAATATTATTTTTAATATTTCAATAGGCCACCATTTTGTTTTGCCATGTTGGATTTTTACCAAAATGTTACCAGATCACCCCCATATGACCCTTAATTTTTGACTAAAATTGGAAGCAATTCGTGTAATTATTTCTTTAACTATACCGCGGAGAGACACACAGACCGACAGAATTGAGAAAACATGTTTTTTGACATCTAGAGACCCTGAAAAGTAAAGATCTCAAAAAATCGCGAAGGGTGACTTTCACGAGTACAATAGTTCCCTTTTATGAGGAAAGTAATATATGAAATTAATTCACGAAATAAATCTATGTGCAAAAATGGAATTTTAATTGTAGTTTAATTAAATAAAGAAGTTTGACAAAAGCAAGTATTCTATATGGTTCTCCAGAAACACAATTCAGTTAATAAAGCAAAAAAAACCTATGACAAAAAATGGAAAGAAGGAAGAAAGAAAAAATGGAAAGAAAGAATGAATAAATCTCTGCATGATTATCAACAATTTTCTCATTTAGAAAAATGATTTAAAAAGGCTCTAAATGTAAACTATTAGAATTATATTTAAAAAAAATTAGGGTAATATAAAAATCATCAATAAGTTCTTTTGATCTTTTATTTCTAACAAAACAAATACAATAAGTATTCCACATAAAATTCACATCAATAATAAATTTGCCTCAGACCCTCAATCTGTTTACGAACTTTTCTGTGAATATTTTAGCAGCGTGGTTGAACCCAATGATATGCCAGTGTTTCTGCAGAAATATTATTCTTCCGATAATTTCAATGTGCTTTCTATCGGCATTAATAAGTTTTCTCATTATTTACGAAGTCTTGATGCTCGTAAAGGTGCGGGCTCTGATGGAATTCCAACCATTTTTCTGAAAGAATACTTTACTTCTCTAAAAATGCCTTTGCATTTAATTTAATATAAGCCTGTCCCTCTGGGTCTTTCCTTTCATGGGAAGTAGCACAGGTTATTCCCATTTTTAAAACAGATGAAAAGAATTACAGACTTATTTCCCTCTTCAACTTATTTGACAAGGTATTTGAAATAATAATCACAGATGGAACTATTTTTATGTGCAAAAAAAAAGATAATTGAAAATCAAAAAATTAAGAAAGGGTCTTTTATACCTTTTATTCATACATGACACTTCGGAAGGAATGGAGAACGGAGCATCAGTGAGTGCCATCGGTATGTCAAAGTCAGTCAAAGTCAAAAATCGCTTTATTTGTTATAAAGAGTAAACTCTTGTGAATAAACTTCCATAAAATTACAAGTCAATCAACTAATATGGTCTAAATTAAACATACATAAATAGTACAATAAACAATATTTAAATACCCAATTAACACTAAGAATACTTTTATAAAAACAGTTAAAATGACAATATACAATAAATTGGACAATTAAAAGTTGGTATTACAGAATGCTGACTTTTCCAAAGCATTAGACAAAGTTCATCATCCTACGCTTGTCAAGAAACTGGAAGCTTTCGGCTTGCATGGCAACTTGTCTCAGTTTCTGATTTCGTATCTGTTAGATGGATCATAATATGTTCCTATAAGCAGTAAAGTCTCAAAAAAGGTTTTAGTAACTTCTGGGGTACCTCAGGGCTCCCATCTAGGGCAACTACTTTTGAGCATATATATATTTCTCGCAGCAAATTAACTATTAACTATTTTTGTATCTATTCAGAACATACAAATCCTGATATAAGGATTCTCATGTAGCTTGGCAAGGGTTAAAATACTCATAGTATCATCAAATATTAAAAGTAAACTAGCTATAACTTCTACTAATTCATACATTTTAAAAAATAATACTTTAAATTTATTTAAGGGTTCGCTATTTATTTATTTATTTATTTCCGAACAAGTATTTACAGCTTTTGCCAATTACAGACACTTAAAGTAACTTACAACTAGGTACCATTACAATAATTATTTTAACTACAAATGGCCATAAAATACTAAATTTAAATCCAGTAACATGTATGTAAGTAATAAAATATAATAAAATCTATTTTAAATGTGTTACAAACAGTCCCATAAATATGTTAAATGAAACAGGTTAAAAAGAAACAATAACCTAAAATTGCAAAAAAGTCTTAAGTCTACACCTAGTCACCAAACAACAAAAAACATAGTAATATACATTTATTAATGATTTATAGTGTAAAACTTGTGGTATGAATGGCTATGTTATTAGCATACTGATTAAAATAGTAACATATCTGATATACAGGCGACCTTTTGTAAATATTGGTCCCAGAAAAATCCAGGTAAAGTATTTTTATGTCTAGTATTATTTTGATTAATAGCAAATGGAAGTTGACCTAGTAAGGCTGGGTATTCAGTGTTACCCTTCAATATTTTAAACAATGCAAACAGACATAATCTAACGTGCTGGACGTCCAAAGACATCTTGCCAAAAACCTTTAAAAGGTGGCCATGATCACAGCCTCTTTGTACACTCTGTATGTTTAATCCAAAATTCATAATTGGGGGACCAAATGATACAAGAATATTCCAGCCTTGGTAGAACCAGTGAATCAAATAAAGTAAAATATACATCACTCTCAAAATTCTTTGGGTTTCTGATAATTAATCCCATGATGCGGTGTCCCTCCAGGACCCTTGCCAAGATGTGTTGCTCAAATATGCTCTTATTAATGAATGATTCGCAGGTTACGCTGTTCATTCACACACAGTTAATTTTCCCTAATCCTGTAATTTTTGTGGAATACATTACTATTAGAGAGAAAAACACATACAAGAACATTTATCTATATTCAATTTAAAACTATCTTATTACGTATGTATTGTATTACGTCATTTAGGTCAATTTGTAGAATATCGTAGTCATAGTCATCATGTCATATCATATTAAATACTACATGTTTCATTGTTTTTTTACATATATACTATGTTTTTAACCATGACTTTTATATTTTAACTAAGATGTTGATTTGTTTTTATTTGCATTTATTTGCTTGGATGTTTGAATTTTATAACTTTTTAACTTTCTATTTCTTTACAGCTTTGTCGACAGGATTACTCTTATGGCAATAAAGCCTATTTTGAGTTTGAGTTCATTGTCAGTTTTAATTTCTCGATAAAATCATTTGCAAAAAGCAGTGTTCTTGATTTTCATCTACACTGGTAATGTCATTTAGAGCAAATGGCCGCTATGGCGACTTGCTCAGATAATTTTGTTCAATACTAGTTAAATTGTAACATTTTGCTCTGTAATTGGATGCTATGTGCTGTAGGGCTGTTCTATATAAAAATAAAAAATAAGAATAAAATAAAAAAAAAGTAATTATTCCAAATAAGTTAAAATAAATAAATGAATAGCAAATTTAACAATAAACACTATTGTTTCTTCTAGCCCTGACAAGACAAACAAATTTGTTAGCATTGTGTTCAAGGCCAAATGGAGTATTGTAATTAATTTTTTTTAGAAATTAAAATAAAAGTGATAATTTTTAATCATGTTACTTCTTAAGTGAAATTTTAAGTAAAATCTTAATGTTATTTTGCAAAATATCACAATATATTTACATCATCAAAGTCACTCTGAATCGCACGGATACCAAATGTTTTGTACCATGGCTAACTATCGGAGAAACCATATTTCTTACAATTTAATTTGTTACTCATTAGGTAATTTTTATTATTCTCTATAAATATTATCTTTATTCAATTTATCTAGTTCAATTATGATTATTATGTAAAAGAAGAGATTAAAATTAAATGTTTCCTTTTATTTATTGAGACAATAATAATCTAGTATTGTTAAGTCTTTTGTAGTTATTCATATAAAAAAAATGTTCTGTAGATAAGTGTCCATAATGAGAAAGGTTGACTCATAAACCCATGGTATTATTGTTCAATTCGTCTTTCAATGCTGTATTTAAATTTTAGATTTTATGCAGTGGTTACAGTTTAAAAAAAATAAGAATTATCAAAATTCAAAACTGGGCCTTATTGTCCATTTCTTTCATTTAAAAAATTGGATACTTGAAATTAGATAACACAAACACTAGAAAATTTTAAATTATGTAAATTGTTTAAGGGTCTTGATAACATCACTTTAAATATATGTCAAGTTCTGAGGAAATGTAACATCTGATACTATTATATAATGTTGGGCTTGTTTTTAGAAGATCTCATAAAATATCTATAAATATATAGGATGTTTCAAATAAAAAAGTTGATACTGGTCAGAGCAATATAAACACTGTATACATGAAAGTAATATAATTTAAAAATTCAAATTAAACTAAAAAACTTTTGTTTGTAACTTTTTTTTTACCATTTCTGAGATAAGGTAGTACGTCATTTTATGTGGGAGACCCTGTACAAATATTTATTATAAGTATTGGTGTTCTTTCTTATATAAATAATAAATAAGAGTTAATTTCAGATTTCAAATATCACAATATGTATATTTGTTAACTACCTATCCGAAAAAAAAATTCTAAATTCTACAGGGTGTAATTCACTGTAATAATTATTTATGTCTTTTGTTGTATCTTTTTTAGCGTATATGTAAGCCTGTGAGTCAGTGTGTGTCTCTTTGATTATTATCACTGCTGTTTTGCCATTTGTTATTTTATAGTTTTTAATTTGTAAAAAGTTTCAATAATAAACAAATTCAATAATTGTTTCTTTTATAGTTACTCTTGTGGATATCGAAAGATGTTTGACCAATATGTTAACCTTATAAGTCAGAAGTATCCTTTCATTCTTGTAGATGGAGCTAATTATGATCCACCTGGTGTGTATATGCTCCTAGTTAGAATTATTGTAAGTATGTCTTTGTGAGTGTTTATGTAGTTATTTATTCACTTATGTATGTTATATATATATATATATATATATATATATATATATTTATATATGCATATATATATATATATACATATATATATATATATATATATATATATATATATATATATATATATATATATATATATATATATATGTATATATATATATATATATATATATATATATATATATATATATATATATATATATATATATATATATATATATATATGTATATATATATATATATATATATATATATATATATATATATATATATATATATATATATATATATATATATATATATATATATATATATATATATATATATATATATATATATATATATATATATATATATATATATATATATATATATATTTATATATATTTATATATATATATATATATATATATATATATATATATATATATATATATATATATATATTATATATATATATATATATATATATATATATATATATATATATATATATATATATATATATATATATATATATATATATATATATATATATATATATATATATATATATATATATATATATATATATATATATATATATATATATATAAAATATGTATATATATATATATATATATATATATATATATTATATATATATATATATATATTTCATCTATAGTTTGTATTAAACGTTATAAAATTACTTTATAATTTTGTGCCAGATGTATTTATATATATATATATATATATATATATATATATATATATATATATATATATACATCTGGCAAAAAATTATATATAAGTAATTTTATATATATTTAACTGCAAACTTAGATGAAATCCGAGCTAATATATATATATATATTTAGGAGCCAGCGTCATATATGAGGTGACAAAGTACTATATATACGTATTTTGGAGGGGTGAACGTAACGTTTTTATATTATATATATATATATATATATATATATATTATATATATATATATGTATTTATATATATATTCTTGGGCTCATTTTAGGAAAAAAAGTTCATATGAACGTATGTCCTAAACGCCTAAACTTTTGAGATACAGGGTGTCAAAGTTTTAAAAAATAAATACTTTTTTTACAATAAGTTTGTCACTACTGTAGATATCTTTATGAAATTTGGGTCATGTATTTTAGGAATTAATACGCATTTTTTGATGCATCAAGAATTCAATTATTCTGACCAGTGCCGTCCATGCGGGTTTTGCTTTGCATATTTTTTGGGAAAAAAATAGTACGCCACTGGTTTTTCTTGAAATAAAAATTATTTTTGAAATCTTCATTCATTTCTGAACAAATTTGCTCTCTTGGTATTTTTTCGTCAGATGCATAGTTTCCGCTTAAAAAAATAAAATAGATTTTACTGCAAAGTCAAAAGCTTCGGAGTAAACAATCTGCAAGCTCAGATTATCTTTGTTTAAATTAATGTTTGTGATACAAATTAATAAGGTATTTTTGAGAAATTTGTTACACACTTTCCATGTACTCATCAAAACGCATTTTCTGGTGTACAACACATTTTTTTTATTTTGAAATTAAATTAAAGAGAAAATTAACTTAGAAGTAAAGCAAAATAAATTAAATGAGATGTTGGAAATGTCCACCTCCAGCATAAATGCATGCATCTGCTCTCTTTCTCATGGACTCACGAACTCTTTGGAAAATGTCGGGTGTATTTCGAATAGTTTCGCAACAAACTATTATGCGATTCCTCAGCTCTTCTACAGTGTGAATAGGTGTGCTGTAGACCAATGTTTTTAGATGACCCCACAAGAAATAATCCAAACTATTAAGGTCCGGGGACCTGGGTGGCCATGCTTGTGGTCCTCCGCGACCTATCCACCGATTGTTATAGTTTTGGTTCAGATATTCGCGCGCCAGTGCACTAAAATGCGCTGGCGCCCCGTCGTGCATAAACCATAGACGATTTCTTACTAAAATAGGAACATCCTCCATCAAAGCTGGTAATTCTTCTTCAAGGAACTTTCTGTAATTTTGCCCATTCAACCTCTCATGAAGAAAATACGGGCCAATCAAATAGTCACCGCATATTCCAGCCCACACATTAACGGAAAACTGTTCCTGGTGGCGAGACTCTGATATAGCATGTGGGTTTTCTTCCGCCCAAAAATGATTGTTGTGGAAGTTTTGAATGGCATTTCTGGAAAAATTGGCTTCATCGGTGAATAAAATTTCGTTGTCAAACAAGGGATTTTCATGCACCTTCTGAAGAAACCATTGACAAAAGTTCATCCGTAATGGAAAGTCATGGGGAAGTAGAGCTTGAACCCGTTGGATATGGTAGGGATACAATAGAAAGTCGTGAAGTACTCGCCACACAAGAACATGAGTGATATTCAAATTATTCGCAATTTTTCTAGTGCTTAATCCGGGATCTTCCTCAATTGCGTTCAAAACCGCATCCTCAATTTCTGGAGTTCTTGCAGTACGTTGTACTCCTTTTAGGTGATTGTCTTGATCAAAACTTCCTTTTTCGCACAACCTTCTATGAAGTTTTGAAAATGTTCTGGCATCCGGAACATTTCTATTGGGAAAACGTTCTTCATACAACCGCTTCGCTTGTAGTGCGTTACCGTCAGCTAGGCCATACATGTAATGCATGTCTGCTAACTCGGAATTCGTATAATGAAACATTTTTCGTTACAAAAAATCCAAATAAAATGAATTAATTAGACAACTGTCAAAATTATTTATGTTTATAAAACAAATGCCACAAGCATGGCGACCGACCGGCCCCGGCCGCCCCGGACCTCAATAGGTTATCATATCTTGTGAGGTGATCTTAAAACATTGAATAACAGAACACCAATTCATAATGACTTTGCAGTAAAATCTATTTTATTTTTTTAAGCGGAAACTATGCATCTGACGAAAAAATACCAAGAGAGCAAATTTGTTCAGAAATGAATGAAGATTTCAAAAATAATTTTTATTTCAAGAAAAACCAGTGGCGTACTATTTTTTTCCCAAAAAATATGCAAAGCAAAACCCGCATGGACGGCACTGGTCAGAATAATTGAATTCTTGATGCATCAAAAAATGCGTATTAATTCCTAAAATACATGACCCAAATTTCATAAAGATATCTACAGTAGTGACAAACTTATTGTAAAAAAAGTATTTATTTTTTAAAACTTTGACACCCTGTATCTCAAAAGTTTAGGCGTTTAGGACATACGTTCATATGAACTTTTTTTCCTAAAATGAGCCCAAGAATCACCCTCTTTATTATTAGCATGTTATTCTGAAACACCCTGTATATATATATATATATATATATATATATATATATATATATATATAATAATTTTTAAATAAGTACCTAGCAAGACTTGGGGTAGCCATTTTAATATTTGTGAAAATAACGATGGCCGTTTTAAACTCCAAGAGTTTTATTATAACATAATATTAATACCTTTTTTATCTGTGTTATACTTTTCGTTATTCTGAAACCAAAGCCAGTTCAAACAATCCATTATTTCTAGTATTTCCCACACGAGAAACGAAAACTGATGTTAACTTCTTTCTGTACATTGTGATTTAGATTACGTAGAGACCAATCAGCTGCAAATATATTTTCTTAAATGTCAAATTTTAATACCTTTTCAACATTTTTCAAAAATTGTGGATTGCTGCATTGACTGCTTATTTTTCAAATTCAAAAATAATTTAAAAAATCAATTTATCCAATTGTTAAAAAATCTTATATACCTTTATCATAATGTTATAAAGTGATTAAATAACTGGTTTACTAAATTGCTAGGTGTTTATGTCATGATAGCTTAAGTGAAAATTTACGTTGATATTTATTTAAAGCAGCAGCTACACAACAAATTTTCATTTTAAGTACTTTTAACAGTCGGCATAGTTTAAATAATACATTTAAGAAAATAAGCTGTTTAACTATAAACAATTTCAAGGTAACTGAATCGCCTTGTAAAAATTAGTTATCATGAAACAGACAAAATAAGGCAGCTTCAGTTTTCTTTTTCGGCAATATCTTATATTTAATTATGTTCAAGGTCAAAGTTTTTAGGTAGGTATCGTTACTAAAAAATATATAAAAAGGTCGTTGTAGAACCCGATTGTATATAACTAAACCGATTTATTACGTTCGTTGTAAATTACGAGCGAGCTATTTTTAGCTTCAAGGTCGAGTTTTTATTATGCAAGTAATTTCCTATTGTGGTCGTTTGTTTTCGGGCTTTGCAGAGCAGTAGTTGTGCAGTGAGTGAAGTAGGTAAGTATTTATATTTTCTGCGCATCATGATATGACCGTAAAGCACCCAAATAGTTTATAGCACATAAATTTTGAAAAGATAGACATTTAAGAATGACTAGAAAGAAAAATTAGGTTTTCCGATGTTAATACGAAAAATTATTGATAAGTAACTGTAGTCCGTTGAAAATTGTGAATTATATCGCTAAAAATAATTTGGTAATTTAACGCAAAGTACAATTCTTTGTAAGTATGTAGCCTCAATTCAACAGTTTATTTTCTATTATCAAGTCTGCGTCCGCCATGGTTTTGAAAGCAGCAATATTTCTCCTAGAGAATATTTAAAAATATTTTTTATCGGCTATAGGGTGTTTCATGATTTTAACTAAGGATTTCAAAGGTTTTAATTTAATTTTATTTTTGGAACAAGCTCCATGTTATTTATTCTGTTAAAGAATATTTTTCTCAGATCCATTTTCAAAAAATGAGATCGATCGAAAATTTGACGGTTTTATGGTCTCTTATCGGAAAATATATTATTTCGAAATTGGATGTGCTCTAATTTAAAGTGTGTCACGCCATGCCCAAAAAGTCAGAAGAGGTTGTGCTTTATTAAAAAATTCGAGATAAAACTTTTTAATTGGGGTGCAAAAATGAAAAAAAATTAAGAATATATAACTCCAGAGAATTTTTTTTGAGACCTTCCTAGCAAGACACAAAAAGCTCGTTTGCTCGATTTATTATCAAAAAATCGGATCGGTCAAGTTTCCCTGCGGAACCAAACGAATTTCTAAAAGAGATATACCATTATTTTGCAGACATTTTGTACACAATAAAATTTTGCACACTCACTCAAGAGAAACTAAAGCAGTTTTTTAAACGAGAGACAAACTTGACCGTCTCCCCCCGTCTTTCCAAATATCTAAATATTTTTATGTCAACCGATTCACCTAATTTTGTGTACCCATTTTTAAATTTTGCGCACCCTCCTAGAGAAAGTTATGGAGTGTTGAAAATTTGTATCCCCCCCCTTCGTCTATCACCAAATTGTAAAACTTATGCTATTCGATTCACTTATTTCTGCACACGTATTTTTAAATTTTGCACACCTCCCTAGAGAAAGTTATGGGTTGTCAAAAATTTGCATTTCGCCCAACCCCCCGATCTGTCATGAAATTGAAAACCTTCTATGCTACTCGATTCACCTAATGTTGCACACCAATTCTTAAATTTTGCGCACCTTCCTAGAGAAAGTTATGGAGTATTGAAAATTTGCGTTTCCCCCCGTCTCTGTCACCAAATTGTAAAACTTTTATACTACTCGATTCACCTTATTTTGCACACTTATTTTTAGATTTTACACACTTTTCTAAAGAAAGTTATGATGCGTCAAAAATTTGCAATTTTTCTTCTGTCAGTCAAGAAATTGAAAAACTGTTATGTTGCTCGATTTGCCTAATTTTGCACACTTATTTTAATTTTTTGCATTTCTAGAGGAAGTTATGCGGTTTTAAAAGATTTTCATTTTCGCTGCCGTCAATAACGAAATTGAAACACATTACTCTTGACTTTTTGTGTATGGGACTATTTTAACATTTTAATTTTTTTTAAACAGGTGCCTGTATCAAACATTTTCTTATCTTTAACTTTTTGTATAATTTCCTTTAATACAGTTATTGATTATTTAATTTTCTTTAAATAATTAACTCGTAGTATTTATCTCTTTTTGCAAGTATCAGCTTCATGCAGTGACGTCATACAAACCGCACTTGTATAGAGCCACATGTGTTACATGTGTGCAAAATTAGGGGAATTGAGTAGCATAAAAAAATTATTTTGTAACGGTCGAGGGGGGGACAAATTTTAAAAGCCCCTTAACAACATTAACCGAATAGCATAAAAAAAAAATTTCGTAAGGGACTCGTCATAACTTTATCTAGGAAAGTGTGCAAAAATAGAGTAGCATTTAAAAAATTCAATTTCATGACAGTCGGAGGGAAAATTTAAATTTTAGAAACCCCCATAAGTTTCTTCAGGAGAGTGTGTATAATGCGAAAATAAATATGAAAAATAGGGTAAAGTAATAGTAAAACAGTTTCCACCTTTATATCTTGTTGAAACTACATCCAGTGACACTAGTTTCAAGTTTATTGCGACATGTAACCTTTATTCTTCAAAAAATAGGAAACTGCAAAATGCTGGACTTTTAATTCACCCGTTCAGATTTTACAGTCCCAACCGTCTAATTTTTAATACCGAATATCATTAGTTTTTTATAAGAAGTAGGATTTAAAAATAGAAAAAAAAAATGTAATATTCTATTAAAAAAGCAAAGATTATGCCTGTCCAGCATTAATCGAAAATCCTGTATAATTATGATTGTTTCTGCTTTAAAGACCTTCTAAAACCTTAAAACTGTTACTAATTCAACTTTTCGCTGACTTATTTTTATTTAAAGATCGACCATTTTTTACATATAACTAACCGTGTATAAGTATGACACTCATTGTTATTAAAACAAATATATTTTTGTCTGACTATGTCAAATGCATGTAAAATTTTCAAAAACTTTTTAGAAAAATTGTTGGATTTCATTTAAAAATGAGCAATATGAAACAAAAAATAAAACATTTTTTATTATTAAAAGAGAAGCCACCCATTGTGAAATTTAAAAACGAACTGTAACTGTTTTTGGATTAGTGGCACCAGACTAGCTGCATACTACAATAAGGAAACTTTTAAACATCTTTTCAGAATTTTAGTGCTCGTTTTATAAAAACTTTCTTCTGCATGGGTTATCGCAGAGTGTAAAAATTCTCAAAATGTTATCTTCATTTGGAAGTTTGTTTTAATTTCATTTTTTTTGCAGCACATTTATTTATAGCGATCTGCGATTTATATCTAAGAAGGAGCGTTCATTCCTATTAAATCATGACTAGACGATCTAAAAAAATATTGAACATGGCAAGAAATGGAAATCATGACCAACTTGTCTTTCCGAAATATGAAACAACTAAAGGTTTAGATAAATTTTATCGACAACAAATATTAAGTGTTCTAAATAATCCTAGTAGTTCAGAAGACATGATAACGGACATGTACAATTTTAAAGATCAGGAAAAAATTCATGTTTAAGAATCCAATACAGAAGAAGAAAAAACAAAGTAGAAATTAGATAATACTCATACAAAGAATGATAATAGCAATTACATGTTAGCGATGATGAGAATAACTATAATGAGAATAAAATAGATGAATCAAAAAAAATAATTATTCTACAAAATTATAAAATAAGATCGCCGCAGTACCAAAGACAAGAGAAAAGTTTCGAAAATGAATCTCAGTTGCAAGAAAGAACAAATTCACTAGGAACATTTAAAGTTTCCTATGATACTTCTGATATTGAATCTTTTCAATCAATCAGGTACCGAGTTTCTGCCTCCAAGTGACGACGAGGAAGTAGAAAATTTTGAATTTTCATATGCAGAAATAAAAAAAATCGAAGTAAAGAAGTTACAGGAAAGTTTTAATGAAACAGAAGACTTAAATATAAAACAATCTGAAATGATGGAAACAGAAGATTTAAATTACAATAATAATTACAGCAACGGTATTTTTTTAAACACCCCAGATCAAAAAACATCTAAACTAAAAGATACAGGTAAAAACGTTGACCGTTTTGTAGTTAAATTTGGAAATTTTGTAGAATCCTCTCCTCCAAATGTCGAAATTCATTTAGGCCCATCACAGAACAAAAAGACAACTTCTGCGTATTGCCTTGAGGATGTAACCCATTTTTCCCGACATCTCAGTAGAAATCATAATGATGAGGGTGCCGTTAAAGAGTTTTTATCATTTCCCCCAAATGATCCCCACAGAAAAAAAATATTAGATTCTATCTGCCGCCAAGGAAATTTTGTAAGCTCCTTATCAACTAATAATATAAGACCTGTACGAAGACCCAAAGAAACTGATACTTTAGATAAATCGTACGTTTGTAGTCCTGACTGCATGGGATTTTTTACAAGAAAGTATTTAGGACGACATAGAAAGTATCAATGTCAATCAAAATCTAAAGTCAAAACTTTAAAGCGGGAAAATTATTTGTCGTTATCCCAACTATTCACCATCAGTTCAAATGCACATGGTGATTTTCTTTCCTCTTTACGTCTAAAACGAGAGGTTTTTCCTATAATGCGAGATGATGAAATTTCAAGAACAGCTATGAATGATATGCTTATTTGCTCGTATGCTGAAAGTTTGCTTAGAAAATACAAACGCTCACAAATAAGGAATGTTATATCGAATAAAATGAGAGAACTGGGAAGCCTTCTTGTGAGTTTGAGAAAAGTAACCGGAATTCGACTTCTGTTTGACGTGTTAAAACCGCAGTATTTTGATAATATTGTTGGGGCTGTAAAGGTTATTAGTGGCTATTGTGAACAAACTAAAAAACAAGTCTGCGATATAGCCACTAAAAATATTATAAAGAAAAGTTCCATTGTACCACATTGTAATAATTCTGAATAAACTTTAAAAGACATTAAACGATTAAAAAATCTTATTGAGAACCACTGGAATTGCAAAATTTCAAGCCTTGCATTAAAAACTTTAACCGAAAACAATTATGAGTCTCCAAAATTGTTGCCACTTGCCACATAAACCTGAACTATAGAAAATTGACTGAGTGCGTATTAGCATTAACATTATTAATTAATAGAAAGCGTATTGGAGAAATTCAGTACCTAAAGGCTGAAACCTACAAGACTAAATTAAATGAAAACCAACAAGCCGAGTTTTTAGATTGTCTTTCTAAAACTGAACAGGCCCTTTGTAAGAATTTCAAAAGAGTTGTTTCAGGTGGGAAAGGAAGTAGACCTGTAGCAATTTTATTTCCACCAGACATCCAGGACTATTGAACTTCTTCTAAGATTTCGAAATAACTGTGTATCAGAGGCAAATCCATACTTATTTGGCAATCCCAACACCGACGGATAGTTAAGTGGATACCATATCATAAAAAAGCTGACAGAAGAAGCTGGTGTATCAAACACAAGTCTGTTTACCCGTTTAAGAAAGCAAATTGCGACTGTATTACAAGCGATAAACATTAGAGAGGATGAAATGGAGCAATTTGCCACTTTTATGGGGCATACTAAGAATACGCATCAATCTTATTACAGGTAGTTATATCATTTATTATTTAGTGTATTTTAAAACTCTAGGTTTAACGCCCAAACATTAACAGAATGGTTTTGAAGTTACAAGTTAAAGGTATACAAAATATAGCATTTCGCCAAAGTTTAGATGTAATCAGCTTATTTTGAGTTATTAATTTAATAACTCTAAATAGGAACATAGGAATATTAAAATATATATTTAAATAATTTGTAATTCAATTCAAAAGGAGCTGCTAAATATTCCTAAAATTAATTTTCAAAAATCACTTCTTATACTCGTATATTGTTCGTAGGCTTCCACAAGACGTATATCAGACAGCGAAGGTGTCCAAATTACTTATTGCCATTAACAGTGGAAAAGCAAGAAAATATAAAGGAAAGACCCTCGACGAAATAACTTTATCACATGATGAGCTAATGTTTGATGACACTAAACGAGAACAGCTTGGTAAGATAGTTACAAAATATGCGTGTTTTATGCACTAGATGTGAAGATTGGACTAGGGAAACTTCCAATGCAGTTGTGCAAAAAAATTTTTTGATGGTGTTTTTAGAAGATTTTTCGCAATTCAATTGTTACGAAAAGTGTTTACAATTTAGTTACGAAAGGGCATCTTTTTGATGCTGATTGTCATTGTTAAGGGATTCATTTTAGCACTAGTGTTAAAATAAGGCAAAAATAAACTACTTTTGACAATGACAATCAGCGTCAAAAATATGACTTTTCGTAACTGAATTTCTCAACAATTGTAGTAATACGAACATGTTTTTGTTCCTACAGATCGTTGTTTTTTTTTTGTTTTTAGAGTCTGTCGACGTGTTGCGTTGTGTTTAATAAATTAAATCAAAGTCAATAATAAAGCATGATAGTTTTTTAAATCGAACTACTAAAACTACTGCTGGCAGTATTAAATGATCGTTAGTTTAAAGTAGTTTAAAAATAATGATTCTAATCTATTTGACCCAAGTTCACCAAAAGTATGTTTGGCCTAAAGTTTCTAGTTCCTCGTCCTTAAAGCACAATCTTTAGTTTCCCTAAACTACCATACTATATGAAGTGTTTAGTGAAAACTTTATTTTTTGCAGAAGTTTGTCTCTTGAGAATCTGTATAAAATGCCTTAATGAAACTCTTATTTTTTGTCCCTTTTGAGAGTGAGATAATGTCTTTTGAAGTTAAAGTGATTCAAGGATCACTTCAAACACAAATTTCTCCGATTTCTCTTCACTTGTTTTATGAATACGGGGGTACATATTAACTACTAGCCGTTTCTTTTTTCCAGAGAAAACATACGCATAAGTAATTTTGAAGTCATAAGTGATGCCGCTAACAGAATTATTACTAAAATAATATATACGTTAGCAGCATCACTTCTAATTTAAAATTTACTTATGCATGTGTTTTACAGCAAAAAAAAAAGACTGGAGATATTTTTCCATAAACTCCCCTATATATGCGAAAAATAAATCAAAATACGCAAAATGGCAAAATTTGTTTTTTTGCATTGTCTTTAAATTATTTTGGAATAGAAGGCCTTCCAAAAAAATCTCAGGTTCTAGGAAAGGACAAACATTAGCACAAAAAATCAGGGTTTTACGTAACACTCTGTTTGATATAGTAGACTTGAAAACTAAAAGGTGTGATTAAAATAGATGAACCTAGAAGGATTTATAATCACATGGTAAAAAATCAAAATCTGTTTGCATTCCTTTTTCAGTGGCAAAATCGTACGCAACATTCCCCATTATGACATGAAGAGGGAATGCAAGACTTTTTTGAAATATGTCAATTTTTTAACCTTATTTAGCAAATCAAAAAAATTCGTCTCAGTCTTTACATATTGTGAGATTAGAAAACTTTAAAGCAAACACATAGAAAAATTAATTTTTTTTTTAATTTAACTATTCTTTTAAGATGAAGAAGAGCATTGTCTGGATGAAGTAAAAAAAATACACGAACATGAAGAAAAAAGTGTATTGTTAGGTAACTAGATATTTATTATTTATATGCATTTTTTATAATAAAAATTTTTTTAGATAAAAGTAAAATCAAGCATAAAAAGAATGGTGGAAGAGGAAAGTGGACACTACAACATAAAAAAGTAGCAAAGTTTGCATTTCAACAGCACATTAAAGTTAAAAAAGCTCCGAGAAAGTTTGAAGCAGAAATGTTTATCACAAAATATGGCGATTTGTTTAAAGATAAATCTTGGCTCGATGTAAAAGCCTGTATTTATAATTGCTATAAAGATATGTAAGAGTATCATGTGTTTTAAGCAATTTGATGTTAAGATAGAAGAGACGCTTTCACGGCTGTAGTCGACGAAAAATCATGGTTCTGGGGATTAAACCGTGTCAAAATAGAATTAGCTTCTGATGTTCCATCTTCGAGGATGCCTCTGGCACTGGAAGGGGAAACGTTAGAAAGTAATTCCATTTTGACACAATCTAATCCCAAGAACCATGATTTCATAATTTTGTGTTATTTTAGGTAGTTAGATAGTATTATGTATGTGTTACTTTTTTGTATGTAATCTTAATTTAATGTTCTCGTTATAAATGCTGAACAAACATACGTATAAGTATATTACTAGTTCCCATTCCTTTAAATTAATAAAGTTTTTCTACAAAACAATATAGTTAAAAAATGTTCTCAATTCCACACATCGTACACAGGATGTTTGCGTATATGTTTATTTTTTAAAAATGATTAATTGAAAGAACTAGAAAAACTTCATTATAAAAGTTTTCGTCTATAAAAAATACGAAAGTTGTATGAAATAACATATCACCTTTTAATTTTTAACGAACTTATATTTTTAAATGCAAAATTTGAAAAACAACCATTTAAAGCAGAATTTTTGGAAAAAAGCTAAACATAATTGACATAACTGTCCTAATTTTTATTTAAATTGAATAAAATACGTTTTATATATACATTTGTAAAATACATACAAGGGTCGTTGTAAAACCCGACCTAATATATATGAAAATATATGTTCGTCCTCTTTCGGGCCAGCAGTGTTGTCGGATTTAAGGCTACATACGAGCTAAATAAATAATTGTTTTTAATGTATAAAACTTATACAGCGAAACGCCCCCTATAGTAAAATGCCCGAAACTTTTCGTATAAGTGAATGTCTAAATGGTACTTTGTGAAGCCCTCCTGAAAATTTTAGCAATGTCGCTGTGAAGCTCGGAGCCGGGCTTTACAACGACGCCTCGGGCTATATATATATATATATATATATATATATATATGTATATATATGTATATATATATGTATATATATATATATGTATATATATATGTATATATATATATATATATATATATATATATATATATATATATATATATATATATATATATATATATATATATATATATATATATATATATATACTTAATATACTAGAAGATTAAGTTAATTTAATTAAATAATCTTTAATCATTCAAAAAGGAGTACAGGATCTTTGTAGACCAAAATGTAGAACAATTTTTGAAAATACCACATTTACTTTTACATAAAAATGTAACCGGCACACAGTTTATTGCTTTTTTATTTTTAGGGCACCCTTAAAATGCTGGCAATTGTATGCATTCTTGGAGGCGTCAATATTTTTGGCTACTTTCACCAGGCTGAACCTGCTTGGTGGAGATGGTGTATAGAAAACAAAATTTATGCGTGTATGATGTTGTTCTTCTTATGCAATATGATTGAAGGGCAATTAATAGCTTCAGGAGCATTTGAGATAACACTGTATGATGTTCCTATCTGGTCTAAATTAGAAACTGGTAGGCTTCCTCAACCAGCTGAACTGTTCCAAATTATTGATAGCCATATGCAATTTACAGACACAAAAATTGAACTGAATGGGTATGCTAAGTAATCATTGTTAGTTATATGACAATTTCTTGGATACTTTTGGGGTATGTTTATACAGATTTATTTGGAACTTTACTCTGTTGTGATAATCTTTTAGATTTTATATAAAAACTACGTAGTAATAACTATTTTTGATGTTTACTATGATTCGATCTATATTATTTAGTGTATAAACCAACGATATTGTATTAAGTTGATATTTTTCTTCACACATATAATGGAAAGAAAATGAAGCTTGAACTAAGTAGACCTGAAACTGGACTCTGTGTAATTTAGAATTCTACATAATATCTTTTTACTCATTAGCTATCGTTGAAAGCGATTATCATTCTAAATGGGCTTTTGTGTGTTTTGGGGCATTGCCGCCAGAACATTGTCAGAACAAAAATGGGCAAAATCTGGGGATATCTAGTAACTTTTTTTTTAAATTTGTAGCATTGCCCCTGTCAGTTTTGCCAATATTTGATGCTTTCTATTTTGTTTTGCCTTTTGATAATCAAATTTAAAATTCGAATTTTAACTCTTAAAGTAATAAAAACATTATTTTGTGATAATTTGTTGTATGATTGTTACTTTTATATATTTCTTTTAATAATGTGGTCTATAAACAATTAAAATGAAATATTTGCACAAGGAAGGTTTAAAGCTGTTTGACTAAGAAATATTGAATGAGAGATAATATATGATGAACATCCTGATTTTATACATCAGCTTGAAATATACAGTAATCTAAAATTATATTACTCAATACGTATTTCCTCATTGGTCTATATTTGAATGACAGATTGGTTCCATATCTGTCATTCAAGTATCCTATACCTTTTTTCTTCTTGGGCAGCTGCTATGTTTGCAGCATATATAAGTAACATTTTAAATGCGAAGGCTACAAAGACAGTTAGTGATATTTATAATAATTACTAAAATTCAAAATCCAAACACTATCAAATCTAACTTATTTTGGTAAATAAACTCTTTAAAGTTAAAATGTTTCTTTCTGAGCATCATGAAATGGAAGCAAGTTAATTAAATGTGAAACGAAAAATAAGAATTTAACATGTTTAGACTGATCGTGCTGAGTCAATGAAAAGAAGTGTAAATAAAGGGATTTCTTGAAAGCACAGAGTGCCAGTCATGTAGTTTCAAGTTGATTTATAGAATTCTATAGCACACAGAGTTCTGCTGTTTTACCCAAAATACCTCTATATTTATCGACACATTCCAACTATGTTACCAAGGCGGTTTTCATAAGCTAAATTTTTTACTATCATTTTCGTCATTAGTAATGTTTTTAAAACTATGACTTTCAACTCTTAGTTTCATACTTGAGTAGCCAGTCAGATAGAGGTATATATTGTTTTAAGCTGATAATTTACAATTTTCTCAAACACCGTTAATATGTACTTATTGCCTTTTTGGAGACCGATATTAGAAAGAAATATCTACTAACTGCATCATGCAGAAAACTAAATATTTATTCATGAATTTGAAATGAATGAAAATTTGTTTAAGTTTTGGTATAACCATTATCACATAATATCGTTGGTATAACAGCAGTACAGGTAATGGTCGTGTATACTAAAATACTACATTAGTGTAATATGAATATTTCATATTAACACTTTGTTTTTATAGTTTTGTACAGGGTTTCGGTGTATATTTTGAATGGGGTTTACAGGCTTTATTTTAAAATATAGGGAAAAATATTAAGTACAAAAGTTCTAAGGTTTTATCTGAAGCACCAGGATTGTCTGAAAAATTAATAAATGAGCATTGACAGTGTATTTAATATTTTTTAAATAAATTTTGTAGACCCTGTTAAAAAGATAAATACAAACCCTGTACATATATAAAAAGTTCTTTATGTGCAGTATGTGATTGTGATGTATTCTTTCACAATCCATAATTATAGAATATACTTGTGTTAAATTGCACAGTGTTTGCAATAAAAAATGTAACATGGTCATTCAAGCAGTAGTTTATATAAACTAAAATTAAATATGAGTTTTTTTTAATAATTATTGAAGGATCTTTTATTTTTTATTTCAATAAGTGTTGATTCCTAGTATTAAGTATGTAAATAGTTTTGTTAAAAAAAAATATCTATAGAGTATAATATAATTGAATGTATACATAATCTCTTGATTTTTACATGTTCAGTTTATTAAAATAATTACTCATATAAAATTAGACTATTCATGTGATTTTGTATAAGTGCTCATAAACTGTGAAATTTTAAACCCTTGTCATCTCAGTTAACTTTATTTAACTAGAATAAAATTACTCAGTTACGGCTGTAAAAGAGAACATGTAAATAATAAAATCCATGTTTGTATGATGTGTAATTATTTTTAGATATTTTCAATAACAGTGGTACACTTTTGAAGCCTTGGGTGATAATGTGTTTCATATGTAGATATACATATAACAAAAAAAGTTTTGTACCACTCTTAGGTACTTTGGCCCGAGACTAAATAAAAAGGCTTAGGAGGTATAACATTTCCTGAGAAAATTAACACATTACACTTTTTGTGTCACTTTACATTGAAAAATTTAATAGAAAAAAAATGCAAATAGGATATAATCAAATTTTTATTTGTTGAAGTTATAAATACAATTTTATCCCTTAATACTTTGTTTGGCCTCACCTAGCAAGTCAACAAGCTCTACTCTTCTCGACATACTGTTTAACATTGTATTAATGGAGGATTTTCTGTACGTCCCACTGTCCTTTTCAGCTGATCCCATGCATGATCAATCACATTCATGTCAGGTGACGTGGGTGATTTCAGTTCTGTGAATTTGGACATATTCGAGAAAGTCAGACACAGGATGTGCAAGATATCATGCATTATTATCTTGTTAGATGAAATCATCGCTTATTTTTTGGTGCAGAGGCTTAACAATTGGATTAAAAATTTCTTCTCTGTACTTATCTGCAGTTAAGAAGTTTTCAATTGGCAGCAGAGACGTCCTGCAGGCATGCATAAACCCAACCCAGAACGCAAAGGAACCACCTCTGCTGGAATGATGTATTGCATATCAGTGGCGTAACTATAATGGTGCGGTTGCGCCAGGGCCCGAGACGAAAAGCGCATATTTAAGTAAGCAAATTCGCCCTGTGTATAGACTTTAACGCGTACCAAACAGGCTTTTATGTTTACTTGGCCTTGACCAGCAGGCTCATTTCTATCGCAGCGGAGCGTTTTACATCAGAAAAGGTCAAACACATCTCTATTGGGAATAGGGTGCGAAGATGCAAAATAATTGCTGAACTGATAGTTCATTTTAAGTTATTTGCTATTTGCTGCGGCAGGGTCGCATTATCCATTAGGCCTGTGAGATCTAGGGCCCGCCACTGCCTCGCTGTAGCAAAAATCGTTTATATAATTCCTTGTTTCATTTTATCAGTAAGTAGGTAATTTTTTAATATTATTAAATTAAAGGAAAACATAAGTATTATATGGAAGAGAGGACTTTTTTTTGGTCGTCATTTTTTTCCCACTAACTTGGGGCCCGTAAATACGTTTGGACGAAAATAATTAATCAGGCACTGGCTGCAATGCTTTGAGGGGATAGGGCTGATAAGAGCTCGTAATCTCAGACGAGCCTAGGGCCACAAAAGTTGTAGATGCGGTAATGGCTTTGAGTGCTAATTTTTTGTGTTCCGTGTTGGGTGCTACACTAAAACAGGGGTATAATTGCAGTGATACTGATTTTTATAATAACTCCAGCAGCCTGTCCCCAGTACATTTAGAAGCTGTTTTGTATTAAGAATATTTTTTAAGTTAATAATAGCAAAGTATGCCGAGTTCATTTTCCCTGCTATATGTTCGATATGATGTGACCAAGTAAGTTGACTATCAAAATATAGTCCGAGAAATTTACAATGATCCGAGCGTTTTACCCTAGTGTTATTTAGAGACAGGCTGAAGTCTGGTATGACCCGCCTTTTATAAAAAACTAGGTATTGAGTTTTATTTTCGTTAACTAGAAGTTTATTTTTCAAACACCAGCCCAGTAGAGAATTTGCTCTTTCTACCAGTGCCTCTAAAGAGGAATCCGAAAGTACTAAAGAAGTGTCATCTGCGTATAATATTAGCTTTTCGTTTTCTCCTAGTTTAAGGCGTTGTTCGATATCATTTACAAATAGTAAAAAAAGTCAAGGAGACATAACTTTTTCCTGAGGTACACCGAGTTTTTGATATTTATACAAAGAATGAACTGTTTCTATCTTAACCCTGATTTTGCGATTGTTCAAAAATGATGCTAATAGTTCATTAACAGTGCCCGTCAGGCCAAACTCCTTAAGCTTTTGAATCAGGATTCCACTATCCACACAGTCGAAGGCCCAAGTCAAGTCGAACAAGATTACCATAGTGTAGCGGCCATCATCTAGGAATGAATATATAGATTGTAGAAAGCTAAAAGCGGCAGTGTTTGTTGGAAAATTACCACGAAAGCCGTGTTGTGCATCTATAATTGTTTTATATTTTTATAGAAAATTAAGGAATCTGAGACAATTTTTTTAAATAGTTTTGAGTAACTTGTAAGCCCAGTTCTAGGTCTGTAATTTCCCATAATTTTACAGTCTCCCCTCTTATAAAAAGGTGTAACTTCTCCCACCTTTAATTTGTCTGGATATTGTCCAGTCTTTAGAAAAGTATTAAAGATATAATGCAGTGGGTATTTGATATATTCTAGCACAAATACAGGTAGATCTTCATTACTGTAACATGCTTTTTTGTTTTTCAAAGTCTTTAAAGCCTCGTACATTTCATCCAAAGTGATATCCGCCATATAGATGGTGTTTACATTATTACAAGGTAAGGTATTGATATTTATTTATTTATTTATTTACGGATATACCATTTTACATAAGAAATACTACCACAAAAATTCTAATTATTAATGACATTTAAGAATATAATAATCTCTACGTCTATGATGTCAGACGTCTCACGGCACTTTTAAAGGTACTAACTGAGCCATGGATTGGCAGATTATACTTATTAAAATTACGTTGCATTCTATTAATTGGGCTATGCAAGCCATAATTTCGGGTGACGTTTTCTGGGTAAAATAAAAAATTGGAACGGGTTCGATGTAGGGCATGTAAAGATATTTTACTTAGTAAATAAGAACAGTCAACATGCCCATTAATTAATTTGAACAAAAAACACATATCGGCCTGCAACCTCCTGCCCTGAAGTGAACACATACCCAAAATACTAAGAACACGGTTGTAATTTGAATGATTATCAATTTGGGGTATTCCCAGCTTAAAACTACATATTCGTAAAAATTTTTTTTGAACATTTTCTATTTGATTGATATGAATCTCATAAAAAGGAGACCACACCGGACTTATTCCAGAATCGATCTTACGTACGAACAATACAATAATTTCATATCATGACATGAGAAATCAGTACTAAATTTAGAAATATAACCCAAAGACCTAGATGCTCGCTGTATCACACTCATGATATGGCCATTAAAAGTTAATCTACAATACAAAACACCAAGGTCTTTAACCTCATGAACTCTTTCAAGTGTAGTGCCATTTATGATGTAATCAAATTGAATAGAACTACGTGATTTTGAGAAGGTAATGCATGAACATTTACTTGTATTTAAACTTAAACCATTTAAATTTGACCAGTGAACAAATAAGGTCACCTCTGACTGCAAACATTGGCAATCCAGAGAAGTAGATGTGTATTTAAATATTTTAAGGTCGTCAGCATACATAAGAAAAGAACTATGTGGTAAAAAGAATCTTAAATCCTTAACAAACAAAATAAATAATATGGGTCCACAATGGGAGCCTTGCGGGACGCCTGACGGTACTAAAATTTGATTTGATATAAAATTATTAATTCTAATACTTTGCGTCCGCCCAGTTAAAAAACTACTTAGCCATCTAAGAATGTGATATCATTATTACTCGACAAGGTCCCCAGGCCTAACAGTTTATCCTCTATATCTTTTGAGAAATAATCACAAAACAAATTAGCTGTTTGCAAAGGATCTTTAACCGATATATTCTTTTTAATTAACTTAGGGCTGTTATATGATTTATTTCGGCCCAAATTTGCATTAACTACTTGCCATATAGTTTTGCAAGGGTTTGCTGATGACGTAATTTTGTTTTGAATATAGTTCTTTTTAGCCAATTTTACTTTAGACTGAAATCTTTTTTTACTATTTCGATAATGTTGCTGTAGTTCCTTACATTTAGTATTTACATTTAACCAGTAGAAGTTTTTCAGTTTTTCACTTTCTTTAACTAAGTCTGGCTTATTTTATAATTTATTTATATTTTACATTTATATTCGTTAGGACCCTTTAAAATGGTCTTTGGTATGGGATAAGTGAGATCTAGAAGATAGACAATATTGTTTTGAAAACAGGTCCAGGTTTCATTTATCTCATTTAGATGGTATAACTCAGGTATATCATTTCTCAATAAAAAATACTTTAGATTATTTAGATTTCCTTTGGTTAAATGTCGTTTATATATAATTACTTTTGGAGGTTTTTGTGATGTAAGATCCATCCTCCTGCTCATGACATACTGGCCCCGATGATCAGCTATATTTGTTTCGCAATTAATGGTATTAAACAACTTAGTGTTATTGGTGACAACATAATTCAAAGCTGAGGGCGAACTGTTTGGAGCTATTCTAGTTGGTTTAAGAGGTAAAATGTTTTTAAGACCGAAACCATCCAGGAGATCAGTTAGTTGTGTTTTAAAACAAAATCAGAAACAGAGTTGTAAGAACTCGATCTATAAATTTCTGCAAGCGCTATTTTTCCGCAGTTACACCTACATTCAACAGCCGAACACTCGAAAAGAAATTTGACTACGCTATGTACTACATGCTCAATTTATCTTGGTAATATTATGACTTTCTTAGTTTTAAAGGTATTCAAATAAAAAAAAAACAAACTAAGGGGTTGCTCATTAAGTGTTTATTTTACCATGAATATAAAATAAAACTACTATTTTTTTTTTTAGATTTTAGAACTTGTGTGTTTTTGTTTTTAATAAAGCGCCTTGTGTATGATAGTTTTCTCAATAGAGAAAGTTTTTATTAGTAAAAAAAAAGTCAAAAATTGCTTTATTGTTTAAGATAAAATATTGTTACAAAACCAAAGGTAGAAATATATAACCAACAAGCAGTAAAAAAATATAAGTAAAAGTAGAGAGTATACAGGTAACAATAAGAAATAAAAACAGCAAGCTACAAAAAAAAACACAACAGAAGCACTAATATAAATATACATATACATTTAAATATAAAGAACATTAAACAGAGTCTTTTGGAATGAGGAAGTCTATTGAGTGACATAACACATCATTGAAAAATTCCAGATGGCCATAATAAGCTTTTTTGAGTAATATGCATTTAAGAGAAGATTTAAATGTTTTAATATTATTCAAAGTTCTCTGGTAGGTGGTTGAATATCTTCCTACCTGTATAGAATATTGAGCTTTTAACTCGTGAAGTGTGAGGTATAGACAATGGCAGAGCTCCAGTTTGTTTTGTATTATAATAATTATGATTCTCTCGATTTTTAAATTTTTTAAACATCATACAAACTGTCTTCAAAATAAAAATACAAGTTAGAGTTAGGATTTTGCTATTAATAAATAGTGGTCTACAAGAATCTCTACCACTTACTCCGCGCATATACCTCACTGCCCTTTTTTGCAAAACAATAACTGGGTTTATAAGAAATTGGCTAGAATTACCCCAGAAACAGACCCCACAACGCAAATGGGATTCTATCAAGGCAGAATATACTGATTTCGCAATGTGTTCATTCAATTCGTTTGATAAAACTCTCAAGGCACAACATCCCGATGCCAGATTATTGCATAACTTCAAAATATGATCGTTAAAGGTTAACTTTGTGTCTATGGCTATACCCAAAAATTTAATATTTGATTTTATCAAAATCTGTTCATTATCAAGATAGACATCAACAAGCGAACACCCAAAATGCATAATGTTAGTCTTAGAAATGTTGAAAGAAAGACGATTAGCATCACACCACCCTTTAATTTGTTCAACATCGTTTGCGATTGCATGAGTTAGCCCCTTAGGATTCCTGGAATGCCACAAAACTGAGGTATCATCGTCAAAAATTGTGATTTCACCCTTGATTTTCAGTGACGCTAGATCATTTATATAGACAAGAAATAAATTTGGTCCTAGAACAGAACCCTGAGGTACTCTCGATTTTTCGTTCAATAGAATCAGCCTCATGCAACCTGTCCTCCTGACATCGTCCGGAGAGATAAGACCTTAACCACTGAAGAGCACTTCCTTGAAACCATACCACTCTAGCTTCCGCAACAGTATTCCATGATCCACGCAATCGAAAGCTTTAGCGAGTTCACAAAAAACTGCCGCAGCCGCCTCGCCCTTATTAATGTAAAGATACAGGAATCTACTACAGATTATCAATGAATGCAAAAATTGCATCTCCTGTACTCCTACCACTCTGAAGACCAAACTGATCAACAGTTAAGATTTTGTGCTTCTCTAAGTAAGAGATAACTTTTTTTTACAAGTTTTTCCACTACTAGCAATCGTAGGCAACAAGAATGAATGAATATGAATTAGAACGACAATCGCTTCCTTCAGAGATTCAGGAAAGATTCCTGCAGCGAAAGAATCATTTACAGCCGTCACAAATGCATTCAAAGAGCTTCTAATACCCTCACAGAAATTTCATCGCATCCTGAAGCATTTTTATTGTTAATATCGTGAAATATCGTCCTAATCTCCACCACGTCAGTTAGAGTAAGTAAAAAAGAATCACATATAGGGAACGGCTTCAAAAACTGTAATGGATTACACCTTGGCGATATCTGATTAGCGAGATTTTCGGAAATAGAGCAATAAAATTTATTAAATTCCTCAGGTCTTATATCGACATCAGATACATCATAACTACCAGATTTTCCTCTGAGTTGATTAACAATTTTCCAGCTCTCTTTTTGTTTATTGTTAGAATATATATATATATATATATATATATATATATATATGTATATACAGTGTGTCCAAGATAAAGTGAATATATATATATATATATATATATATATATATATATATATATATATATATATATATATATATATATATATATATATATATATATATATATATATATATATATATATATATATATATATATATATATATATATATATATATATATATATATATATACAGGGTGATCCATTAAGAATTAAGAAAATTATTGGGAAAAATATTTGTGGGTAAATCGGCAAAAGGAAATAACTGAGGTATACTTTCTGAACAATCAAGTCACAGTACCGCGTAGGGAATAGTACCGGGTAGATACCGATTATCTCCGTTATTGGGACGGGTAGGTTAATGAAATTTGGAGCGTTGTCATAATCACATAAAAGCTACAATTTGAGCCTATTGACATGGTCAAAGCTGACTTCCTGTTTAAACGGTAGTTATTCCAATTTTCTTATTTTAAATACCAACTAATGTTTTTTATTTTCATGACAATGGGCATATTTTTTCTAATAACGATATCACAAGTTACTATTTAGTTAAAAAATACCTTAGATTTTAAAATCACTAATTAGGCTATGGAAGCAAAGGTAAAGAAAATGCGCAAAGTAAGCCATGGAAACCATAAGTTACTTGATAACAAATGCTATTGTTATAAAATTAGGTTCCCTTCTGTCAACTTTACAACACGCTTTTAAAAAAAATGGAAACATTTTGAAATAATAAATACTCAGTAGGTGTGAAAGGTCAATTCCATTTTTTCTTCTTGATATTCGGTAATAAATGCTCTTTTTGATGACATATCACAAGTTAGTATTTGATT
The DNA here is from genome assembly GCA_030620095.1 of Kuschelorhynchus macadamiae. Classification (NCBI taxonomy): domain Eukaryota; kingdom Metazoa; phylum Arthropoda; class Insecta; order Coleoptera; family Curculionidae; genus Kuschelorhynchus; species Kuschelorhynchus macadamiae. Next base: position 1,413,430 of record JAUTXW010000189.1, on the reverse strand, counting down.
AGAAAATTGAAATAATTCTGGAGGCTATGGAAGCAAAATGAAAATGTGATGGAGCTGTCATTCTTTTTTTGATGGGTGTCTGCTTTCGTAGTTTTCAAAAGGTTTAGAAAACCTAAAAAGATCTAAATTTGATAAATGTCTCGTTCCACATGAAATAAATTTAATTTGCGGTGAGTGTCTAAAAATTCTTATTCCGTTGAGCGATTGTATTTAGAGCGGTATCAAAAGAGACAGGTATTTCCAATGACTTGAAGTTAAGAACTGAGCCTAATGTTCAAGATGACTAAGAAAGATTTGTTATAAATGAAGATACTGAAATTAATCTGTTAATTTTAATACAATACAATAGCACCATTTTATCAAGGAAAATTGCTCGCAAATTAGGAATAAGCAAGGACTTTGTTAGGAAAATTTTAAACAAATATGGTTTTAAATCCTACAAATATTCATTGCATTAACACTTATATGAAAATGATAGTGAAAGGCGACTGGTATAGTGCAGTTGGTTGTTACGCTAAAGTGCTGATAATTACAATTTTCACTCTTTTATCTTGTCTACTGATGAATTAAGATTTACCAGTAATGGATTATTTAACAGAAGTAATACATGGTAATTTACTTGAATTTGGAATTTTGGATGATTTGGTGTGAGTGTTTGGGCAGGGATAGCGGGCACTCATATTGTTGGTCCTAATCGTTTTAATGTATCAAATTGCTTGAGTTTTTTAATAACCTACCAGTTAATGTAACTGAGAGGATGTACTTCCAGCAATAATTCAATAATGATACGAGATTATCTTGAAAATAATTGCAGATAGACTAATAGAAAACCATATCCCAGTTAACTGACCAGCAAGATCACCTGATTTGACACCTTGGGACTTTTTTCTATAGGGCATCTAAAAGAAAGGATATACTCCACACAGCCAACAACTCTACAAATTTTAACAAACGTTTTATATGAAAATATCTGAGTAAATAAATGCATTGAAGTTGGGGGAATGCACTTTAAAAATTAATTTAAATGTATCTTTTTTTTACTTCAGCATCCTACTCAGTGAATTATTTTGTTTCTTGCGACTTTCAGAATAAAATTATGTTGGATTTTTGAATATTTTTATTCCAAAAAATTCCTTAGAAAGGAATATGTCGTTTTATAGTACAAGCAAAATAAACTTAGATGTTTCCATTTTATTTTCGTAAAGCGTGACCCGTCAATTAAAAACTAACTTTAATAATAGTAGCAATTGTTATGCAGTATCCAAACTTTCATTTTTCCTAAAAGTCGTAATTTTTGTTTCTTTGGCTGGTAAGTTCCGCTCCATAAGAAGTTCCTACTGTTGCTTTGCTAGTCACAAACCACATACTAAATCATGTAGTTCATTTTGAACAAACAAAAAATCACCAGACGTGGAACCTGCGATCGGTAGACTGTTCTTCTGAGCTGTCTGATACTGCGTTATTATCGTCATCATCTTCCAAAACAATATCTTGCCAATTTAAAGGCGCAGTTTATACTAGTTGTAAGGAACAGATCTTATGGCTGAAGGCAAATTTAGATATTCGATTTTTTGCATTTCTTTTTTGAAATAATCCACCATTCTTGTCTTGCAAAAATACTAGTCATTAAGATGATTGGTGGATTCTCGCCAAATTATTGGAACCGCAAAAGGTATAATTTTTCTCTTTCCTTTCGTCCACTGCACTAATAATACGATACAGTTTGCACAATACACATTGGGAGCCCACTGTTTGTCTTGATCTCCGACTAGAACATCAAAATAGGCTTTTTTTACATTTTCAGAAAGTGGTCTTGCTTGTGACCACAAAAAATTCTCCACAAATACAACAGACCTTCTCAGGGTAAGTTCTGCAACTCCGTCGCGTTTGGCTTGACATTTTCATTATTCTGAGTTAAGTAAGTACACAATTGATATAAATTTCTTAACACCACACAACCACTCACTTCCAAGTTAAAAGAGGACTGATATTACATCATCATCCTGTTCTAAAATGTGCGACCCTTTAAAAAATTATTATCTGCCAATATAAGACGGTCTGTTATGCTTATTGATTTTTTTTTTATTATTTCTTATCGTAAAAATCTCTATCACCCCATATTTAGTTTAATACCACTTTGCGACGACGCCAAATAATTCGGAAAAATCCATAAAATTATGAAACATACGCTGATGTAATGTGTAATAATTTTCTAAACTAAAACCAAATTAACTGATAATATGGGTGAAAAAACAATTGTTGAGGGCTCCAAGGTGCGATATATTTATTACCTTATACAGTGTGTTTTTAATATATTACCAAATTCAAACCTGGTATACATTGGTTTTTCAATTAGATCTGTATTTTATATCTTTTTCTTTTAGGGATTTTCATCTTGTTCACAATGTATTAATGTATTCCTATACCAATTTGTACTATTTTTGACGGTATTATTATTATTATTTTTAATCAAGCTGATTTTTCTTATAAACGTCAGTTTAATCCATTTTTTTTGTTAAAAGTTATCTTTGCTGCCTTATTTTCAATTATATACAATCAGAATCAGTTTTCAATTTCCAAACGCGGATATGATTGATGTGATTTTTGTTCTCGGAATTTATATCAAGAAATATATCTAAAAAGGAGACAACCCAATAGAAGGTAAACTCAAAGACTGTTTCAAAGCATCAGGTTGTTTGGATTATAATAAAAATTTGTTTTAATGGAAGAGAATACTTTAAATGTCATTTTGGCAGTAACGGAAAATTCTCACATTGGCTAATGAGACCTTTACAACCAAATGAATGTTCTATGAACGTCACTTCATAGAATTTTACGTATGGGCAAAATGCATCCTTTTATGTGCATCTCCTACAAGAATTAAATGAAAAGGATTATCAAAGAAGATTGAAGTTTTGTGAATTAGCACAACAAAAAAGAGAAACTTCTCACATTTAGTTTTACCCTGTGATAAAGTAGCGTTCCATTGGAACGTTAATGTGAACAGATATAATTTTCATTATTATGTCACAAGCAACCCACATTTTATTAGCATACAGACATAACAGATGGTCTTTAAACGTATGGGGGGAAGGAGAACACAATCACTTAACTAAGACTAGTGCAATTAAAATAAAAAAGTAATAATAAAAATAATGAGTTACAATAATTATATATTAAATAAACAATCCGGTAATAAACCATTTTTTTTATGTTGTAAAAAGACAGTATAAGTCTTATGAAGGCGCAAAAACGTGGACGTTTTTGGTAAGCTGTTTTTAGATATTTCCGAAAAAGTGTACCAATATAGCGCGCGTAACCTCGGAAACCGTACTGATTTGGCAATTGGCAGTGGGCAATGAAGGAATTCTAAAACGACATTTTCTCGATATTTGAAATTGTGTCAATATCGTCAATAAAAAAAGAACTTAATAATACAAACAAGTTTATTAGTTAAGCCCGGAAAGTGTAAAACAAAAAATATTAACTATATAGGGTAGCTCTAGAGAGATTAAATAGCCCTCTGAAAACGAAAAAAAAAATTAAGAGCGTTGCGTTCTTAAAAAAAAAACATTGTATTTTTTCGTCAATATCTAGAGGGTAGCCCCAGGAGAATGAAACAGCCCCCTTAAAACTAATATATTTTGGATTTAGCTTAGCGGTTAGCTTTTTTAGAAGATGGAGAAACACGTCATAATCTCTATACAAAAAACATTTACTAAACTGGGTTACTCTAGGAAGATGAAAAAGCGCCTTTCAAACTAAAACAATTTAATTCAAAAGCGTTTGACTTTTTAAAAAATGATGAAACACGTCAATTTTTTTTTATTTTTGTACATAAAACATTTTTTATTTATTTTATATTTTTGTAAGTATTAACGTTTTTTTTTCTTCATATACAAAATGTCTAAGAGGTCAAAACACCATCGAAGTATCTCTCATTCACCAATATCTGTAGCTTGAGTAAAAACCTTCACTACTATCTTCAGTCCTGCAAACTTCATATTATCTTAACCGAAACCAAAATAAAAAAATGCAACCAATCACATTTTCTTCGTGGCTATGAACTTCTTCCATTATTCCGCCTGAATGGTGGCGTTTGCGTTTACGTTTGTAGTAATCTATTCTGTACAAGACTTGCCAATATTGAATCGAACTGCTCCGATATCCTGTGGCTCAGACTAGCCCTTAGAACTTCCACTAAATTTATTTGTTATATCTATCGCTCTCTCAGACAATTTCTTCAACAAGCTCTTCGACTTTCTGCTAAAGTGAATTTTCTAATCTCTGAATTCCCATCTTCTAAAATAATTATCTTTATCGACTTTAACGTTCATATTAAAGAATGGTTAGGGACTACTAAAACCGATCGGACTAAACTCCAAGGTAGAGCAGCAGAGGCCTTTTCAATCAGCAATTTCCAGGTATCGTCACATAGCAAAAACCCATTGAACCTATTGCTCACCACTCATCCAGAGCCTTATAAGTTTTCCATTTTCGCTCCTCTGGGTTCTTCTGACCACGGTCTAATTACTCTTTCCTGTCCCATACAATAGGAAGTTGTAGAATCCATGCCACCTCGAATGTAATCCGATTAGGTACAGAAACCCATAACCACATTCTGTTAAGAGTTGAAAAGCTCCTAAACATACACATTGGATTTCAAAATCCTGTGATAATGCCAGACTAGAGAAAATCCGTACTCGTAACAATTTCCTTAAGAACCCTGCTTCAGAAAATCTACAGGCTAAAAACGAGGCAAGAAATCATTACAACCGCATAATTACGATGCCAAAAATGGCTTCAACACATGCATAAAAAGTAAAGTTTTTCTTTGCGAAAATGGGAGCCAATGGTTGCTTCCCAAAAACATTAATCAAAGCTTCTGCAAAAGCTCTTTTCGACCTTTATTTCTGGTGATGAAATCGTGTCCACGTCTAAAGCAAAAGCTGAACTTTTTACAAAACAATTCGCCGCAAATTTGACTTTAATCCCTCCTCTTCACTTCACCCTTCCGTCCGTACTAGGTTTGTCATACAATATGCACGAAACTACTTTCAGGGTTAAAAAGGTACGACGTATTTCCAAAACACTAAAAAAGTGCTTTCCTGAACTGGCCTCTAACCTTGTAGGTTATTTCAAGTGTATGTAAGGACATTTTTCCTGAAAGCTGGAATCTGTACAGCCTGTACCCAAAAAAGGATCCAAAACTCTCCCCTTTAACTATAGGCTCATATATCTGCTCCTAATTATGAGTAAAGAAATGGAGAAGTATATCACTAATATTTTATTTAAATTACTTTGAAAGGTATACATATATTCATGATAGGCAATACGGCCCCCGCCACCAAAGATCTACATCACATCTTCTTATCTTTATAACCTACAACCGGAATAAGTCCATCGAATCCCATTGAGAAGCCCAATTTATTGCCCTCGACATATCCAAAGCATTTGATCAAGGCATGACGCAGTTCTTAACACACTTTCGGCGTATTATCTTCCTTCAAAACTTTGCACTTGGATTATCCGCAGAACTATTTCTGTAGTGTTTGACAGCAGTTCATCTAACTTTCACCAAATTAAAGCAGATGTTTCACAGGATTCAGTATCGGCACATATCTTATTCTTTCTGCACATTAATTATCTGCTTTCTTCTCCAGCAATCCTATTTACAGCTATGCTGACGATAGTACACTCCACTCCAACATACATTTTCCCAATCCTGTTTCCAAGACTGAAATTGATAATAGGCATAGGGTAATGACTATCCTGAACCGAAGGCCTCATTAAAATCATAGGATGGAAAGCGAAGAACTTTGTTTAATTTAACGCCACTAAGATTCATGTTTACAATCTCCCAATCCCCACACCACTCAAATGAATAATTAATCAAATGCTTGAAGCCAAAGATTTCGTTAGCCTAGTTGGCATCACTTTTCAGAAAGCTCTTCGCTGGCATGATCACATCACTTCAATTGCCATAGCAGCCGCGAGGAAATTGGGTTTCCTTTTCCGTGCTCGGAAATACTTTTCTTCTGGCAACTTCTATACCCTTTACGCTTCGCCTTGAGTATCGCTCGCACATATGGGGAGCAGCCTGTCCTTTAATCCTTAATATCATTGATTCTGTTTAAAGGAGATATATTCTGCTGATTGATGATCCAACCATCACAAGAAAGCTAGTTTCACTAGAGCATCGTCGAATTGGGGCGATCTTTCTGTTTTGCAGATACTACCCCGGATTCTGTTCTGATGAATTATCATCCATTAAGCCCTTCTTAGTCATTCCTGCCAGGGAGACATGAGTATCGACCCACATGTATCTCCTCACCGTCCAACTGCAAAGACCAAGGACCTCCCTGTTAGTCAGTCCTTTATTCCTAGAGTGTCCCGATCATGGAATGTGTTACCAGGAAGTGCCTTTCCCACTTCTCCTAATCTACTAGTCTTTAAATCCCTCATCAATAAACTTTCCGTGTCTTCACTTAAAGCAACCACGATATTGAGTATTTAGGTTTTCGTGGTATGCTCATTGATTAAAAATTGAATTGTTTGTGTTTTTTTTTAAAACCTCTCTTGTTCCTATATGGTTCGGTTTCAGAAAGCGTTTTGGTATTTATGGTTAGTTTTTTGTTTTTTTTTATTAATTGAATGGGGTTTCCTCTCTATTGTTAAATAAATAAATAAAAGTCAACTTGGTAACATGACATCCCCAACACATGACTTCCCGGTTTATTTGTCACTCAGCTCTCACTATAGCTCTCACACTCGGGAACGAAAACCTGATGTGGGGTGTGTCATTTCAGAAAACCGTGTTTTTCGACCATTCGGCGGGCATATCTCGGAAACTATTAGAGATAGGACATTGAATTTAATTTGTATTTTTGGAGGAGACGTGGATCTCAAGATTTGTTTGAAACATTTTGCTGTACCACCTTTGATACCGAAGATATAGTATCGCAAAGTTGACCAAAAAAGTAACACGGTTGAAGAACCCTATTGTTTTTGGTTGGGTTTCGATTTCGTTTGACGTTTGACGATTTTACCGATTTTTTTCATTCGAAAAAAGTGTGTTTTGGGGTGCTTATGTCTGAAAGTGGGTAAGGCCTATCAAAATCTTCCAAGAGATGAAAATAGAAATTTGCAATAAAAGCTGAAATTTTTCGAAAAAATCAAAATATTAAATTTTTTAGTAATTTTTTCTTTTTTATAAAAAAAAAGTGGGCATCTGGTCAGAAAGCTAATAGCTAATTACGTCACCGGAAAGTGCTTAAAAAGCTACACAAAATAGACCGTCTAGGAAGGGTCTTGGATTATATACAGAGGGTGCACTAACTAGGTGAAGTTTGCACCACAGTTCTCAAGAATGGGTAATTTTTTTAACATTGTCCTGTATTACAAAGAAACCGATATATCTAAGGCCATACGGTATTTTCCGAGTTTATAACTTTAACGGTTTAATTACTGCAATTTTTTAAAGTTGATAATTAAACCTCATTTTGCCTCTTACTGCGAATAGTAACCGAAATTATGTCCAGACTGGCGAATGGAGCATTTATTTGGCTACAAAAAAGCTCTAATAACATTTCCCTCTAACTACTCAGCAAATGAGTGAATACTCGGTTTAAAGAAAAAAAGTGCACATATCGGTCAAATATCGATAGATACCGATCTATATACGACGCGAAATGATAACAGTTCTTGGCCTAGGATGATAATAAAATTTACAGAGATATTTGACATGTCAGTTGTGATAGATGTCACGGCTGAGTTTTGGTTTGTTTAAAGCTATATTTGTATGTATATATATTGCTGATATTTTGTATTGCTCCGATTTATGTTTGTGCATTTACGCGTTAACGATTTGTATTTTAAACTTACGATTTTAAGTGTATGTGCATTTTCATTATGTTTAGAGAACTCTCTGTGGGTTTTTCAAGAGAATTTGAGTTATTCAAAAATCGAAGAAAATATAAACGTGGTTCAATTTCTGTGAAGTAACCTCCTAGGGTTATCAACCGCCCTGTATATGGAAGGATGTCCTGGATTTTAGTAGATTTTACCGTATTTGTCCTTCGTTCTTCAGATCTGCCGAGAAGGACGCATTTTGTTTTGGATTTTGGAGTAGTTATAATAGGGGAGCGCCTCCTCCTCCTCCTCTTCCTCTCTCTCATGTCCCTCATTCTTAACTTCCTCCCCTTTTATTCTCATTCGCATCATATTTTTTAATTTTTTCTCTTTGTTCTCCCACATTTGATTTTGCATTCTTAAGTCTTATAAATAGGTGCATCAAGATCATTTTAGTATGTTAAGGTACGAGTGACTGTTAAAAGAAAAAAATCTGTTGAATAAATCTATTAATAATAATATTAAAATAAAATGAGTGAATCAGTTGGAGAAAGAAATCGATCCATTCCGCTTCAGACAATTAGCCTCGAAGAAATTATACCAGGAGTTCAAGAAGAAAATATACCATTAGTTCGAGAAGAAAATAATGGGATTGTTTTAAAAAATTTGAATAAAACTGAGAGTGAAGAGAAAAAAGTGTTTTGTGCTATTTGTTTTGAAATAATCGAATATTATGATTCATGTAGACCAAATACATGTTCCCACATTTTTTGTTTAAAATGTATTTTAAGATGGAATGATGGAAAATGGTTGTTCTATAATGGTAAACAATTGTCCTGTATGTCGCACTAGATATTACTATTTGGTACAAATCTTCAAAGATGTAATTAGACATCATTTTGTTGTAATTTTAAAAAGAGGATAATATTTTTTATAATTTGTGTTTGTGAAAACTCTGGTAACAAATAATTTTGTAAAAAAAAGTAAATGTAAATATATATAATAATTGACACACATTTTTTCCTTTTCCTATATTGAAACGACAACAATGATCTAACAAGTTTTTTAATACATACTAATTTTCACATTACATAACAAAACAATTGTTATGGGTTTACACAAAAAGTGCCACGCCCTAAAATGGCACCACTTTTGCAAATGGAAGCTTAAATTTTCTTATGGGAATTTACATGTAAAAATGACGGTTTTGATTGTCGGACCGGCATAGCCTAATCTACTACTTTTTAATTATACTAATAATATTAATATAATTTGCATCAAGTAAGAGAAAACTCAATTGAATACAGAAACAAGCGTTAACAAAATGTTATGCTAATATATGAGTGCTTCTAGTGGCAGTTGACATAATCGACACTTTTTTTTACATATGATTAGCTATTTCATTTACAAATACAGTGTCAGATGTTAGAATAAAAAGAAGTATTTTGCATATAGCAATGAAAATATATAACCGCTTATAGTAACAGTTGACATTTTTTAAAATTAATATTGTTGACGTATTCTACTTATTATCTTTACAATTTATGTTTAAAATTAATATTTTTGATATAATCTACCCATTACGTTTATAACCTATATTTAAAATTAATATTGTTGAAATAATCTACCCATCACCTTTACAAACTATGTTTATTATTAATATTTAACAACATAATCTTCTATCTCTTTTTTTTCATTTTTGTTCCAGTAAAAGCAAGCATGTTCAGGAATTAGTAGAAAAAGATGTATCCTACAAATAGCACAATGTAAATCAGAAGCACTAACAACATAGGCTCTTTTGTAGTGGCAGCTCACATGATCGGACTCCCCTCTCCGTAAATATCTCATGTGAATTGCACTACAAGGAAGGCAAATAGCAAATGTTCCTAGTCTTCGACTTTCAATTTTAGAGTAGCTTTGTATAACACATACATCTTTTTCTTCAAAATTATTAAATAATTCACTAGCCTTAAACTTGCTTACTTTTACGTCAGCCTCGGTTCCTAAATTTAGCAGTTGTCCATCCATGTCCACTCCTTCGTCAATTTCCTGATCATCTTCCTCCATCTCTTCTTCTTCCTCCTCAATATAATTAATGTCGATGTTACATAAGAATGATCTTCTAACAAGCCTAGATGATTTGTCCAAAAATGAATGTTTATAAGTGATGGAATCGCCTTCCAAGTTAATAAAAATTTCTTTTCTTTCTTCAATTTGAGCGGCGTTCTCCACATTATTTTCTTCAATTTGGTCAGCGTTTCCAATCATATTTTCTGCCATCGTTAGGAGCTTTAGATTTAGATAGATATATTTGATAAAAAACAATTTTGGTTATAGCTCATAAAATAATATCGACAACTGATATTACAGCGAATGATACTGTATGATCGTTGAGTGGATGTTCTTAAGTATATATCCCATCAACCACCACTTTTACTACCTGCAATACTTAAGTTTTTTTTTGATCGGCTTGGGAAAGTGGTTTTTAGAGATTGTCGTTCAACTTTAAGTAGGACACATGTGATTAACTTTTGCATATAAAATCGCCTCAGCGAAGAGACGAATGCAATTGATTTCTGCATTCACACTGTGCAGAGCTCGCGAGTTTTCTGGTGTTTACATTGTGTCTATTTGGTAAATTTTTATTTTTATTTCTAACATTTTTATTTGGCAAGATTTAATTCTTATATATATTGGTGACATTTTTATGTACATTTGTGGCATTTTTATTTGTTATTACGATTTTTTTCATAATGGACAATTTTTTGGCATCGAGTAGCAAAATAATTGACAATGACTTTGACTTATACACATGTACTCAAATGCAGAATTTTGCAAACCAACAAAACAATGAAACAGACGTATTTACAACTAGTCAACAACAAACTATTCAGGACTTGAATGAAATTATTTACAATAGCCAAGTTCAGAATAATGCCAACAAACACAACAACGAAAAATATTTATTTACAGCTACTCAACAACAAACTCTTGACGATCTTAATGACATTATTGACAACAAAACGGACTTAATTACAACAAAAACTAAACAAACTCTTGAAGAACTGAATGACATTGACGAAACTCAAAATTCTAGCTATGAGGATATTGTTTGTTTTCAAAAATCTAATCCAAATTATTTAACATTAAAATCGCCAATTAATTCTCCGAGACCAATTTGCTCTCCCTTTCTGTTTAGTGAAAATTCTGATTCGGAAGAAGAACAAATTGATCAAAATTTAAGTTTGGCTATTTGTCCTACTAATTCACCATATGATATTGTAAATTCTGATTCGCAAGAAAAACAAATTGATCAAAATTTAAGTTCGGCTATATCTTCTATTAATTCACCATATGCTATTGTAAATTCTGATCCGCAAGAAAAACAAATTGATGCAAATTTGACTTCGGATATTTCTCCTAATAATTCACCAGTTGAACAAAATTCAATTTCGAAACCATCATTTATCATTAAAAAAAAATTTAAAATTAATAAAAAAAATAAAAAAAAAATAGCAAACCTTAAGTGTCTGGGTTTCTCTATTCAAAATTTAACTAATTTGATCACAATTAAAAAGGGAGACGAAAGTATGGTGAATTATGTTAAACAGGCCTTTGACAAATTAGTTGACTCATTTGAAGAAATGGATTCATAAAGTCAATTAATTTCTATTGCTTTTTTCAAAATTTGACTATAACTAAATAAAAATGCACAATATTAATTTTATTATTATACAAAGAACTTCAAAAATGCAATTGCTTTTTTCAAAATTTGACTATAACTAAATAGAATTGCACAATATTAATTTTATTATTATTATTATGCAGAAAACTTCAGAAATGCATAAGTGTGTAACATGTAATAAAGTCTTTACTAGAAAGGATAATTTACTGCGACATATTAAAAAACATGTTAACGGAAATTCCACAAAACTCAACAGTTGGTTGAAAAAACCAAAGCTTGTTAAAGGTAAGAACATTTTATTTTTCATGTCATATTTTGTAAAATATTTTGTAAAATATTTTTTTCTTAATTTATATAGATTCTACAAATATTGTAAAATATTGTAAAGAATGCAAGAAAAATATAAACCAAAGTCTATGGGGTGGACATCTTCGATCTAGTGTGCACAAGAACAATTCCAAAATAGGCTTGGAGGAAGGTGTTGAAATTATCAAGTCAGCATTCAGGGAACGAATAATATCTTATAGGATTTCCTCACACCAAAACTTCATAAATGTGAAAGAATATTTTCAACATTTGGAATACAAAATTGCACATCTAATAGATCAAGAACTGCAGAAACATAAATGTATCAAGCTAAATATGGAACTGTTCGGTTTCTATTTTAACCCCAGCAGCGACAGCTATGATGTCAAATCTTTTAATGCGCCGTTCCAAGTCATTTGCCAGGGATATCAGAAAAAAGAACTGTTAGAGCAAATCTGCACCATTATTGACCAGAAAGCTGACGAATTTGCAGAAAGAGATTCAGGTAAAGAATTTATTTTCGATTTTACAACAGCAACAAAAAAAGTAATTTTTTAATTTTTACGTTGCAGGATGGGCTTTGATGAATTTACTTCATTTGGAAATTAATGTTAACAAGCACAATCCGCTGAGAGCCTCATCTTTTATCGAACTTCCTCAAGAGATCAAGAGACGTCAAGCTGTGATCAACATTAGGAATGATGACAACTTTTGCTTCGCCTGGGCAGTTGTGTCTGCTCTTCACCAACCACGCGGATTAGATTTTGAAACTTCATCCTACCCACACTACTCTTCTGTTTTGGATATGTCAGGTATAGAATTTCCAATGTTGCTAAAGAACATTAAGATTTTTGAAGAAAAAAATAACATTTCTATTAATGTATATGGATTAGAAATTATAAATCCTAAAAAGGGGTATGAAGTAATTGGTCCACTTTATTATTCATCGAATAAAAAAAATCAACATGTCAATTTATTGTTAATAAGTGATGATGATGAAAAAACTTTTCATTATTGCTATATTAAAGATTTATCAAAACTAGTTTCTGCACAAATTTCTAAACATCACGGAAAAAAATATATTTGCGATGGTTGTTTACAATATTTCCCTACAGAAGAAAATTTATTACAACACAATAGCTATGATTGTGATCATTTACGAATTAACCTACCTTCTAAAGAATTAATAAAAGATAAGTTTGGAAACTATTCATATGATAATATTTTGAAATTTGTAAATTATCATAAACAAATGAAAGTTCCTTTCGTGGTGTATGCAGATTTTGAATGCATTTTAAAGCCTTTAAATAATGACAATGTTGATAAAAATCCTAATACTTCATACACCTTAAAACAATATGAACATATTCCACATTCATTTGCCTATTACATTAAATGTTCCTTCGACGATAATTATTCTAAATTTGAAAAATATAGAGGTCAAAATTGTGATACATTATTTATAAATTCTTTAGAAAGAGATGTGTATAACATATACAATAAATATTTAAAGGCTCCTAAAAAAATGATCCCTTTGAACGAACTGGACAAAATTTATCATAACTATGAAAAAGTTTGTCATATTTGTAATAAACCTCTTTTAAATGACAGGGTTGCAGATCATTGTCATATAACCGGTCTTTATAGAGGTCCAGCTCATTCACTCTGCAACATAAATTACAGAATACCTAACTTTATTCCAGTTATATTGCATAATTTGCGTAATTATGATTCTCATCTATTTCTTAAAAAATTATGCTTAAACAAAGAACAACTAACAGTTATCGCACAAAACAAGGAAAAATATATTTCATTTGAAAAGCTTATTCATGTGGATAACTATTTTGATAAAAAGACACAAAAGGCTAAGAAAAAAAATATATCATTAAGGTTTATTGATTCTTTTCAATTTCTATCCCATTCTTTATCAAAACTCTCTGAAAGCTTAAAAGATGAACAATGTAAGGAAATAAAAAAAATTTTCAATGATGAAGAAAGATTTAAACTTATTCGGCAAAAAGGTGTATTTCCTTACAGTTATATTGATGATTATTTAAAATTAGAAGAAACAACTTTACCTCAGAAAGACCAATTTTATAATACTTTAACGGATGAGCACATCAGTGATGCAGAATACCAAAGAGCTGTAAAGGTTTGGCAATTGTTTAAATGTGAATCTCTTGGTCAATACTCCGACGTTTACTTACTCTCTGATACTTTACTTTTGGCAGATATTTTTGAAAATTTTAGAAGCACTTGTTTATCCACATATAAGCTCGATCCAGCTCATTTTTACACTTTTCCAGGTTTATCCTGGGAGGCGTGTTTGCGTTATACTGGAATAGAGTTAGAATTGTTAACTGATCCAGATATGATACACTTTTTCAAAAAAAGCGTTCGCGGTGGTGTGAGCTCTTGCATTTGTAGAAAATCTGAAGCTAATAACCCATTTCTTTTAAATTTTGATCCTTTAAAGCCAACTAAATACATAATTTATTATGATGCAACAAATTTGTATGGTTATGCAATGTCACAGCACATTCCAACGGGAGATTTTGTTTGGTTAACAGATAAAGAAATCAATGATTTAAATATTATGAATATTTCTAAAAAATCTAATAAGGGATATGCTTTAGAAGTTGATTTAGAATATCCTACAAGTCTACATTCCTATCATAACGATTTTCCGTTTTGTCCAGAAAACTTTAAACCGCCAAATTCTAAATGCATAAAATTAATACCCAATTTAAATGATAAATCAAAATATGTTATTCACTATCAATTATTAAAACAATGTTTGGAACATGGACTCAAGTTAACTAAAGTTCATAGAGTTTTACAGTTTTCTCAATCTGATTGGTTGAAAAAATATATAGACTTGAATTCAAGATTAAGAAATGATTCAAAGAATGAATTTGATCGTAATACTTACAAGTTGGCAAATAATAGTATTTATGGCAAGACTATGGAAATTGTTGATAGGAGAATTGACGTAAGACTTGTTACAGAGTGGGAAAAAAATAGAAGAAAAGATGGTGCTGAGAATTTAATTGCAAAACCATATTTCAAGGACTTAACAATATTTTCTGAAAACTTGGTAGCTATTCAAATGCAAAAGATTCAAGTTACTTACAATAAACCAATATATGTAGGCTTCTCAATATTAGATATATCTAAAACTGTCATGTATGATTTCTTTTATAATTTTTTAAAACCTCTTTATCAGGAAAATATTTCACTTTTATACACCGATACCGATTCGTTCATTTTAGAAGTCACAACTCCAAATATTTATTCTGACATGATAAAAAATATTCACAAATTTGACACATCTAATTATGAATTTAATAATATTCATGAAATGCCTATTACAAAGTCAGTTATAGGAAAATTCAAAGATGAATATGCTGGTGAACCCATTACTGCTTTCTTTGGTACTGGAGCAAAAGCATATTGTATTAAAACGGACAACAGTTTAACAAAAAAAGCAAAAGGTGTTAAAAAAAGTGCAATTAAAAAGCAGTTGGATTTTATTCATTATAAAGATGTTGTTGAAAATCATTCTAAAACCTTTTGTTCAATGTATGTTTTTCGATCTAGACAACATACAATTTTTACAGAGTTAATTAATAAATTGGCTTTGAGTTCCGAAGATGATAAGCGGTATAAAATTCCCTATAGTTTTAATACATTAGCTTGGGGACACCAAGATATTGCTTTGTATCAATGGAATGCAGAACATGAAGATTTAGATATATTTATGTAGATATTATAAGGTATTTAAATTTGTTGTTTTTGAAACCAAAGTTAGTCTTCATAAGTCTTTCACAAAATGTGCATAGAAACTTTTGACAAAGAAATTGATAACAGTTATTTTAAAACATATGAAAAACGACTTTCCACTTTTAAAAAATGGGAGGAAAATTGAGACCAGAAGTGTTAGCTGGAGCTGGCTTTTACTATACTTCAATCAATGATATTTGTAAATGTTTTTATTGTGGTATTGAAATTTTTGATTGGTTAAGTTATAATGATCCTATTGTGGAGCATAAGAAATTTGCTAGGAATTGTGATTTAAATAACTGTTTATGGAAAAATAGGAATCGAATAATTGTAACCATTCAAAATAAGTCTTCAAGCTACACATTTTATATAGTATTATTAATATCCTTATTTATGAACTTTTACATATATTTAAATTAAGTATTTTATTGTTATTTTTTTACAACTGCTTTTGCTTTCGTGGTGAAAGTATCTGCTTAATGTTAATAAATTTGGAATATAATTATTAATTTGTTTTAATGACTATCAGTAGATCTCAATTTATTCTTCTTTATTTTATTTTCCAAAATGTTTTTTATGTTCATCATCCCCCTGGCGTAACACAGTGTGAAATATGTTTTTCTAATAAAACAGACGTCACTCTAAGTAAATATTGTAAATTTATGAAAATTGGATTAATTAACAATAGTACAATTAGTTGGATGGAACGAATAAATGGAAATGAAAATGCAAGTAAATTTTTTAAAATTTTGTATCATTATCCAAATCGATCTATTTTTGATACAAATTGGATAGAAAGGTTAGAGTTTAAAAATAATCAGTTACAAATTTTAACCCTCAACTGTACCAATTATTATGACGGATTCAAAAATTATTACTTTTCCATCATTAGTGTTACATTAAACTTTGCATTATTTTTATACATTACCATTTTAATTATTTATCTTTATTACAAATTTCAAACTGGAAATCTATTTTTTCATTAATCCATTTTAATCGAAACTTTAAAGAAAGTGGGGATGAGAATATTTAAGTACAAGAATAACACAATATGTTTCAGTCTCGTTTAGTCATTATGAACAACGCCGTGGTTCATAAACCTTTGGAAACGCTTCTTAATTCAAAAATTTATTTTTTAAATAATTCTTTGTCAAAATTTGTACTTGTTGGCATTAGTTTAAATGATTTTTCTCCAAAAATTGTAATTGGTGGAAAAACTGGATTTTCAATCGCACTAACCGAAGAAAATTGGAAAGACATTTGTGTTCATCAAGGAATTATTGTAAACAATTTCTACTTTCCTCAAGTTGATCAAACCAGTGTGAATATAAACAACATTCATCTGCAGGTTCAGAAAATAAATGATACCCCTGTTCTACAAATTACAAAAGGCCCACACTTCATATACTTAGGACAAGAGTCTTTGGACAATTTGTGGCGATTAAAGGAAATTATTGATTATAGATTATCTATACTTAAAAGGCAAGAATTCAATACATATTTCAAAATATTTCAAAATAATATTTCATCTGATTGTGGCGACTTGTGTACGCATGTTTATAATATAATAAGTCCAACAGAAAATCCTAACAGTGAAAATGTTTCAACTATGATGGAATTACTTGCTTTATATCCTGAACAAATGGAAAACAAATTGAAGCAAAGTGGAACAAAACGAAAATATTACGAAGAAAACAATGAAAATGGATCAAAACGAAAATATTACCAAGAAAACAATATCTTTTCTGGAAGAGAACAATAAGGTGCATGTGTGCAAACAATATTTTTTTTATCAATCCATGTATTATATTTTTTATCAAGTCCTAACCATTTTACATAAACTTTGTTTCCTTTCCTTCTCAAAATCTTCTCAATAAGATACACATCGGTATGCTTTACTTTTAGTAATTCTTGCTCATAAAAACCACCCAGAATGTCCTGATTATCTTCGTCTTGAATTAAATATGTCCAAGGGTTTGTCATCTTAACTTCTTTAATGTGGAATATCTCATTTGACCAATTTGGTGTGTAACCTTTTGAAAATGCCTCTTGATGCTTGCTTATTCGTACGTGATCACCCACTTTAAACTTTGGAGATTTTATATCTAACGTTTTAGCATGAGTAAATGCAGATTTCAAGATTCTATTTTCATTTGTTTTATTTACTTGTTTTGGCTTCATTCCTATTGAAGAATGTTTTGTATTGTTATAATCTTTTACAATATCCGCTAATATATTAAACCATTTGTAATTTCCTTGAATGCTAAATATTTTCCACATATTATTCTTTAAAGTCCTGTTCACTCTTTCTACTATACCCGCTTTCAAATTGGAAAACGTGCTATAATGGTTAATTCGAAATTGTTGCATCAAATTTTGAAAATTTACATTGAAAAACTCTCTCCCTCTATCCGTTTGCAAGTTTTTTGGTGGAGTTTTTGCACTGATTAATATTTTTTTCATTGCCGCTGTTACGTCTTTTCCAGATTTAGATTTTAACGGTTCGGCCCAAACATACTTAGAAAATACATTTATGGTAATCAAGATATATTTAAATCCCTTATTAAATTTGGCATAGGGTAACATTTCAACCAAATCAGCTTGAAAAAGATCATTTAACCCTTTCACTACCACCCTTCTGCGTTTGTAGTTTTTTCTAGCAGGTTTATGTAATTCATTAACGACTTGTTGTTTAACGGTTGTCATGACAACAAACTTGTTTATTCAATTTTAAGGAAGTTCACTTTCTATGTTTTGTAATAATTCGAAATATAACTTTTATATGTTTTTTCCCATTCATTCAATTTATCAATTTGTATTGTATAACTTTTTTCATTTAAAATTTTACTAATTTTAGTAATCTCCTTTTCTAACGCATTAAAGGATTTTTTTATCTCTCCAGTTAAGAAAGTAGTTGATCTACTATCACTATTTTTTAATTCCTCCTCTGTTTTATTTAATTCTTGTTCTAATTTCTTAATTACACTGGACATTATATTTACCAAGGAAATATATTGTTGATTTTCTTCCAAAGTGAGTTGGTCAATTGTTCTACTGTTAAGAATGCTATTTTGATTTCTTTTTTTTTCATCATCTAACCTTTTTATAAAAGTTCTTAATTGTTTAATTTTTTCCTTGTGTTTTTCAATTATTACTTCTCTTATATTTGTTTCCATTATTTTATTAATTTTGTTGATATCATCACTTAATTTTTTGTCTTCCTTTTTAACATGTTCATTTAAAAATTGCAAATCTTTACTTATTTGATTTAGCGTTAGCAACTGTTTATTAACGTTTTCAATTGAGGTATAGCATCCTTTAATCTGGTTTTCATACTTTAAAAAATTTTCATCAAAAACCTTAAGCTTTTTAGCAAAGATTTCATTATTTGTTTCATTTTCACCTAATCTCCTTTTTAAATTATTAATGTCACTTATTCTCTCTTGATTTTGTTTTGAAATATGGCGTCCAAATTTATCAACTGTCATGTTGAGCTTTCATTAAACAATAAATATGATTATATTTGATAGCTGTTATTTATAGTATTACTTTATCTTCTCTTAATTCTTCAATAATAGAGATAATCTCGTTACTATGAGCATTATTTCCCGCATCACTTGATGAAATTAATAAACGTAGCCTATCAACAATTTCGTTAACATTATTCCAGTATACATAGTCTGTATTTGATCTGTTTGTTTTCAAAATTAATCCCTTTCCTGTAGATTTGGCTCTAGTTGTTCTAAACGGAGGTTTTGGTTTGTTAAATGCTGTAACTAATCTTGGCAAGGTTTTTGTCTTTGTAATCCCCTTTCTTTGTAAATATGGTCCTATTATTGTAACATATTTGTGTGATGTATTTCCTTGAACTTGTTCATTTGAATCAAAATTCCTACGATATACATTTGTTTTAGCTAGAATGTTCATGTAATTATCTAAATCTTCCTTCTTATAACCTTTCGGTTCTTTTTTGAAAAGCAATTCGTATAAACCTGGCGTGCCTGTGTACGTTATTCCTCCCACTTTAATGTCTTTTCCAATAATTTCTACCGGTATCTGTGTTAAACCAAAAGAAAACTTATCCGTTTCGAGGTCATGAACTATTCCATAATAATGGTCAAATTTATGTTGTGTATCTTTCACACCCTCATCAATATATGATCTGGGTAATTCATGAAAATCTGCTAAGTAATCTTTATATGATGGTGTACCAACATAGGTTTGAATTGTTTTTCTAGTTTGTTCCAATATGTCTGACAAGTTTAAATTTGTTGTTGTGTCACTAGAAGGATCTGAAGTTTCTGCTATAACAGTTGATGACAATGGTTGTACTACAGGAGAGGAAGAAGTGATACTACTGTCATTTAAAAATGTTGGTAGTTCTGTAGGGAGTGACGGAGTTTTTCCTGTTTTCTGAATATTTTTCGTCGGAGTTGATGTTTTATAAAGCTTTGTAGGTGTTTTGAAATCTTCATACTTTGAAACTCTTTCTTCTTTTAAATCGAATGGTTCGGATTTACCAATACTTGAAATTAGCTGTTTAAGTGGTTGTGTTATTGGTCTATAAGTTTGTTCTAATTCGGACTGAGCAGTAGAAGTAGCTAATTTCAAGCTTTGATATTTCTGCTTCACGGCTTGTCTCGATCTTATTAATTCTCGAGCTAAACGTTTATCCATGCTGTACAAGTTTTAAATGAAATAAAACTGCAAATTTTTTACTTTTATAAATATATAAAGGAATCGAATTTACTCCTATATCTGCCGTGATTTACTTCACAATCTTTGTCAATTACAAGAAAGCCATATGGATCCATCCAACAGTTAGCACAAATATTTTTAAACTGATCAAATGTCATATCCAATATACAGTGGTCATTATATATATGTTTTAAACTCAAACAGTCCTGTTTAAATAAAATTAATAAGTTTGCATTTTCTCGAATTAGACGTTTAAGGATTGAGGAATATCCTTGAAAAATAAAAAAACAATCGGTGTTTCTATGCCTTCCATGCGTGAAATAGTCCCTAATAATAGATTGATATTGACAAGGAATATCATCAAAAATGATAACGGAATTTGGCTTTATCTCATGAGGTGAAATAATGTTCTCATCGCTATCATATTCAAGGTATCCAATTTCTTTCATAGGTTTTAACAACTTTCTTAAATATTCATATTTTGGTTGATCTAATGACTTTGAATAAACATAGACATTTTCAAACCTAATTCCATTTGGATGCTCGAGCAGTGTAAGCATAACGTTGGTTTTACCGCTACCACTGCAACCAACTATAAGCCCTCTTTTTGAACCACCGCAAAATAAGTCACCATGCTTTCTCAACTGTTTACTTAAAATTTTTTCATCATGATTATTTACTGGTAATGAGAATTTTTGTTTTTCAATCCTCATTCTTAATCACACTAGTAAATATTTTTAGCTGTAAAAGTATTTATACCAGAAAAATGTCAATGTGCTTTTAGTATAAAAAGAACTTCAATGACTGTGGGTCGCCATAAGTTGAAAAAAACTATTAAAACACGTAATAGAAAAGGCTCTGGTTTAGTAAATAAATTAATTAGCAAACTACCTTTCGAAGTTCATATACCAGGATATAATTATTGTGGTCCCGGCACCAACTTGGAAAAAAGATTAACTAGAGGTGACGTTGGTATAAATCCATTGGATTCCGCTTGCAAAGAACATGATATATCTTACTCTCAGACTGAAGATTTATCAAAAAGACACATATCTGACCAAATATTAGAAAAAAAAGCCTGGGATAGGGTAAAAGCTAAAGATTCTTCTATTGGTGAAAAAATTGCAGCTTTAAGTGTTGCAGGAATAATGAAGGGTAAAAGAAAGTTCGGTTTGGGATTAAAAAATACAAAAGGGGGTAAACTTAAATTGAGAAAAAAACGTATCATTCGAACGCCCAAAAAAATTGGAGGATTTCTACCTCTTTTGTTTCCCATTCTTGGCGCCCTGGGTGCACTAGGTGGAGGCGCGGCAGGAATTGCTAAGGCAGTAAATGATGCTAAAGCAGCTAAACAGCAACTAGAAGAAATACATAGACATAATATTGCAATGGAAAATGCTTCTAAAGAAGGGAAAGGATTATATATTAGACCATATAAAGGAAAGGGACTATTTATTAGACCTTATAAAGGAGGATCCGTCAAAATGAAAGCAATCAGACAAAAAAAAACTCAAAATAAGTTTTCCAAAAAGAGCACTTACGAACAATGATATTATTAAATATGTAAAGCTGTTAAAAATAACTGGCTTTAGAGGTGTTTTTATGCTCGATGAACTTCCAAAAAAAATTAATCTGAAAGAATGTGGTATTGTAAATTTGGATAAAAAACAAAATAAAGGATCTCATTGGACTGCTTATATTAAAAATAACAAAAATGTAATATATTTTGATAGTTATGGAAATTTAAAACCACCTTTTGAACTTCTCAAATATTTTAATTCGAATGGCAAAGTGGATGTATTTTATACTTATGAAAATAAACAAAAATTTAATTCATATAACTGTGGTCAACTATCCCTAAAATTTTTGCAAAAAAATATATAAACTCATTATTTATTGTAATATCTCATTCATAAATAAACTGCGATGTCTACCACAATTGCCATATCAGGAAACAGTTCTGTTTTGTCTGCTGATTTTAATCCGCCCATATATTTAGAGGATGAAAAACAATATTACCTGGGTTTAGCTGATTTTGAAACGTTTATGACTATCCCCA
The DNA here is from genome assembly GCA_030620095.1 of Kuschelorhynchus macadamiae. NCBI lineage: Eukaryota > Metazoa > Arthropoda > Insecta > Coleoptera > Curculionidae > Kuschelorhynchus > Kuschelorhynchus macadamiae. The sequence goes on along the minus strand of JAUTXW010000189.1, from coordinate 1,391,048 downwards.
ATATAAAAGAAGGATATAATAAATTTTATATAGATAAAAAAGTAATTGTTATTCCCGACGGAACTTATGACATTACAGATATCAACCATATATTTCTTCAAAATTCGATTACAATGATGAAATAAGGATCCCAATTCAAGAACTCGATGCTTACACTCTACCATCAGATAGTTTACTTTATATCGAAGGAAAATTAACTAATACAGAAGGTAAATATAAGAAAGAATTGCTATTTATTAACAATGGTATAGCCTTTTTGTTCAGAGAAATCCGCTATGAACTAAACGGAATTACTATAGATTCAATAAGAAATGTTGGATTAGCATCAACCTTAAAAAGCTACCTTTCTCACAATACCAACGAAAGTTTAAAACTGGAAAATGCAGGTTGGTTTCCACATCGGAAAGAAGGTGATACAATTTTAGTTGATAATGATGGAAAATTCTCCGTATCCATACCACTAAAATGCTTTTAGGATTTTTTGAAGATTACAGAAAAATTATTATGAATATGAAACAGGAATTGGTTCTTATTAGATCAACTGATGATTTAGATGGTGTTATTTTCAAAGAAGATCCGGCACACCTTGTTACTGCTCCTGACACTCCATTGGTTACTTTCGATAAAATTTATTGGAAAGTTCCTCACATTCTAGTTGATATGCCACAACAACTTGCTCTATCAAAAATATTAGAATCAAATAAAGATATATTGATAGGATTCAGGAGTTGGGAACTTGTTGAATATTCTTCTCTAACCGAAACAACCCGTCACACATGGCCGGTAAAAACAACTAGTAAACTAGAAGCTCCTCGTCATGTTGTGATTGGCTTTCAAGAAAACAGAAAAGGGAAAATTGTTAAAGATATGAGTAAATTTGACAATATTACCTTGTCAAATATTAGAGTATATTTAAATTCTGAAAGATATCCTTATCACGATTTGTACTTAAATTTCGAAGAAAACAAATTTTCTGCTTTATACGAAATGTTTGCCAACTTTAGACAGTCTTACTATGGTGTTCCAAATGAACCCATTTTTAATCCTGAACAATTCAAAAACATTAGTCCTATTACACATATTGATTGCTCCCATCAAAAAGAAACAATTCAAACGGGATCCGTAGTAATGAGAATTGAATTTGAGACACACAATGCAATTAAAAAAGATACTTCTGCTTATTGTCTTATTTTACATGACAAATTATTTAGCTACAACCCTCTTACTAAAATTGTGAAACAATTATAAACTTTATCCCCACTATTTTCATATTTCGATTTAATTTAAAGAAATTTTCAAAAGCTTTTAGTTTTAATCATGACATCAAAACTACAACTACAAATTGAAAAATTTATTTTTAAAATTAATCAACTGAAAGAAGAAATTGCAAATTATTCAAGTAAAAAAAGTCTCATTAAAAAATTTGCTGCTTTGAAAATATGAGATTGGTTATAGATATTCAAGGATTCAAAGATGAAAAAAATAAATTTATACCGAAAGAGCTTGCAGCTTTTGATGGTTATGAAATGACTCATTACATTTTTAAAAAGCCTTTTCCAATGGAGTTTCTTTCACCTGATTGTCACAAGCAGGCGGTATGGTTAACGAAAAATTATCATTGTATACATTGGAATAATGGATTTAGTCCATTACATCATTTCCCAAAAATAATTGAAACACTTACGAAGAAAGCAGATTTTGTTTTTGTAAAAGGAAGCGAAAAAAAGGATTTTATACAGAAATATTCTAAAAAGCATGTGATTGAAATAGATGAACAACCAGCGCTAAAGCTAATGGAACCAAAATGCTTCTATCATTCAAAATCACCTTGTATGTGTGCTTTGACAAATGTGTTATTTTTATATGACAATTGTTTTATGAATGAATAAAAATATAAAAAAAAACTTAATTACCTTTTTATTTTGCATTAACCAACCATGATTGAATACAATTAATATGATACCTTAAATCTAATTTTCTAAATTCATTTAAAAGTTCATACTCATTTTTATATTTTAAATAATCATTACAAAATTTAGCGGCTAATTTACATTGTTTCATTCGATCTATATTATTAACATATGCTGACAAATCTTGTGCTTCTGCGTCTTCTTCGCCTACAATTAATAAATATTGGAAGTATGCAGCAGATATAATAAACTCTTCATACATTTCAGTAACCATTTGCTCCATTGTAAATATTATTAAATTTAACCTTCCTTTTCAATTTCTTGAAGAATAGTATCCTCGTCAATAAATTGCTTCAAGTCTTTTAAATAGTAACCAAAGCCAATATCTTTTAGATCTTGAATAAGTTGAAAAAAATTTAATGTTTCAATGTATTTGTTGCAACAGAGGGCAGCCTTTATTCCTCAGATTGATTACAATAAAAGTCTATCCACTCCGGACCACTTGCCATACAATATGAGAAATAGGTTTTTGAAAGATTGCTAAATTTCTCCTCTAATAATTTAACTGCAATCAGCAACTCAGCCATTTCATTTATTTAACATAATATTTTAAATATGTAGGGGGACGTCTCTTGCGAATAGGATTAACTTTCTTTGATAATACCTGTTTTTTATCTTCGTATAATTGAAACCTCTTTTGGGTTGCAATAATAGCAGGTATAAATTGGCAATCTTCTCCTATAAATTCTATTAGGTGGCTTAATTTTCCTACAAAGTATGATTTCCCAAATTATTGAAAAACGTAGTAAGGCTTATAATTCCTTCTAAATAATCATCACAACAGTCAATTGCTTCCAAATAATCTCGTTTCAGTGGATAAAACAGCTTGGTGTATTCATCTTTCGAAATCACTTCAAAGAAGTTGAGATATTTAACTTTTAACTGTCTGATAGTTGTAGTTAATTTTTCGCGATTACCCATAATTCACTTATTACTTGACACATTTTTTCTTTTTGTTTTATACAAAATTGGTGGAAAAATTCAAAAATAACTTTTTACGCAACTCGAGCACAGCTTAGTAAATGTGTCTCGGCATACTAAAATGATCATGATGCACCTATTTATAAGACTTAAGAATGCAAAATCAAATGTGGGAGAACAAAGAGAAAAAATTAAAAAATATGATGCGAATGAGAATAAAAGGGGAGGAAGTTAAGAATGAGGGACATGAGAGAGAGGAACTAAGAGGTTTAACTAAGCCCGAGAGTTTGCTAAAACCCCTGTGATTTATTCTGAGAATTCTTATGATCATCTTTTACACTTTTAATTTGTGTGTCAAGGTTTCACTTGTTATAATGCATCACGTCTCAACCATTTTTTTCCTTAGCTCTTGGTTCTTGTAATAAAATATTTACAAAAAGGGCTATTTTTTTCTGCCACTACATTGTTAATATAACTGGGAATGTTAAAGAACTAAAAACTTTTGTTGAATCTCTGCGTGTATAGTGGAATCTCCAATTCCCTGCAGGCCATAAAATTGTCAGTCCAAGAACTAAAGGCTGATTTGATTAAAAAAACTTTAGTTTTAAAAGTTATAGCGAGCAATAGAGTTTATATCTTTAGTGCAGATCGCACTGCAGGCCAACTGTGTACCACAAATACAACTTGTAATAAGTAAGAGAACTATAAGCAGTTGTTCTAAATGTCAGACTGCATTCATATGTAAATAACTAGAAGTGAGTTGGTACTTGGTACATTGGTTTCATAACGTTTCGATTACATTGGTTTCATAACGTTTCGATTGGAAATAGTTATTTCTAATGTAAACTAAATGCTAACCCTAAAGTTACGGGCTTCTATACTAGTCATGTGCGGTGATGCGTGAATTCTCCGCCCTCTGGTTACCGCGAAGCTTTAGGAGGCCATTTTGTGCTAGAAGCGGTTTTCATATATTTGGAATAGCGACGCTAGGTTTGCTGAAAATGCCTAGGTTCATTTTTATGGAAGTTGCTTCTATAAACCTTCGTTTTCACCTGTGTTGCTCTCTATACAAAATTTTAGCCTCCGACCACTGTATCAAGAGCTGGATTGACCAGACGTGTTCTGATATGCCTGATCTTGACGTCTCCTCCTTTTGAGTATGATTAAAATGTGCCTTATGTACGATTTAAAACACTCACACGGGATTTGGTAAATGCACTATTTTTTCTTGTAGATGTCCTTTGGCTTCGTTTTTGTCATAAGGCAAAAGCCTTACATATTTGCCGATTTGAAAGCGGTTTTGATGGTGAAATCCCTAGCTATTCTTCGAATCTTTTCAGATATTCCCTTAACATAGGGTATTGCGAGGAAGGGTGATATTTCTTGTGATCGAAATGTATCATAATATGATGATCATTTTATAATTTTGATATTGTATTACTTATTAACATCTCAGAGTAACCATTCTGCAGTAGATTTTTTTTATGTCTTTAATTTAAACATTGAGAAGCTCCTGAGGAGGCATATCGTCAGCTTGGTTTCAGACTTACAAAAGCAGTGATGCTATTTTCCAGTGGCGGGTCGTGGTGAATTATATTGGGAGGTCAATAACAAATTTAAAAATAGGCATACTTAAAATAAAATAAATATCTTACTTTAAATTGAGCTTTAAATTCTCTTGAAGTCCAGGTCTACTCTTCGTTCTTTAGAATTGGGAATGCTGAATGACACGTTCGTTAAAATTACAAGCGCATTCCTTTTATAAACGATTTCTCGATACTTAACATTGCTAAAGCGGATAGTCTATCTTGGCTTAACTCCTTAACAAAATTTATAAGCCCTCGAAAAACCCCTGGATTTTCAAACAAAGCCGTTTCATCATGGCCACGTAGTGCCAGCTCGAATGCCACACAAAATTTTACATTAACTATGATTTTGTTTAAAATATAACGCAGAAAATGCATGTTTTTTTTATTTGTTCTTTTAAGTGTTTTAAGTCTTTAACACCGGTTTTGCACCATAGTGAGTCCGACGAGTCCTTAAAAAACAACAAACAAACATAACAGTAAAATGAGTTAGAGACTTCACAACTACATATCCAGTTAGCTAAATCGTACATACTTTTGCGAAAGTTTCGATGAACCTCTTTATTTTTGTCTTTACTAGTTTGTCGTATATTAAGTTCGTTAGCACTCTTTAATTGTTTATTTTTTTGCACTACTGACATTTTATATCATCTACATTCATAACTCAAACATGGACCACCTTGAAATGGGTTACTTTTGCAAAATTAAGTTCGTAAGCACTTTTTAGTTGTATATTTTTTTGCACTAGTCACTACCAACATTTTATTTCCTGTATATTTCCAACTCACACATGGATCATAAAAATAAAGAAATATATATTACAAAAAACAGTATATAAATCAACATTCATCGATTAAAAACGTCCGAAACAATATAGGGTTAGAATATCGACCGCACAACCTCTGAACAATTGAACTTCCGTATGCCGATGTGATGCCGCGACCGATCGATCGAATTATGAGAAGAGACTGGCTGATGACCGAAATCGGGATTTCGTATTTCATTTGCTATCACGTTCGGCTGCCGCTCGGTAGCTGTCAAATCTTCGGGTACTTTCGTCAAGCTTTAAGGTAATCAGGGCAATTCGGACTGCCCAGACTAGCTTAGTATAGCGTATTTTATTATGCCTAAGGAACGCAACGAGACCATTCGAATCCCTGCGCGCAGCTAATAGTGTAGCGTATTTAACTTTTCCCAAGGTTTGCGTTTTATTACAATTATTAGGAGGGACGGTCAAACGAATAATTTATTTTTTGAAATATTTTTGGGGGGTCGTTGACCAAATGACCCTATGGAAGAGCCTCCACTGCTATTTTATCGTTTTTTGAACACTTATATAGCAAGTAAATGTTGAAGAGGTTGCAGTTGTGGTAGTCTGTGATCTTACCAACTAGGCAAACTTGAAATTTATGGATTTAGAGGTGCAGCGTTAGCCTGTATAGCGTCCTATTTATCAACGCGCTGTCGTCGTTAATGTTGGGGAGTCGGAGGAACTAGAAATCCCCTGTAGCGTTCCGGAGTGTTCCATCCTCTGTTATTTTTGTTTTATATAAATTCTCTATCAAGATAGATATATCAGGAGTGTTTATAATGTTTTCTGATAATCTGCTATTCTGTAGCACAATGTGAATGCGGAACTCATGGAATGCACCATGAAAAGGGATCTAGTAAAAATCAAGGAGTGGTGTGACTCAGTTTACTCAACAATAAAACAATATTGTCTTATTCAAATCCCAAATAAGTAATATATCAAGCGAGTTGCTTATTTAAAATCGAAACAGCCTGCCTCATACACAACAAATTTAGATCCAAAATTCTGAAACATACGCGACCCGTTCTACTTATGTTACTGCTGCTGAAATATTTAATCACTTACCTTTGAATAAACGACAAATTGTAAATAAAATCCGATTTAAGAAAGAAGTAAAGCTACTACCAATTGGGAAGCCTACACCGAGTTTTTTTATGACTCATTTAATTAGCATTGTTTGTAGTTTATATTTTAGAGGTGTTTATAAAAAATCGTCTAGTTCTGAGTGTTTTAGTTAAAAGTTTTTTTTTAACACTTTAAGTTGTATATTTTGGTTTGTATTTTTTTAAGCTTTGTTTATGTTTATGAACAATAAAGCATATTTTTGAATCCCTCTCAAATAGTTCTAAAGAAAACTACGCGACCCTGTATGTCAGTCTATTAAGATTTGTGAGACGTTTGGTAACAAAGTACGAATCTTTATCAAATTAACTATAAATAATCGTTTTATGCATTTTAACGAGATTAAAACAGTACTGTTATTGTATCGCTGAAACTTCGATATATTACGTTGCATTCTTACGTTATTCCGTTTTGTTTATTCATTTTTTGCTATCATAAAAATGACTTTTCGATACGCAAAGTAGTGCCTTACTGGCCCCCTTTTTTACACCTCTTCTTTTTCACTATAAAGTTGGCAATGCTAAGTTATGGCCACCTCGAATTTGAAATTGGCTTGGATTGTCACCAACTTGAAAATATTCAATAATAAATATGTTTATAAAGATAATTCTTTTTTAAAATATAGTGCACACAATAGAAAAAACAGTATAAAATATTCGTTTCATAAGATATTTAATCTAACTTGCCCCTAGGTCCTTGCTATAAAATCACGTTTTATGAAACTAGTGCCATAACATACTATTATGCTGCGTAGTAGGGTAGTAGGTATACTTATCACTAGTACTGTCAAAGGAAAATAGCGTTTTGAATAACTGGTGTTCGGTTAATTGGTCCTACCGGTTAATGAAAGTTCGATTAACAGGCTATCTCAGAACATATATGCAAGTCGGGACATTTTTTTTTAGTTAACAGCAAATTATGAGCTTAGACTCCCCCAGAACAAAATCGGTTAACTGGTTAATGATCCGGATCAAATAATTAACTGGTCACAATTAATAATTTTGACAACACTACTTACCATTACGGCAATCAGGTCATCCGACCTTAGATATTTAGTGCTACAACCCCTTCGAAACCGTGTCGCGATTAATATATAAATTTGATTTAAGGGTTTTGAAATGAGATGCCTCTATTTAATAAGTAAAAAACACAAGGTTACGAAAACAAGTCATTTATTTTATTTTCTTTATTTTGTAACACAGAACATGGCTTTTTTCATGGCAGTGAATTTTATAAAGCGCTTTAGTTTATTGATATTGTTATAGCTATAAAAAGCTTTGGAGCATATAGTATTCCTTAAAATTACTATTAATTACTATTGAATCACCATTTATCGTTACCTTAACGTAAAAAATATATCTATACTAAATATGTTACAGTTTTTGACATTATTCCTATACCTAGCCTCGGTTATATATCTGAAAACTTAATGCAGTCGTAATATAAAAAAATACAAAATAATGAAATTTCGTTGATCATAAAATAAAAATAACCTTGACATAGCATATTTATACCAATCGCGCCTCTTAACACCTACTTATATTACAAAATGGCACAAATGTAAAAAATAAATATTTTTACATAATTACATACATTCTTTTGTATTTATAAATATGACATTTTTGTATACCAATATTTCTTACAAAACCCAATGACGTTTAATGTGACTTTTTTAAGTAATTTGTTTTGAATACTCTTAAATAAACTTTCAACATAGACTATTTCGTAAATATGTTAAAACATATTAAGTCGGTTATTTTCTAACAAATAACTTTTGTGAAAAACAAATTGATACTATAGGCAGATAATTCCATATTTTCCTAATTTGTCGAATAAGAAGGCGGACGAGGTCTACGTCTTCTTCCTATAAGTCTATCTCGGTTGTAGTTAAGATTTCTGTACTGCGAAGGATTGAAAACCGGGGGAGCTTGCGGGGGTCTGTACACTGGAACGTTGTATTGCGCCGGTGGAGGTATGATATCTGGTCTGGATGGTCTAAAAAGAATGATAACAATTAGTAGGTATTGGGTTTTATTCCTGCATATACAGCTTTAGGGTACTTCAGAAATACATAGTACAGGTTCAACATCTTCTTAACGCAAAATAAGAAACAAAAAATAGACATTGGTCTGCGGAAAGATAGTTTCCAAATAATAGTCTATACTGAAGTAGAAATAGGTACAAACATTTTCTGTTAAATTACAGGGGGTGAGTTTTTGAGATACAAAAAAGCATATTTGGCAATGTCGATGGTGTCAATATGTAACGAAAAATTTGAAACACCCTATTTTTTAACCCTCATGGAAGTTATGAAGCTTATTTCATAAAAATGATTTAGTAATTTATTGTTCTGAGTTTCGCCTATAATCTCCATTATCACATTTTAGTTATTAGTTATTGTTATATTCTTCATTTCCTACTTTACATGCAACAACGTGCAAAGATCGGAAAATACAAAAAAGACGATACCTGTTAGGAGATTTTTAACATTAAAAAACTCGTTTTTACCCTTTATTTTCAAATCATTTAAGATATTTATATATGTTATTTATGTTAAATAGGAAATAAGTTATTTTTTTTTCATTTTTTTATACATTATATATATATAAGGCCCAGTGGAAAATAAAGGCCCACGCTTAAATTTCCCGCCTAGAGTACAAGGAGCGCACTCTACAAAAATCGGCGGTTCACCGAATTCAGTTGAGAGCGACTTGTCCACATGTATGCGTGTTCCTGATTTTTATCCCGCTTTTATCGAGTAGTGCAAAATAAGTGGAAAGGATATTTGTAATTTTTATTTAAAGGTAGGTTAATAATTTTTTGATTACGGTGTAGAATTTATTAATTTTGTTAATTTTATTAAGAAATGCCTCTAACAGGCGTGACCTTTTACCTGGTCGAATGGGAGGTTATGCTTTTGTTTTCTAGTAATTATGATTTACGTTTAACATATTCACGACTGGAAATAAAGCCGGGCCTTATTTCCGGAAATCTCTCTGCGCGCCTTATTTTCGGGTTAATTACTTTCAGAATAGGTAGTTTGAGTATGTTTTATTATGTTTCAGATGGCTAGATATAAATGCAGAGGAATACGTGCTAATTGGGATAGCGAGATGATGGAAGAGGCTTTAAGACTTTTAAAACAAGGGCACTCCCAAAGAGAGGTAGAACAACGAACCGGGATTCCTCGCCGTACATTAAGAAACCATTTCAAGAGTAACCTAACTTCGAGGAACCTTGGACGAAAGCCAGTTTTAACTGTGGATCAAGAATTGGATCTATAAAACCGAATAATTCGATCAGCAAATGTAGGACTACCTCTTACTCCAAAAGCTCTACGGAGAAGTGTTTTTAATTTTATTAAAGTTTAACCTAAACCAGAAAAGAGGAAAAGAAATTGTTGGCAAAGATTGGTACTCTGCGTTTTTAAAACGGCACCCTCGTATCAGTAAACGAAAAGCACTATTAATGAATCCAGCAAGGTCTCAAAAATTGAACCAATATATAGTTACTTAAAGATAAAATATTTTATATGGACGAGAAAGGCTGCCGTTTGACATTGCATCATCAGCAATCAGTTTTGGCATTGAAAGGATCGAAAAGAGTTCATCTTGTATCTCAAGAACACGCTGAGAACGTCACAACTGTTGCATGTGTTAACGCTCTAGGAAACACAATACCGCCTATGATTTTTTTAAAGGTGTCCGGCAAAAGCCTACATTTTCTGATAACTTGCCGATAGGTTCATCGGTTTCAATGAGTCCAAAAGGAAGCATGACATCGGTTGTTTTGCAAATGGCTTGATCACTTTGCAAAGTATAAGCCAGCTGGAAAAGTTTTACTCACATTCGACCGAGCCGCATGCCACCTCGACATTACAATTGCAAATAAGGTAGAGGAATATGGTATTGCTTTGCCTCCCAAGCAATACTACCCATGAACTGCAGCCCTTAGACAAAGCCGTGTTTAGATCTTTTGATCACTTCTGGGACGACGAACTTTTAAAATATTGGGATCAGAATCCAGATCGTCGTTTGACAAAAGAGAGGTTCGCAGCGGCTTTTACACCAGTTTTGGAAAAATGCATGACGGTGGCAAACATAACCAGTGGATTTAGGAGTACCGATATATACCCATTTAACCCCAGCGCCATACCTGAAGAAGCCTTTGCGACATCAACATTGTCTAGAAGAATCGGTGAAACAGATTGGTCGTATGATGACAACGTACCGCTTTCAGCGATACGCCGGAATATGATTGATGATAAGGAAAAATGTGACAATGTCAAAAAACCATCGAACCCAGACCAAGAACATCAGGGATTCAACAAAAAGGAATCTCAGAAGCAAATTTCACTGAGAAACAACAGGAAAATGCGGTATTGTTAGATTTGCTCCGCTTGCGACAAAAAACTTTTAAGGATATTTTAAAAACACCAGATCTTCCTCAAAGGAATATCCAAACAAAAAAAAATGCTATTAATTACAAATCGCCGCGTGTAACTAAGGATTTATTTAACAAAGAAGGCATTCAAAGAGGATCAGCAAATTCCACCATGATCAAAGAGAAATCTGTTGTTCAACCAAATACAAAAGGTGGGGATGAGTCTTGCTATTATTATCTTTGTGATTCAAATAGGCAACTAGACATGCGTTCCTGTGCTGGTTTGATTTCAGATGATGAAGACGATTTTAAGTGCGCGAAGTGCGACAAGTCTGAAAATAAGGCCCAGTAACATTTTTTTTTAGTATTATAATAAAATCAGATTTGTTCACTAGTATGTAAGAGCGGAAATTTGAGATATTTTTGAATATGGGCTTTATTTTTCGCCCAATCTGAAAATAAGGCCCAGTGACATTTTTTTTAAATCTTGTTTTTCTGTTTTTAGTTTTATAATAAAATCAGATTTGTTCACTAGTATATAAGAGCACAGTTTTAAGGAAAATTAAGATATTTTTGAATTAGGGCTTTATTTTTCGCCCAATCTGAAAGTAAGGCCCAGTGACATTTTTTTTTAAATCTCTTTTTAGTTTTCTAATAAAACAATTTTTTTACTAACGTTTAAGAACATAACCTTATTTTTTATCAACATTGAAATAATCGGCAAGGAATGTCTGGTTATCGAATAAAATAAAAAACAATATTAGGTGGGCCTTATTACCCTCCCTCCTATATATATATATATATATATATATATATATATATATATATATATATATATATATATATATATCTAAATGGCCGTTTAAGAGATACTGGGTGTTTTTACGTTTATAATTTTTTATAGACTCTAAAAGTGACATTTTTTTTCTTTTGTTTATTGTATGTAATATTTCAAAATTTTCATCGAAAGCATGGTTATTATCTAACAAATGTTCAGCGTATGTTGAATCTGCTTTATTTTGTAGTTATTGTTATAGAGAAGAAAAGACCAATTTTATATCAAACCACCTATTCTGTTAAAAACTCAATTGATTTAATTAATAAAATTAAAAATATTAAATTGCCAAATAATTCAATTTTTATATCGTTTGATGCAAAAAACCTTTTCCCTACTATACCAACATTAGAGACAATTGAAATTATAAAAATAATCTTATTCTAAACAAAACCAATTCTACGATAGGAAACAGTTTAATAAGGAGTTATTTTCAGCCAAGGAAGGGCTTATTATGGGGAACCCTTTAAGCCCACTCTTGGGTGAAATATTTATGCATAATTTGGAAGAAAAAATTAACATAAACCCTTTGTTTAAAAAATGTCTCTATTGGTATAGATATGTCGACGAATTATTGGTCTGTTTTACTGGCACGATGAGACAGCTTAACATATTTTTAAAAGATATTTAAATACTATGCACAAAAATATACAATTTACTGTCGAAATAGAAACTAATAACTCTATAAACTTTTTAGATTTGAACATAACAAAAGCAGCAAATAAACACGAATTTTCAATTTTTCACATACTGACACAACCATCAATAATAAATCAATGCACCCATTAGCACAAACACTAGCAAGATTTCATAGCATGATACACAGATTAATTAAAATACCTTTAAACAAAGATAATTTTCAAAAAGAACTAATTAAACAAATAGCAGTTAACAATGGATATGACAATATTTAAATCAATCACTATTAAAAAAACGCTTACAGAAATTTACTTCTGTACCACCAAAAGAAGAAAATAAAATAAGATACTTACTTATATCGGTAAACCTACAGAAAAAGTGGTTTCTATACTGCGTAAAAGAACATTAAAATTGCATTTAAAACAAATAATAATCTAGGTAAATTTACAAAAAATAACAAAGAAAAAACCAATAAAAACAATAAATTAAACTGTGGATCATGCCCAAAAGTGTATATAGGCCAGACTGGGACACTTTTTAAACAGAGACTAGCTGAGCATAGAAGAAGTTTTATTAAAAATATAACAGATTCAACATACGCCGAACATTTGTTAGATAATAATCATGCTTTCGATGAAAATTTTGAAATTAGTAAACGTAAAAACATCTCTTAAACGACCATTTAGATATGAATAATTCACCCCTTTTAAACCTATTTTGTTAGAAATTTCCATCCAGATGTTATTTAGGACTCTCGTAGGCCATAAAAGTCTTTACTTAGAAATATGTTTTATAAAAATCAAGCTCATTTAGCAAATTGTTAGTTTAAATACCGTTTGTCCGGTTGAGAGTAAAGTGAAAATCTAAAATATTGTAAAGTGTTTTATTAAAATATTTTTGGTTGATTAGCTGTGTTCGGGAGCGAAAAATTAAAAGCCGTTTTAGTTTTAAAACATTTCTTGCATTTCTATATGATAAAAGGATAGGAAAGTAAAAACAACTTTATAGTCTACGTGTAGACGTTTGCATTCTACACCCTTATGGTAGAATTTTAAAATTCTCATTTTATAAATGCTGAAATAAAAATAATAATGATAGTAAATAAATGGAGCACTTCAACATTCCAGACATATTTTATGTAGCATTTCCTGAACCAGGATGAGAATTTTTTTTAGGCCTTTGAAAATTTTCTAGGTTATAACATCTAAACGGTTTTGTTTTTACGGTAATATCCACTGTACATTCATCTTAGTTCTATATGGCATTGATGTGAAGTTTCTTTCCAGTTCTTCCTAATATTTTTTTTTCTAATTTTTATGGAAAGCAACAAACTTTTGCTACTGCCATTGGCTTTATAGAAAATTCGCATCAAGCCAATTTTACTGCTAGTCCAGGGATTTGATATTTCATTATCATAAACAAGAAATATGCAATTCTTTTTGCCTTTATGTGGAAACATTTATATTTTGGAGTCTCTTAAAATTTGAAATTATTGTTATTATTTCGACATAGGCATGTAGATTTTCAATAGTCCCCCTCATTTGTGTTACCTAACTTTATTATCCTATCCCGTGTAAAACCAGATTCATTAGTAAATATTGAAAGTATCATCCTTTTCATATTTATGTAAAATACTACTAGGTACACATTCTTAGACCCAATACTTGATCATAATAAAGAGGTTAAACCTTTTGCAAATGGAAATGATCTTCGAAGGTCTTTATGGAGTACTTCCCAAGTAGTAGATTTTATCATTCCTTCTGCAACGGCAAATTGTTGAGTACTGACATCCGGACTTTTCTGTTATTTCAGTTATTTTTTCTTTTCCAAACATTTCAAATATTTGTGCGTGAGGAACATTTCGGTCAAGATACGCTTCTACAGTAAAACCGACGTGCTTCTTCTGCATTCGAATATTGCGATAAGCAACTAATTATCAAGCATCAAATATTGCAACATATAAACCGATTTCATTTTTATATGGTATTTAAAAATCCGGTTTAATTTGATGAACATTTTGAGGCTGATTTGCGGCTAAACAGTGGGATTTAAGAAGAGTACATAATTTTTGATGTTTTTACTGCCTTCAAAATGGCACCTCCGTTGGCAATATCTGTCAAAATAAAAAAGTTATGGATCAATTAAATGCTTGTTTTCACCGTTTACTGAATTTCAGGCGGTGTTCCAGCGAATTAGTTTTTTCTGAGGATTCTTGAATTAAATAAGCTCAATTTTTGTGCCGAATATGAATTTGATTCGCGAAAGACCAAATCGAATACAACGAAAAAGCAAAAATATAAATTGATCTTGGAAACCAAGCAGATTTTTTACGACTTACTACCATTATTTTTTAAGTAAAATTATTTCCTCTAGTTTTCTGACGTTGTTACCCAATACTTTGTATATACTCAGTATTTTAAGTTAACACGAGAATATTTCTAAAACTTCAATATCTTAATAAATATCCCTTGGTGAAGAAAAAAGAAATTTATACTTACATCCTCCTAAGGCACACTGCACATCGACTAATTTTGGTAGTTAAGAATCCAGACTTAAGTGTTTGTGGAACAGGTTTTTTGAATTGGGAATATTCATCAATTGTGGCCAGCCAGAAAGATAAAGCACTTGCATAGTGGTTACATCTTCCGTGGGCGTGACATTCGATAAACGGTTTCGTTCTAAAGTCTTCTAAACAAGAACCTGGTGATATCAAGGATTGAGTAGAACCGCCACCACCACCATCGGTACTCTATAAGTTGAAAAGAAAACTAATTTAGTACAAAGATAAATAGCAAAACTTAAGAAATTTTAATCGTAGCCGAAAGAAAAACCACCAGTTCTAATCATTAGGAATATGCTGGCTTTTCTAAATTATAAAAATTGGTTTTTAATTTCGTATTTATCGGTTTATTTAGATATTACCACTAGTTTTATCATATCCTAGATTAGCTTTACAAATTCAGCCAAGGAAGGGCTTATTATGGGGAACCCTTTAAGTCCACTCTTGGCTGAAATATTTATGCATAATTCGGAAGAAAAAAATAAAATAAACCCTTTGTTTCAAAAACTATTGGTATAGATACGTCTACGATATATTGGTATGTTTTACTGGCACGATGAGACAGCTTGACATATTTTTAAAAGATTTAAATACCATACACAAAAATATACAATTTACTGTCGAAATAGAAATTAATAACTCTATAAACTTTTTAGATTCGAACATAACAAAGGTAGCAAATAAACATGAATTTTCAATTTTTCACAAACCTACACATACCGACACAACCATCAATCAAATAATACATCAGTGCACCCATTAGCACAAAAACTTGCAGGATTTCATAGCATGATACACAGATTAATTAATATACCTTTAAACAAAGATAATTTTCAAAAGGAATTAAACAAATAGCAGTTAACAATGGATATGATGTCAAAATGGCTTAAAGTACAATGGTTTTCAAGTATGAAAAGATTCAGTGACAATAAAGTTCCACCCACAACATGTATGCCCTCTGTTAATATCTATTAACTCGATTTTTTGTATCTAGAGGTTATTTTTCTGATCATTTAACTCGATGCTTAATATTTTTAATTTCATATGCTGTATTCTATTATATTCTTGGGGATGTTTTCTGTTAAATAACAATTCTTGATTTTAGTTTCCTACAAGCCTCCAAGGGAATCAAAATCATTTTATATCTCTTTGTACACTCTCATTTCGAATAGCTTTGAGAGTTGTTACTATAACAACTCTGTAGCTAAATATCAGATCATAAGTGACTGGCATATATTTTGAATAGCCTAGTCCTCATGAGAGCGAAAGGTGGAATGCTAAATATTTTTTTATGACCATCGACAATCCTCATAGGCGCGAATTTCTAGCTCTTTAATTTAATAGTTTGGTCTGGTTTATCATTTATTTACTTTACCATTATATGATTACAAATAGCTTTAAGTAGAGGCAAAAATAAAAGAAAAAGAATTTCATAATATCCTTCAATAAATGAGGTTAGCAGATTCAAAAAAATATTTTTACTATTTAAGAATTACACAAAAAGAACTTTGTTGAGATTGGTTGGAACTTCAATTCAAAAAATGTGTATTAAAAGATAGCCAATAGGATCACCTGTCTACTGAAATGGCAATATAAGCAAATAAAGAGATGGATCCACAAAAGTTAAGATTCGCGAAAATTTCCCGCTATAGTTATATTAAATTATTCCAATAATTGAAATCAGTTCCACTATAAAAATTATTCGATTAAGCGATTCAAGCTTATGAATGAATAAATAAAAAAAGATCTGTTTAAAGACATCTTGGTCACCCTGAACTGTCAAAATCATCCAAGCCGACTTTCTTAGAGAACTTGTTCAACTCCTCAGAGCAGTATAGACTACGAAATATATTCAAGCTCAGATACAAGAAGTTGAAGATATATGATCACCCTGGCTTGCCTGTCTTTCTGTGAAAGTTTGTTTAATAATTATTTTTCACAATTAAATTTGCCTTTCCGTTTGAAAGTTTTTCATTTCAATTATTTCTGTATATCCATCGTCAACTGCCGTCATCCACCTGCATCTGAATATTGCGTAATATATGTCATCGTAAAAATATCCTGATTTTTTTAAAACTTACCATCATAAAGCTCCATCCGATCCATAATTCATCCCAACCAGTCGGACACTGAGGTACTTCACTGGATTGACTGTGAACGGCTATGGCTCTAGTAGGCGCTTCACATACAGAACATCTATGCCAATAAAATGTTTTTTATTTTCAGTTTAGGAAGAAAACAAAAAAAAAAGAAACCTAGAGATTAAATGTGCAAAATGTTTGTGGTTTTGTATTGTTAGTAGTACAGTAGATTTACGTTTTTAAAGGATTTAAATACCATTACTTATTTTAAACTGTTATATCTTAAACATCTTTGGTAAAAAACAATTATTTTACACGGGTTTAAAACACCATTACTCGTATTAAACCGTTTAAAACTGTAAAAAAACGTATTTAAAATATTTTTAGTTAGTTTAATATAAAACTAGTTTTTTTGCATTTCAGGCTATAGAAGAAGAAAAGGCATAGGTTGAACTATAATATCAGAGTTCAAAACAAGTGTTTTTCATAATTCATATAACTTATGTTCAGCTCACATTGTTGACACATTATTCGACCAAACCATGGCAATTGCTTCGGCGCATTGTTGATATGAAATTGATAATGATAATAATCATGAATGATAAAAGGTTTAACCACTTCTTTGAGAGGTGGTGATTTGTAACAGTGGGGTGTTGCTTGTTTAGCACCATAAAATTAATTTTATCATTTTAGTCGTTATTTCGAATAGTAAACTCAAATATTGCTTTAACGTTATTTATTAAATAAGTTAAAATCTTAAATGAATTACGTATACAGCAGGTAACACGAAGGCCTATGAAACATATCATTTAAAACAAAAGCAATCAAGTCATTTTTAATAAAAGTAAAAATACACAAAACAAACACAGTTTCGCGCTTATAATTATTAAGTGACAAACATTAATGACCATGATTGAGAGGGAATGTGTAAGTTAAGTTGTAAAATAAAAGACAAAATCAGCGATTCCTAAACTATTTAGGCCCCAAGTTGTACAATTTGCTGCCAGCAGACATTCGAAAAATAAAGAAACAAAAAAAATTAATAAAACATTTGTAAAGTGAAATAGTGTTTCAAAAACTATATTTTTTTGTTATAAATAATAAATGTTTTAGTTCTATGATTATAGGTTTTGGTACTGATTGTAAATATTCTTAATTTTAGTAATAATTCTTGTAAAACTTATGGGTGTTGATATTTGTATGATGTCTCCTTTTCTTCTCTCACTTATGTAAGGTATAATATCTGATTTTAAAAATTTATTTGTATCTACATGACAATACTATTTTACAGACCTCATCTACAGTTGTTAATTCAGTTAGGTTATTAGACGATAAATTATTATCTTTACATAAAGAATGATTTAATAATAACAATAATTTTCAATAAATGTTTCAAATATGTAATAATGAGCAAGTGATTCTGCGCTTAAAGAGTAAGTTTATGAAATCTTAGACTTCTGGGACTGCTTTCTGAAGCAACACTTTTATGACTTGAGCTCTAAAATTGGTCATATCAATTTGATTGTGACGTTATGTGTTTAAGAGTTATGACGTCATACATATTTTTCAATGTTTTACACTGTATATCGTTACTTTTGTTAAATCACTGGAACATTCCAAACATATTAAATGTTGCATTTCCCATACCTGAATTCAACTATTTTCGTGAATATATATGGCGTCTCAAAATTGTCGTTTGGGGTCACTTAATGGCCAAACGGTTAAACTGAGAATGAAATGACTTGCACTTCCCTGTATTATCTTCATCACTTTCCGGTTTAACCGGAAATATCAAAATCGACTTTGGTGTTCACTTCCGGTTTAAATGACATTGTTTGACAGATTTTAAAAAGTTTAGATAGGAAAGTGCATGGCGTGGCGTGTTCAGTAATTTACTTGCATATATATATATATATATATATATATATATATATATAAATATATATATATATATTTAGATATATATATATATATATATATACATATATACTTAATTAAGAAATTAATTGACAGTTGGATATATATATATATATATATATATATATATATATATATATATATATATATATATATATATATATATATATATATATATATATATATATATATATATATATATATATATATATATATATATATATATATATATATATATATATATATATATATATATATATATATATATATATATATATATATATATATATATATATATATATATATATATATATATATATATATATATATATATATATATATATATATATATATATATATATATATATATATATATATATATATATATATATATATATATATATATATATATATATATATATATATATATATATATATATATATATATATATATATATATATATATATATATATATATATATATATATATATATATATATATATATATATATATATATATATATATATATATATATATATATATATATATATATATATATATATATATATATATATATATATATATATATATATATATATATATATATATATATATATATATATATATATATATATATATATATATATATATATATATATATATATATATATATATATATATATATATATATATATATATATATATATATATATATATATATATATATATATATATATATATATATATATATATATATATATATATATATATATATATATATATATATATATATATATATATATATATATATATATATATATATATATATATATATATATATATATATATATATATATATATATATATATATATATATATATATATATATATATATATATATATATATATATATATATATATATATATATATATATATATATATATGTTACACCTTAGAGCTTAGTTTTTTTATATAAATGAATTCATATGTGTTTACCTTGAAATATACTTCTGAATATCGTAGCCATAAATTGGTGTCATAGTCATTGGGACAGGTTCCGTTGTCGATAGCCAATAACTGTAATCATTTGTATTAGCATAATCACATACATCGTTTAGATTACAGAACAAGTATGGCATTGTATTAAATCTTCTCACGCAGCTACCTGGGGCTCCTAAAATTGGTAACAAGCAATTCTTTGTAGTAGGCCCATTTAATTCTGATCATGGGGGTAAAAAAATAGAAACATACTCTTATGAAGCTAATAAAATAAAAATTAGAAAAAAAATGCTGCTAATCAAAAATTTTGAAAAAACCGTTAGCCCTCAGAACTCTCCTAATATAACTTCGTGGTATATCGGATGACTACAAATGAAACTCTTCCGTGTCATTAACCAATAAATAAATATATATATATATATATATATATATATATATATATATATATATATATATATATATATATATATATATATATATATATATATATATATATATATATATAAGATATATATATATATATGACGATTAAGACAAGAATTATTATATAGTGGAGAAAGGATTTTTTTGCGATATATTGGTCTAAGGTTGGCTAATAAGAACAAGTGTCTGACTTAAGGTCTTCATTAGTTCTGTAAATTAGAGTCAAGTACAACTAGTTGTTCTCTTGGAAACCACAAATGGCGGTTTTGTTCCTGTTGGTGACTGGCGTGCTTCGTGGGTTAAGTATTGCTGCTAGTTGTACTCTCTTCTATACCTTAAGTCAGAAACGCATGTCTATGGTGGCCCAAATTTCATTGTGCTATATATATATATATATATATATATATATATATATATATATATATATATATATATTCAGAGATCGTTTCCCAACCTGCCATTTGGTTACTGTTTGAGACATTATTTTCAAATTTAAAGAAGCAATATGGTGATATATAATATTCAAACTGGGTGTATATGGAATTTTAAATAGAATACTCTATACTTTGGTGACATTTTGGATTCTTCAGATAATTCTCTGCAATTTTTGTAGGATACATTCATGTCCAATATAAACGTTTTCCATGGAAACATTAATTGAAAATTTTAATTTTTTGTTAGTTATTCGGAATTTCCAAAAAATCAAGTCTTCGTATCGGCAAACAAATGCCGGTTTTAACTTTGGTCTATGATTACAGTTCAGTGATAAAAACAAAAAAACGCTACGATTTAAATTAATTTTTTCGTACTTCGAACCTTACAAAAGCTTAGTTTTTATCCAAAAGTACCTACAAAAGATATCAAAACTAAACGCTCCTCTTCCTTAACTTGTTTTTTTACTAGCAATTCATAACAGAATAACCAGAAAAATCATAATCGTTTTTCCACTGCAAAAAACTTTTTTACAAAAGACAGAAAATAATTATGTATATGAACTAACCACTCCAAATTTTTGCATGTTTGGATCGTTTTTGTTTATTAGCGTTTATTTTGTAATATTGTAGTGCTAGTAATACTTAGTGGCTGAGAAAGCTAAAATTTTAAGATAAAGTAAAAAAGACTAGACTACGAATTTTTAATAGTATTTATTTTTGCATATTTTATTTAAAAGCCAAAATAGAAACAGCCACAATATAGTAAATACAGCGTGTGCTTGGATTTGAGTGACATATAACATTAGAAAATACATTATTTTTATTTGGAAAGATGTAACTGTATTATTAAATAGCTACTAAAAATCTGGGGAAACGAAAGTTTCGTTCTGATATATTTTATAGGTTTTTAAATAAAAGTAGACAAAAAATGAGTTTTATTATGGTTTAAGGTACAAAAATTTAAATAAATCGTGGTTATTGGTGCTTCTTTCTTTTGTTTTTATCATTAAAATGTCATAAAATTTGTCAAAAATTAAAACCGGCATTTAATTGCAGATAGGACGACTTGATTTTTTGAAACTCCCGAACAAACGTAAAAATTGCAGGTTTTTAATTAGCGTCTGTATGGAAACCGTTAATATTTGACGTATGAAGCGTTATACAAACAATATAGAGAATTGTCTGCAGATTTCAAAAAGTCACTAAATTATAAGGTGTTCCTTTTGAAATTCCAGGAAAAAACTAACTTCCGGTTCTGAAAAGAACAGTTTTGCTGACAAACTTTCTTTCTCGCGTCCGAATAGAGACTGTGTCTATTTGGCGAAACCTCAGCAAAACTGTTCTTTTTAGAACGATAGTAGTGAACGGATGTACACCCGGAATGAAAACACATTGTATTATATATATATTTATATATACAATTTTTTAGGTAGCAAGTTAGTGGTTTGCCAGGCAACTTTTGTGTCACGAGTAACCTGGCAAACCACTAATGGATCTGTCATAAGTATGATTTTAAAAACACATACGTTGTTTTGGTGTCTTTTTTTGTAAAATGACGGACAAGATTAAAGAGAGACACTAGGGATGTCAATCCCGAAGGATTTTCCTAATCCCGGAATTTTCGAGATTGATTGCATAATCCCGAAATTACATGGAAAAACATAAGGAACTGATGACATTTAATAACTTTTTTGTATTAGGTTAAAACTAACCGAAAACACTTTTTAACAAATTTAAGTATATGCTTAAACAAATGTTTTAAAAAATTCCGCAAAAATATTAGTACATCTAAAGAATCTTGGAATATAGCTATATATATATATATATATATATATATATATATATATATATATATATATATATATAAATTACCACTATAGCTTAAAATTTTGAGGGTTTATCCTTAAAAGGTTCTATATGTTTACATAAGCAATTTACTTACCAAGATCTTGTCCATGTGTTCTTTTTTCACTATGAATGTGCAACAGAGAAAATCCATCCCACAACTTCACGGTGTTTCTTGGACAGACCGGTATTATTTCTGACTGTGAATGCCTGACAATAGCAAATCCACGACTTTTTGGGAGTGGCGCTGGTGTTGCTGCATCTCCTTTAGGCCCCGGTGGTCCTGGACGACCTGGAAGACCAGGTCTACCGGACAAACCTGGTGCTCCAGGGAGACCTAAAATAAGAATATTGGTAAAAAACTGCTGTGCTAAGCAGATATATCACTATTAGCTGTAATTTTTGAAACGGAAACTTGTCTTCCTGAAGAACTACTTTAAGAAAACAATATTATAAGATTTATTTATTATTACAAAATATTATAAATCCATACAAAAAGTTAGATAGGAAGAGCCATATATACGAAATTGTTTCTTCTCGATTCGTTTTAATTTTGTTCTGTTTTTTTTTATGGAACTAGTTTCTCTTGGCACAGGAAGTTACCTGTTTTCGCATACAATGCGACTATTAAATGTTCCCTCCCCTTTTATTTTTCGGAACTAGTCAATTAAATATTTTTAAATTTGGCACCCTGCAATAGTAAATTAAATGCCTTTTGTTTTCGTGATCGAACATGTTAACATGTCGTGAAAACTTTATTTAGTTTTTCGTCAGGCACTAAATCATGTTTGAACTTCATAAAATGGTCATGAAATAAAAGTACAGTGATTAATTGGTGTCTGTAGCACAGTGTGATTAGTTGTAAATTATTTGGATTTAAAAGAAAATTATAAAATATGCTCAGTTGCAGATAGAATTAATAACGTCATTTCTATAACATTAATTACTCGTAATTTTAATATTCATTTGAAATACTATTCCTCGCAAGAGAATTTAAAAGTTTGCAAATGGTCAATTTTTAGAGTTTCAGCTTATAAAAAAAATCAAAATAAGCCTATTATTATAAAACAAATGCTGGCTTATCCAAAAATTGCTTGTAGTTTAAAAAATTACATTAAGCTATATCTTTAGTTCTAATTTTCTATAACCGTTTATAATTGATACCAATTATTAAGAAATTACGCTGTACTCATACAAAACAAATAAAAAAACTGTCTTTTTCAATTTAGCTCTGGTAACCATTATCACTACTATCACCAAATTAGAAGTTGACTGTGAGAGCGACGATAAAGGTTGAACATTCTTTAGACTCGAAAACGTGGAGTGTTGGTTGTTTAACACTTTAGACAACTAATTTTAACAATCTTTTCTTGTCTTGTTTTTAAAGAATATTGTTTTGTT
This sequence comes from Kuschelorhynchus macadamiae, assembly GCA_030620095.1. Lineage (NCBI taxonomy): Eukaryota > Metazoa > Arthropoda > Insecta > Coleoptera > Curculionidae > Kuschelorhynchus > Kuschelorhynchus macadamiae. The sequence goes on along the minus strand of JAUTXW010000189.1, from coordinate 1,367,119 downwards.
TTGGTTTTTCTTTGGTGCTATCTGTTAATGTTATGGATAGTAAAATCTATATAATTTTTAAGTTTTTATATTTTTCGACTTCTTAGTGCATGATCCGAAAAAAAAACAAAACTTTAAAACATAACGCTGTTTAAATATCAATGTTTTTAAAATGTTTATGTTGTATTACTACTGGAGAAAGTAGTGTACGCCAAGCCTAATTAAAACCTTGGTTTAGGTCAGCAGATAGATTAACAGTTTTGCACCTTTATACAACACACTAATGTGAAATGAAAAAAATTGAAATCGAAAAATTCAACATGAATACGCACCTTTTGGTCCACCGAATCCAGGAAGTCCTGGTTCCCCAATATCCCCCATCATTCCTTTGGCACCTTGAGAACCAGGGTAACCGTTCCTTCCATCCAGTCCCTCTTTGCCTGGAGAACCAGCTAATCCTGGCAGCCCTTCTTCTCCAATCTAAGATGTTAATACATATATTTTTGTGTAAAATGGGATATACATTTTTATCATAAAAGTGCAAAATATTATATACAAAATGCAAATTTAGCTAATATTAAAAAACCTCTTGTGGCTGTATACCGTTAAATTACTACCCCGTAATCCATTTGAAACGATAGTTGGTTGACTTGGATGAAGATTTCGGTGATTCAGACATTGGACTTCTGCATCCAGTATTTTTAATGGAATATTCTATATATTTTTCAAAATTTGGATAAGATATTTTTAAGGTTCCTATATAACTTTAATACCCACCAATACCATACAAAAGTTACTTCGTATCTGGAAGGAAGTGCTTAAAAAAACCACTTCATCATTTTAGTGACTGATAAATTTAAAATCTACTCTCACTTTTGAATATTTTTGTTCTTACTTGTCTATATCTAAGCTTAATGCTCATTGAGATAATCGGCTACATTCCAAAAACTACAACGATAAGGTAATAACCATTTAATTTAATAATAACAAACATAATAAACATTTATGTTGGTGCCTGATGACTTTCCTATACATTTTTTAGTAGTATTCCCATACCACCACCTCGCTTGTCTCTAATCACATAACCCTGTGGAATTAAAAAATTTTTCATCTCTAGGATTGAGTTATGTTTCTGCAATCACCACAGCATCAGGTTTCGTATTAGCACCCAATTATAATATAACAAATTCCGTTTGTGTTAACACGCTATCTAAAACTTTACTTACAGTTTTATAATTACAGACATAGAAAAAAATAATATACAGAAAATAAACTGCTTGAGTATAAAATCGGCAATCCTTGTATTCAGCGTCATATTTCAATTTGACCTTTTCTATTCGTTCACAACTTTCGCTGTCTGATCCAACTTGGCTTCTTAAATATTTATGTATTTATTATAGTTATTCACAAAAAGGCTTCCTTTTGTTTTTTTTTTAATAAAAAGTATACATTTATGATTTTTGCACATAGGAGCATACGAACTAAGCGACCCTTTTAAAATGTTAGAGGTATATATATCTTCTTTTACGATACATTGTACCTTCTGTAATATAATTTGTGAATCTTACAGTACAATAACATTTAATTTTTTTATTACTGAAATAAATGAACTAACCTCTCCTCGCAATCCGTCGAAGCCCCAGTCACCGACGTCTCCTTTTGGTCCCTTAAGACCAGGAAGCCCCGGGTAACCCGGCGGTCCAATCTCCCCTGCAAGACCAATTGCTCCTGGGAATCCAGGGGCGCCAGGTAGTCCATCAAATCCATCTTCGCCTTCCTCTCCTTTTTCGCCTTGTAGGCCTCTCGGACCTAAGAAGATAATTTATATCAGCAAATAATATAAACCCCATAACATATTTTCTCAAAGTGTTTTAATAATAAAAATTGATGTTTCAAAAAGAAATTTAAATTAAAATACTGAAAGGGGACTAACTATTAACAACTCTTATCGCTGTTATGATCTTCTTAAAAAAAAACTTTCAAATTGCTGCTACAAGTAGCCGAAATTGTTGAGACCTCAGGCACCACGTTTTTACTAAAATGGGGAATCATTTCAGGTTAACGTGCCTGGAAATTTCGTTCATTTAGTCAGTATTTTTCAAATGTCATTGGGATGTGAATGTGTATTAATAGTTACGAAGATGAAACTTTTTCCCATCATGGCTAGAGAACATTATTTCTCTTTCTGTTCAATTTAAATTGTGGACAAAATACAAAAATTTTGACAGATTAGTAGTAGGTTGTTTTCGTGTTTTTCGATCTTTATTTAGGCTTTATCAAAGCTATTCCAACAAGAAAGAAGAGTCTGTGAGGAATGTGAAAAGTTTTACTAGTAATTATTATGGTAACACACATAAAACAACTAATTTACATTTATCAAACAATACGGTCAAAACTTAATGGTAAATCGGTGTTCGTATGCATTTTGGTGGGTTTTTGTTTCGTGGATGTAAATTAATTTTTTTGTGTGTGTTATCATAACAATGCATTACTGATGTAAACTTTTAACATTCCTGACAGAATCTTCTTATTGGAATATGCAATGTTTCGTGTTATGAAGAAGATTCCTGACAGAGTCCCGAAAGAGATCTAGATTCTCCCTGACAAAAATGACAGATTCATATATATGTGTGCAGGTAACCGTAAGAATTGTGGTTTTAGAAAATTTATTTTTTACAGTTTCGATTGACCTCATATTAAAGATATTTCTTATGCATTTCTTCTGAAGAAGAAATATACGATTTGACTCGATCCCTCTTGCCCAAAAAATAATGCCACATCTTGTACGCGAATATAAGAGCTGTTTCCATATAAATATTTGTAGCAATGACTTTAAGTGCATAACAGTACCCGCTAAGCTTTTTAGCTAGAGTATTTGTGTGACACTTTCAATCTAATCTATGGCCAATCTCAGTCCCAAGGAAGGTGTCAATCTTAATGGTTTCTAATGCTTTGGTATTATGCTGAAAAAGTGCTTTTATCATGGACTAATTGGTCATGGAAATTAATAAGGTGGGTTTTGTCTACATTTAAAATTTTCTGAAAACCAGGTTTCTAGCACATTAAAAATTGTTAAAAATATGTTCTGCTTTGTTGTCATTTTGATCGAAAGAAAAAATATCCGAGGTATCATTTGCAAATTAAATGACGGTTAGATCATAGGCAATTCGCTTGTGTAAAGTATATAGAGAAGAGGCCCCAAGATATACCCTTGTGGACCCCGCTTCGTACCTGGCCAATGGCTGATGGTAGCAGTGATTCCTCGCTTTCTATTACAACAAACCGTGAACGGTTTTGAATATAGGACTTGATCAGGGTCTAATCCTATACCTCTTTTATTTAAAAAAGAAGGGTACCGTGCCTACACTAATAAAAGCCCTCGACAAATCGAGGCACATGGTCACTGTAGTGAGGACGAGTGCCTGGTAAATCGCCTTGTTGGACTTTTTTTGGCGAAAACCATTTTGACAGAGGAAAAAAGTCCTGCTCCCTCCAAAAATGAAACAATTCTATCTTTAACAATGTTTTCAAAGATTTTACTGAAGTTATTCAAGAGAGCAATGGGTCTATAGTTTTTTATATAATTTGTATTGCCATTCTTATAGATAGGCTTAATAAGTGTGATTTTAAGTTCTGAGGAAAACTCCCGGATATTTAACATATGTGTTAGTGGTGAGGCAATTTGCTCACTTACATGTTTTATCGCACAAATAGGAATTTGATCTTGACCCACTGATTTCTTTTTTGAGCTATTAATGATTTGTTCTGCTTCGTGAATAGTTACAGGATGAAGAAAGCAGTTTTTATGGCGTGATTTAATATTTTTTGGTATTGATTCATGTTTAATATTTAAAGATAGAAAATAATTTATATAAAAATCATTTATGGAGTTTAGTGTTTTGTTTGTGTATTCGTTTAAGAGAAAAAGTAAGATTAAAAATCTTAGAGAAAATACGTATAAAATTATTATAGGTTCATCTACATTTTAGGAATTAGTGACCTTGTTCAACATCTATCTTTGCCTTAGAAAAAATCCGTTTTAACTGAGGAACTCTATCAGAGCGTTTAACTGTTTTTCCAGGCAACGATACACATAGCAGTTGACCTTCATGATCCGAAAGGGCATTTGAAATGACTTTACCTTGCTGTAAATTAATAAAAATATTATCCACCACCACAAGGTTGGGTAATTTTTATAGGTTCAAAGATGGTCTGTCCCAAGTCAAAACTAGACAAAAGATCCTTAAACTGTTGGAATGTAAAAATGTTTGTTAAAAAGTTTATATTAAAGTCGCAACATAATAAAATTTTATAATTTTTAAATGAACTTACTGCAAGTTTTAAAATGTGACATAAAATATTAAAGAAAATGTTTTTCGCTCCTTGCGTGGGGAGGGCGACAAATGCAAAGTACTGGTAATTTTAATGGCCTATTCACTATGGCCGAGCATTCAATATGACTTTCAATGCCATATTTCTCAATCTCATCAGCCTGAAATGTGGGGGTCACCAAGAGTGCCGAACCTCCATGGATCATATTTTTTCTTGCATATTTGAATATTAGAAGGTATTTTTCAACATATATATTACTTGTATCCTCATAGTTGAACCAGTATTCCGTGAAATACAAAATGTCTGAGTTTTTGTCCAAACTATCTAAAAATTCCTGAAGTTCTAGCATCTTAAGGTAAGGGGGAAACCGCTACCGAAAATGTGTACATCAAAATACATAATTGCGTTTAAATACAGGCAAAATACATGAAATTACCGGAAAACATGATGGAATACACAGAAAACATGATGGAATACATGGAAAACATGATGGAATACATAAAATACATAGGACTACAAAAAGTACATTGGAATACAAGGAATACATTGTTTGCTGTCAGCATACATATATTATATTTTCATTTTATTTACCGCAAGCCGTCTTAAAGTAATTGTAAAGTCACGTAGTGTTTTTAAAACTTATTAAAACCTATAGATATTTATAGATATTATATATATATATATATATATATATATATATAGATTATAGATATTTGATATATATATATATATATATATATATATATATATATATATATATATATATATATATAACAAACAGCACATATTGAGTGAGTGAGTGACTGAGTCAGAATCGAAAAAGATCTGTACCGCGGAGCTACTTCAGTGACTCACTTAACTGAGCTGATTCTTTGAGCCAACTCACTCCTGAGTTACACATCTCTAATATGATGGCGGCCTAGTGAAACCAATACCAAAATGTTACCAGTTGATTCCAACATAATACTTGATGTTTTTGCAAAATTTGAGATCCATTGGATAAATAGTTTTTTAATAATAATTTTTTTAACAGTTCGCTACACCTCCATTTTGTTTTGCCATATTAGATTTTTACCAAAACGTTACCAGGTCATACCCATATAACCCTTAATTTTGACCAAAATTTATCAAGTCAATCGAGTAAGTAGTTTTTTAGCTACGTCGCGAACAGACAGACCAACGGAATTGAGAAAAAATGTTTTGGACCCTGAAACGTAGAGATCTGAAAAAATATCATCACGTTCGGGACACCCTATAGAAGTAAAAAAAGAAAATATTTTGTAAATATATCATATTAAGCCAAAAAAAAATGAGGTATTTATACCAGTGACTCGCACAATTTCTTAAGATAAATCATTTTTAGAGACTTCAAAATCCAAAAAATTCCAATTATACTATACTTCACCTAATAGCTCATTATAGTACATTAATAATATAATACTTGCACTATTACATGGCGAGGTAAAAACAGTCCGGCAAATATCATTGCGTTCATCTCGTGCGGAATACACATAATACATGATGGAATACATTGGTTTACATGGAATACATCGGAAAACAGTTAAATACAGGTGGAATACATTGAATTACATGGAATACCTTGGAATACACTGGAATATACAGGGCTTGTACACCAAAATACATCAGCGGTTTCCCCCTCGGGTACTGCATATTCTGGTGAGAAAAACTCACACTATTGTCTTCCGTTGATTTTTTGAGTTCTATTTTCAGTGCTTGATTAATTTTTGTGACTGGCTTTCCTGTTCTTGACTTTTTGATGGTAGCTTGTCAAGCTACAGGTTCTCTGTTGTCTTGTCTCTGTCTGTCAAAATTTTCAATTGATTAGGTTCCCTAATTTCAAACACATTTTGTAGCCTCATTAGGGTTTGGATATTCATTTGAGAAAGTAGACACTTTTGGTTTGTTTTAGAGAAATGAAAGCATTTCTTTATTAAAAGATTTAAGTTGTACGTGAGGTGCAGACTTGCGGTTTTTGCAGTGATGATAGTACATGAAGACAATCCGAAAACAATTAAATGTGTGAGCCGATGTGCATCAATAAACCTTCGGAGATAGTCAGCACTTGGTTTACCGTCTTAGATCCACCCAATAAGATTAGTCGTTTTTCGAGAAACGTCTGCTCAGTTCGGTACATATTTCCAAATTCCTCTCCACAGAGTTATTTCCTCTGAATACTGACAAATCGTGTCATATTTCGAATTTGTGAAGTGTTTGAACCATCTGGGATTGCCTTTTACATACATTTTGTTTCCTATTAGAAGAATCTGGGGTTTTCAAGTCATTAGATGGGTTGCTGCACAATCTACTGGTGAAGCCTCACTTTGCTTGATCTGGGTATTTGATAGCAGAATAGAGGTAACTTGGGTTTGAATGGAACAATCTTTGCTGTCATTGGACTAGTGGGAGTACTTATTTCTTGTATATGAGTTCAGACTCTTCATGGTATTTCTAGGTGTGGTCATTGGCGAGGTATGTATAGCTATGCTGATAGCTTTTGTCGTGTGTTTTTATATATGAAAGTGAACGGCTCGACTGTTTGAGTGGCCACTGTCTTGTTCAGATTTGATGTTTAGGTTTCTAAGGTCTCAAGGGATACAATTGCTTGTGTTTCTGCATTGGCAACATCTTTCTAAGCGGCTGATAGTTTTGTTCTGTTCTTCAATTGCATTTGAATTTATTTTTATTATCTGAATATGCTGACTTTTTAAATCCAACTCCGTTCTAAGGTCCTTTATGATGTTTTCTAGTGTTGGTATTCCATAGCTATTTTCATTTTCATTATAGTATTCGGCGGTTTCTCGACAAGCGACAGAGCAATAGATAAGGTTTTATCCAGACTTTTGTTCTTTTGCAGCAGCTTGGATGAAATATCTTGCAGATTACACATATCAAATTACTGTGAGATTTATTTTTGCAGCACCGAAATACGTCACACATCTTCCTCAGAAATTCCAGAAAGGTTAATTTTTCAGATACTGTATTAAGTTTGTACTACTACTATAAATATTCACAATATTAAAGGACAACCTCCGAAGAAAAAATTCCTAGTCGCTTTGTAAATCGTAAAAATGTCTTGTCAAATAAGCAGAAAATAAAATAAAAATGTTTTGGTATTCATGTTTCATGTTTGTTCATCACGCACGACACAAGAGAGACATATGTGTGATACTGGAATGCAGTTGTTAGCGACAACTAGCCCTGGTAAAGAGCAAATTTAGTTCGAAACGAATACAAGCAGGTTTTATTTGTTGTCCTGAACACAAGAAAAAAATTGACAAATGTGCTTACATTGATAAGAAAGATGGTAAAAAGTAATATTTTCTGTGAAAATCCATGGTTGTAGTTAAGCTGGGTGAGCTGAGGGGTACTTATGTTCCAAGCCCAGCAAGCAGACGAATAATATCCTTTCCACTCGCGTCAAGTATGATCCTGATCACCCTAACCATCATCCGCTCTGCCCGAGAATCTCTTGAGGATAAACCTCATTTTGGAGCACAGACTCTTTTCAAATATATCCTTCAGGCATCGCGGACACCATTAAAAAGGTTAGTTGCTTAGTTCTCTTGTTCATTGCAGACCCATTTTGTTGTCTTGATATTACTAGTGCAAGTTCAGGTCCTCAAGAGATAGTGGTTTGGAACCTGCGCCAAGTGCTCCCACCCAAAGACCGTTATTACTACTCATAAACAGTCCATCAGGCAGTTTCATAATTCACCATATCAAGCGCTAGTGTCGCAGTTTAATCGTAATATTAGCTCACATGCAGCAAGATTTTGTTGTCAGTAGTGCTATTTAGATCTACTTTCTCAGAAACATTTTAATGCTTATTTCAAGGTAATTGGAGATATAAACCCAAAACAAAATAATGTTTAGAGGGATAAATAAGACTGCTAGTTATAGGTAGGAGACCATCGCGGACAGGTTCTGGCCGTTCATTTGTTCGATTGTCTATACGGAATATAATAGGTCTTTGGTCTTTGGGGGAGCTGCCCTGGGGCATCTTCACACTAATAGGTAAGAGCGGAGATGTCCGATTTAAAGCAGCTGGATTGTAAATCTTCCTTCTCCGATCCCTCTTGGCATTATCAATTCCTGTTGCAATGAAGATGGACCACGGACTGAAAAACCGGGGTCTGATTCAGCGGGAAAGATTAACAAAAGCGAGCATTACTTTGTGTTCCATTTAAGGCAACTTGACTGCAGACCTCTCTTGCCCGAACCATTTGGGCCTCATTAGTTCCTGCTGCCATGAAGATAGCGAGTAACTCGGACTTAAAAATCGAGGTGTTTTTTCCAAAACACATTTTACTTCCCTCTAAAAAGTACCTTGTTCACCTCACCTAAAAAGTATCTGCAAAAGATATACGTCTCTAAATAGGATTAAAATGGGAACGAGTCTGGCTTAAAAATTATAGGTTTAAGACGACATATAAAATAATGGAACAAATAAAAAAAATAACAGTGATATAACCAAACATAAGTGGCGAATTAAGCGTTTTAACTGCCATGGAAATAACATCTGGTCTATCTATCAAACCTCTTTTATGAATCCGGGGGAAAGGTCGAAGAAGTTGAATCAAAACGAATGTAAAAAAGCAAAAAAAGTGTAGCACTTTGTCAATAATTATTTTTGCACAATTTTGAGATGTAAACTTTTGGTTTAGGATGTCTTGATTTTTTTGGCAATTTTCTGCCTCCTAGCCAAACGAAAAATTACTCAGAAGTGCTTTTTTGATGTCCTCTAGAAAATTTGTTAAAATGATTTAATTTAATTTTGCAAGTGTAGTAAATTTCTACGAAAAAAAAAAGTGTAACTCCACTATTTCGGGGCAATTTTGCTTTTTAATTTGTGTGTTTTAAATTAAAAATGGTTGTCACTGGAAAAATTTGCATCAACACGAACTAAACCATATTTTCCTATGCAAAGTTGCATGAGGTCTTCTCAAGGCAGAAAGCCTAAACAATTGTTTTTTCATTTATTTGTGAATTCTGCGTTTTGTTTAAATATTTTAACAGCTAAAATATTTCAGACATTACCTGCTTTCTAGAAAACGCCAATACCTATATCCAATATTACAGATTTCTCACTCAATAAATGAGTCTAGAAAACTATTACATTAACTCTATGAAACATACCTACAAAACCATCATCTCCCGTTTCACCCTTAAAGTTTACTGAAGCAAATCCGTATTCGCCACGAATTCCTTTCGGACCACGGGGTCCTGGTAAACCGTCTTCACCTGGTGGTCCTGCTGGGCCAAATGGCCCTCTTTCGCCGTTGAATCCAGCATCACCCCGTTCTCCTTTCACTCCTGGAATAGACAAACCTGGTAGTCCCTGTGTACCAGGAAGACCATCATGTCCAAGTTCCCCTAAAAGCATGCATTGAAACGCAAACATTAAAAATGTTACATAATAATAAATATATAAATTAATATAATATGAAAATTATTTATATTATTCCGTAATTAAAGACTTTCAAAAATAATAAAAAATTGTATCAGGCCGAACATGTGATGTGCTGTCTTTTTTTAGTCACGTGTATTTGTCGAGTTTAAAAATTTCCCATTTTTTGAGCTGTTTGTTCCTACTTGATATTATAAATTAGTTCTGATTGAATAATCATAGTTTCAGTGGTGTACGAACGTATGAGCTAGTGGGGTGGGGGTGATGAAAAGACTATTGGTCAGTTTCTTTTTTAATATAGTTATATATACTAATTTATAATTTGATTGTCCTCTAAATACGTAATGTGTAAGTTTTAAATTGTGCACAGACTTATTTTAGAATGTGATTGTCTTGTATTAATTAAAAAATTTGTAATTCTTAGGTCGCAACTTTTATATTTAAATCATACTTTGTCAAATATATAAATATACGTCATCAAATACCTGGTGCACCCTTTTGCCCAACTCGGCCAGGAAGTCCTGGTAGACCGTCTTCGGCAGATAAACCTGCATCACCGGGTTCTGGATTTTGACCTGGTAAACCTGGAGGCCCATTAAATCCTGCTTCTCCACGTGCACCTGGTCGTCCCAGCGTACCAGGTTCTCCCCTTATTCCTTTATCGCCAGAGATGCCTCTATCTCCTCTTGCTCCTGGCCATCCAATTACACCTACATCGCCCCATTGACCCTTTCGACCTATAGAAATATACCATAATGAAACCTAGTTGATAAGAAGATGATAATACACTAGGAATGTAGGATAAAATGGAAATGACTGCAAGTATACCTACATGTAGGTATTTTAAAGCAAAAGGTCTTATATAACAGGAAGTTGACACTCAAGGGCCTTGGGATTCTACTCTCTAATCGCTGCGGCAATTGTTATTTTGAACGCTGGTGAAATCAGATTATTGTATTCAATTTCGAAATTAGATTTTAAGTTGTGGTAATAATTATTACCGATTTATCGGCTATAGTATTTTTTTAAAATTAAGAAACCAATACTTTCTAATGAATAAAATTTATTAATAATGATACAATTACAATTACAATTTTTATAATTTTGCACCACATACTAACGAATAATTTTTTTAGAGTAAGTGTTGAAAATGGACACCATCACAATTGACATAAATACTGCAAGGTAACGGCAAATCAAATTTTCACAAACTACTTAGAGAGTACAACTACGGTATACCAATATCTTCATACAGAGCAACCGTCTGGAAACTTGCAAATGTCTCGAGAATGGCTCATCCAATTGTAATTGAATTTGGATCAGTGATGTATATAAATGCGGCGAAACCGCGGGCAGTATTCACAAGTTTACCTTTTTTCAGTAATTGGTAGGAACTTTTATTTTTTAAATGGAATACCCTTTTTCTATTCTGGTATTATTATATAAAGATGTTTCCTAAGAGGCATTTAATTCCTAAATTCAATGGATTTAAGTAAAAAATAATTTTCTTTTTAAATAATAGTGTTAATGGTTTTACCTAAAATAAAACATGTATTTAAATACCAGTTGAGTTTTGTCAACGTCAAATTTTAAAAAATGGGTTTGTGAAGCGAAATTCTACTGATACTGGGTTATGGACACAGAAGAATGTTGTAGCAAGTTTGTAAAGTATTTAATGATAAATATCCTAATCGGAATCCAGTGAAGTCTACTATGGGCAAAATTTCAATAAAATTCAATGCAATTACATTTTCCTATTCTTCTAATTATTCTAAAGATGTTTCCTAAGATACTTTTAATTCCTAATATAAATATTCTGTTTGCTTCAGTAATGGAGATCTGCGCTGAGTGGAGAAGCTCGCTCCTGGGCATGCCTGCTCTCAGGCCACCGCCATTGAGTCACCCATGGATAGGGTACGGCTGTGGGTTGCGGCGGCCTAGCTGCGGGTCCTTCTCCCTTGCCCGGCACCGGGGCGCTCTTGGCCCAGTACCCCCGAGCTGGCGAACCTTCACTCTGTCTCTCTCATATGGCCATCGACCACAAGACGCGAGCTGGTTATTCAATACTGCCTCTTCACCCTATCCACCATCCAAAAAATCGGTAAATTTGCTTTACCCGGAACTTGCCTCGTTATTAGATTAGATTTTTTTCCATTTACTAGAAATTGTGAAGTGTGACCCAATTTAGTTCAGTACACAGTCACAGTATATGTGTGTTAAGAATGTTGTAGCAAGTTTGTAAAGTATTTAATGATAAATATCCTAATCGGAATCCAGTGAAGTCTACTATGGGCAAAATTTCAATAAAATTCAATGCAATTACATTTTCCTATTCTACTAATTATTCTAAAGATGTTTCCTAAGATACTTTTAATTCCTAATATAAATATTCTGTTTGCTTCAGTGATGAAGATCTGCGCTGAGTGGAGAAGCTCGCTCCTGGGCATGCCTGCTCTCAGGCCACCGCCATTGAGTCACCCATGGGTAGGGAACGGCTGTGGGTTGCGGCATTGGTAGCGGCGGCCTAGCTGCGGGTTCTCCTCCCTTGCCCGGCACCGGGGCCCTCTTGGCACAGTACCCCCGAGCTGGCGAACCTTCACTCCGTCTCTCTCATATGGCCATCGACCACAAGACGCGAGCTGGTTATTCAATACTGCCTCTTCACCCTATCCACCATCCAAAAAATCGGTAAATTTGCTTTACCCGGAACTTGCCTCGTTATTAGATTAGATTTTTTTCCATTTACTAGGAATTGTGAAGTGTGACCCAATTTAGTTCAGTACACAGTCCCAGTATATGTGTGTTACATATACTGTCTTTTCAGACATTTTTATTGGGCGCCATTTTGTTCCATCATATTGGATTCTTACCATTATTTTACCACTTTCTTTTTTCCTATGCCACACTTGGCATTTAGGCATAATTTAAAATAAATTCAATAAGTAGTTCCTACATTAACACATACCGCCATTTTGTTACATGTTGAATTCGTACCAGTATATCCCATTTTCACATTTAATGTTTCTGCAAAATTTAAAATCTATTGAACGAGATTTTTTACGTTGATTTTTAAAACAAAATATTTGGCCGCCATTTTGTTTCGCCATCTTAAATTCGTACTATAACTTTACCATTTTATGTTTTTATCACACTTAATTCTTGCAGAAAAATGGAAATTAGTTTAATAAATAATATTTTCAGGCCGATTTTTTAAGAGTTTTATTAGGACGATATTTTCTTTTGCTCTCTTGGAATCAAAATTTTACCAGTTAATTATTTGTAACACTTGATTTTTGTGCAAAATTTGAGGTAAATTGGATAATTCGTCTTTTTAGTAATAATGTTTTTTTTACTTTCTAAATGGTGTTCGTCAACGTTCCTCTTGTTGTTATATTCGTTAACGATCCTCGTGTTGGTATGTTAGAGTGGTGTATTATTTAGGTTTTGGTTCCAGTAAAAAGAACAAAAGTTTTGTTTTAAATTTCGACTTTTCGCAGCTTTATTGTTGCATCCTCAGGACACATAGATTTTATATCTTGCATGAAACCCATATTATCAATCTTTACTTGCTCCTTTGGTCTGCAGATATTTCCTAACCCCAAATAATACACCACTCTAACAACAAGAAGAAGATCGTTAGCGAAAACAATTTAGAAACTTAATATCTGGGAAATATCTGCGAACCAACATAGTAGGTAAAGACTGATATGGGTTTCATGCGAAATATAAAATCTATATATGTATCCTGAGGATACAATAATAAACACGCGAAACGTCGACAACTCAAAAAAAATTGTTTTTTTAATGGATAACCCCAAATAATACATCACTCTAACATAACAAAAATAGGTTCGATAACGAAAACCATTTAAAAACTTAATATCTGGGAAATATCTGCGGACCAACGGAGTAGGTAAAGTCTGATAATATGGGTTTTATGCAGGATATAGGATCTATATATGTGTCTTGAGAATGCAACAATAAAGTTTACCGGATCTTAACCACAAATAATACACTTCTCTAACAATTTTTTTTAACATTGTACCGCCATATTGGATTTTTACCAAAATATTACCAGGTCATCCCAATATGACCCTTAATTTCTGGTCAAAATTTGAAGTCAGTCAGGTAAGTAGTTATTTATGCTATGTCGCGAACTGACAAATAGACGGACAGACCGACGGAATTGATAAAACAAGTTTTTTGGCATTTAGGGACGCTAAAACGTGAAGATGTGTAAAACCTGAGAGGGTGATTTTTTTCACGATTACAAACATTTTTTTAGCCGTAAGTATTTTATTATACCGCCATCTTGGATTCGTACCAAAATTTTTTCAGTTGATTCCAACATAATACTTGATGTTTGTGCTAAATTTGAAATAAATTGAATAAGCAAGTTTTTCATAATTTTTTTTAACATTTCATTAGGTTGCCATTTTGTTTCACCTTATTGGATTTTTACCAAAATATTACCAGGTTATCCCCATATGACCCTTCATTTTCGATCAAAATTTGAAGTCAATCGAGTAACTAGTCTTTGCCGCGAACTGATAGACAATTTATACATATTTTTTGGAATCTAGGATCGCTGAAACGTGAAGATGTGTAAAACTTGTTAAAAAATGTTACCAGATGATTTCAACATAATAGTCGAAGTTTTTGCAAAATTTGACATAAATTGGATAACTAGTTTTTTAATAATATTTTTTTTAACATTTCACTAGGTCGTCATTTTGTTTCCCTGTATTTGATTTTTACCAAAATGTTACCAGGTCGTTCTTAATTTTTGAGCAAAATTTGAAGTCAATCGGGCAGATAGTTTTTTAGCTATGGTGCAAACAGACAGGCAGGCATTTAGGGGAGATATAGGATATAAAACGTGAAGAGCTGGAAAAATCTCGGAGGGTAATTTTTTCACGATTACAATACTTCCCTTTTACCAGGGAAGTAAAAACACATTGTCAAGGTACTCTCGAACTTTTTGGGGCATCATCCTGCTGCAACCAGATGTCATTATTTGGTACTGCAATATTATCTAAAAAATATTTTGGGTTTAAATTTATAAAAGTATTTTACAGTAAAGTTCATTCAAATTCAAGATAAAGTGCATGTAAACAAAAGTTATTGTGCGTGGGTTACGCATTTAAATAAATGTGGCCGATTACTATATAAGTTTTTAACAAACTTTTAAGGACGTATTGCCCGCACAGTAACTTTTGTTTACATGCACTCTATCTTGAATTTGAATAGACTTTAGTAAGTATTATGAAACAATTGCTCCAAAGCCGAAACAATTTCAATTTTTAATAATTGCAAATATCTTGCATCATTCAGATTTCCCTATTATTAGACTTATTATCATAGCTCAAACGATAAGTTTATGTAGAAATTGGGTGTGATGTTGTCAGATCCAGTTATGGGTTTCCCTTACCCAATATCCACAATTAAGTCGGTTGACGGTTGCATTTAAAGTGAAAGTCGACTTATCGGAAAACATTACTTGACGAATGAAATTTAGATTGGCGTTACAAAGTGCTATCATCAACTTACAGAGTTCTAAACGCCTGTGTAATTATAATCAGAAAGTTCTTATACTAGTGTTATTTTATAGGGGTGGAAAATTTCAGATTTAGATAAATTTGCTTGTGGAAAGATGGGAATTCGCCTCCAAACTGATTAAAATATCCAAAGCCTTATCGCAATCTGGCGCTGTTTTGGGACGGCCAGACCTCGCAATATTTTTCACATATGCCGCTGCATTAAATTTGTTGAAATTTTGCACACAGAAGACTTTGCTATTGAGTTTGGATTAAAATATTTATCACTAAAATCTTGCTGCAAGGTCCTTCTTCGGTCTTTATAACCCAGTATCATTAGAAATTTTATTCCTACTAGTATTTAAGTACCGGTTTCCGATTAGGACATTAATAATTAAAAAAAAAATTTATTCAAAAACTATTGAATTTAGGAATTAAATGTTACCTTTGGAAACATCTTTTGGATAATTAGTAGAATCGGAATAAACGACAGTTCATTCCATTTAAAAAATCATAGCTCCTAACTATTACTGAAAATCGGTTAATTTGGCAATGTTGCAAATGTCACCCGAGGTTTCGTCGAATTTCCATACATTGCTAGTCCAAATTTAATTAAAATTGGGTAAGCGATACTCCAGATATTCGGAGGTTTGTTACCAACTGTATGAATTAAAATTTAGTGCAATTAGCTCGATTTAATTACGTGACCTGTTTCTCGAACGCGTTCATACTTACACGAATGTTCTATCCTTTGGTAGTATTCTCTCCGATCTATACTACAAATTGTTACGCCTAAATGTGCGTTTTGTCAAGTGTTATTTTCATTCATATAAATAGGTACAAGTAGAATAGTTGTTTGTTCAATAAAGAAGTATTATTTGTTTCCAGGAGCAACACTGAAATATATTTTCAAATTTTTGTGACTTTTTAAATAAAAGCCATAATGTGTTAAATTACCACAAAATAAAGTTTGGATTTTTTGCTTAAAATGGCCCGTATTTTCACGTGTTAAAATATTTGTAGTCATTTCCTTTTTACCCTGTATAGTAATGGAGGATTGCAAATTAACAACTGAAGTACTTGATATGTTTTACAAACCTGTTAGTCCAAACATTCCAATTTCACCGCCTTCCCCTTTCTGAGCAAAACCTGGCAAAGTAACACCCGGTAAGCCTCTGTTTCCCTTAAATCCTTTAGACCCTCTGGGACCCACTGGTCCTGGTTCTCCTAGTGGTCCAGGCATACCTGGAAGACCTATTAGACCTGGCTCCCCTTCCATACCTTCTTTTCCTTTTAAACCTGGCAATCCTGGTAGTCCTACCGCACCTCTATTTCCTCGTGGTCCTACGAATTAAATGTATAAAATGGATAGTATAGTACATTCAGATATATAAGAAAGTGACCACTTGACTCACACTAGCGTTGATTGAAGTATCACGAATACTTCAATCAACGCTACTAGTATAATAATATATTTGGGATTAAGTGGGAGGTTCTTGAAATAGGTCCCGTTCCCGTATTTAAATGATTATCTTGTGCTTCAAAAACCAAAATAGGGTGTTCTAGTATAAAAATAGTTTTATTTATTACAGCTTATTCATTCCTCACTATTGAAATCCTTATCACTATTGCTATTATTATCATCTACATCAATAATGAACTGTCCTATTTTGTTAGAAATATGATTATAAGACTGCTCTATTTTTCGTACATATGAAACATAATTTTCTCAACTACTTACAAGATCCGTGAACTTAGCCCCTACAGTATTTCCGATTCGCTTACATTTGGTGTAATTCGTTAGTGCTTGTTAATGCTTTATATGGTTTCGTTAGTGCTTCCTTAGTTTCGTAAATAATAATATTTTTTAAATTTCAAGGTAAGTCACTAAGGTCGTTCGTTAGTGTTTTTTGTTGATTAGATTAGTTTCGTTAGTGCTTCCTGAATTTTGGAAACATTCTTTATTTTGTTTTAAGGTGAGTTCTTAAAGTTTTTATGATCGACCCAAACTAGGTGTCGTTTGTTAGTGCTTTTTAGTTCTTTAAGTAGTTTCGATATTGCTTGCATTATTTTGGAAATAGTAGTTTTTTTTATTTGATGGTCAGCCCCCAAAGTATTTCCGATTTGCACAAATTTGGCGTAGTTCGTTAGTGTTTCATTGTGACATTCTTTAGTTTTTGGATAGTGCTTTATTTGGTTTCGTTAGTGCTAGTTTCGCGAATATTATGTTTTTTAATTTCAAGGTTAGCCGCCAAAGCTTTCCTGATCTACTTAAACAAAGAAAGCTCTAATGAAACCAAATAAAGCACTAAGAAGCACTAACCAATGCCACCAAATTTGAGCGAATCGCAATTACTTTGGGGGTTGACTTTGAAACTAGCTATATCAAAACTACTGGAAGCACTGTAAAGCACTAACAAAGCACTAATGAACGACATTTAGATTGGGTCGGTTAGAAAAACTTTGAGGGCTGACGTTAAAAAAATATAAAAGAATATTTCCAAAATTATGCACGCACTAGCGAAAGTAATGGAAGGACCAAAAAACACTAACGAACGACACCTAGTTTCGGTCAAACTTTGACCGTGAAATTTAATAAAAATATTAATATCTGCGAAACTAAGGAAGCATTAACAAAACCAAATAAAGCACTAAGAAGCATTAACGAAGCACTAACTAATGACACCACTAACTTCACGGACCTCTACTTACAAGCATTTAATATTTCACTTTCGATACGATTTAATACACTTGCATTTAAAGTAGGTGAAATATTATTCCGACGAATTCTGGAATTTAGTTCGTGTCATATATGCTCGATTGAATTAAATATGGATGGTATGGTGGAAGTCTTAATACCGAATGCTGAATTCGTCGCATAAATACTCTTTTCTTATATTAAAGCACTTTAGCACTTTAATTAATTGCTTTTTGTATAATCTTTTTGAGAATAAATGTCATTATCACACACATATAGTTTTGAACTTGGGCTTTTGTGTCTTTCCAGCATGGAATTTTATTAAATGGTAACCAGCGTTGTCCATTACAATAACGCTATTTGGGGGGATATTGGGAACCAAATTAGGTTTGAACTAATCTTTGAATAATTCTGACGTTGTATCAAGAGTTTTTAATATTTTTTGATGACAAAGAAAGAGCATTTGGAAGCCATCCATCTTTAGATCTGTATGCGAAATAGTAATTCTCTTGCCTCGATTTGATGGAGCTGGCTTTTTACATTTATCGCTGGAATTAACTCAACCTTTTGAAGGAGTATTGTGAGTCTCATCCTGATAATTGACGTTTGATTTCGGTACTCTTTAATTTTGGTCACGAAATTCAGACGCCATTCCTGAAGCTTCCTGGATTCCATTATAATTTGCTTTTTTTAAAATTTAAAACCAATTTACTTAATACATTTCTACAGAGTAGTTCGACCACATTTAATTCCAGTTTCATCTTTTTCAAATTTTTGTAGTAAATTATCCAATGTGGGCACATTTTATTCTTAAAGCTCGTAAATTTTGTACCGTATTACTTCTTCATCACCTCGATCTAACTTTTAAAAGTTATCGCTATCATTTTTTCTCTCATCCATAGGATTGTTCACAATTTCCCAAATAGCCGATTCTGGTACTTTCGATAAAATAAGATCTCCGCTTTCGGTAAAGGTTAAATAGATGTTGTTTATAATTTCTTTGGTATCCACAGATAAATGTTTTCTATTTTTGCAATGGGAAGAAATATCAGGAGAAACTGAGGGAGAATCACTCCGTTCACACCATGGCCGCCACATATTTGCCATTCGGAAGTTTTTAAGACAAGTGAATACTACAATAAGTACAGCCCATAGCTGTCTTTTTACCTACGCAAATTACAATAAGTCCACAACGCTCTTGTATTACCCCGCTCTTACTTGAAGGCAGGTAGTCATTTGTTTATACCTCTGAATGTACTGCGGTTATATTACTTCCAAAAAAAAGATATTTGGATAATGGGTCAGAAATGCCGGATGTGTCTAAGTAATATACATTTTATTTAAATGTGGATTTATTAATAAGAATAATTATACAGAATTTAAGCTTTAAGAAAAAATTGTATACTATACTTTAATCCATATTTCAAATTCATATTGTGTAATAGAATTGTTGTATCAGATTCAAGATCTTCTAGAGATGGAAAATTTATAGAAAAATTAGGATTTTTTAATATTTTTGATAAAAACAATATTTTTTATATAGAATATTAGAAGGAATTTAAAATCTATTTAAATAAATTGAACATTTCAATAGATATATATTATTTTTTAAAATTGGGTACAGCAGCTAAAAAAACTATATTTTTTACTTATCTTTTATAATCTTGAAAGTATTAAGTTTATTTTTTTATATAACATATATACCAACCATTTAATCCATCAAGTCCTCGCCTTCCCGGAAATCCAGGTTGACCTACATCTCCTATAGCACCTTTGGCACCGGGTATACCGAGATCTCCCACTTCCCCTTTAAAGCCATATCCTCCAGGTCGACCAGAAAATCCAGTGTCTCCTTTCGGTCCTTTATCACCAGGCGCTCCAATACCTGGTATGCCTACGTCACCTCGGCCACCTTTAAAAATAAATACGTTGTGAAATTGCAGTTTGTGCAATAATGTTTAATATAGGCACTAATTTATTGGGATTTTCGAAATTCCCTACTTTGATTTATTATATAGGATGTTCACGTATATTTTGGTACCCATTTACAGAGTTTATTATTCAAGATAGGAGAAAATGTTGAATATAAAAGTTATTTGGTTTTACCTGAATCACTAGAATCTGTCAACAAAATAAGGAAAAAATAATTGGCAGGTAAAAAACTGAGTATTGACTTTGTCATTTCAAATGGAACATAACATTATTTCAATAAATGGACATTTTCTTGCTGATTATAAAAATACTAGGTTTGATACCTTTTGCTTTAAAGGCCACCGAATAAATTGTCAAAAATCCTTCCATAAGATGCAATGTGTTAGAAAGAGAGAGAACATACACATAAGTAAAGTCATTAGAAAGGAATACACTTCCTCTTATGGCATGATTGTTGTCAATTTCCTCGGTTGTCTTTAAAGGTAAGAGTATCAAACCTGTTTTTCTTTTATAATCAACAAGAAGATGCCCATTTATTGAAATAATATTACACAGGGTGTTCCATTTAAAATAACAAATTTGATTCTCAATTGTTTGTTTTTCCAAATTATATATTCTGATGGTTCAGGTAAAATCAAATAACTTTATGTTCAACATTTTTTTCTAGCTTAAATAATAAATTCTGCAAGTGGGTGTCAAAATATACGTGAACACCATGTACAATTTTGTATATGCTGTATAGCCTCACTTATTTAATATTATCATTTCGCCGCCAAATATTTACACCTAGTCATAAAATTATAATGACAAAAACATTTGCTTGATTTCGATACAGTCTAGAGTCAACTCCGACATCGCGCACCCTTTAGCAAACTTTCGACCTAAGATCTGTCTCTAAAACTCTATGCATGGAATGTCAGTTCCTTTTCGAAATATTTCCTCTTAGCATGTTCTATTTCCCTACTGTCTACACATCAAGGGCATGCTTAAATCTACCAATAATTCCATTTGATCATTCAAATTACAGATTCCTTAGATTCAGGGTTTATTTGTAGTTTTAAATATACAAATATCTTTCTCTCAAAATTTCATGTGTCAAAACAGATAATGAAAAAAATGCCACTATTAGTTGACAAATTTTACTTTTTATATATTTTGACGATATTAAAAAAGTTGACATCTGTTAGTTAAATATTTTTTTTAGTATGGTCGTTAAAAGTTCATGACAATCCGTTAACTCTTTCAAGAATGACAGCATTTGAAAGTTTCAGTTGAAAAACAAAACAAATCATGCAGCTCGAAAACAGTTAAGATTCATTTATTAAAAATCTTTCAGGAAAAAGTTTAGAGACCCTAGATCGGGTAATTTAGCAAGCCATTCACCTACACCAAAATGAGTTTCAACTTCCGAATTAATTTTTAAGAAAATGTGTACTGAGGTTTGCTTCTTGCTATATGCGTCGCAGAGAATGCTAAATATATGTTTCATCGTATCAGTGAAACTACTAATTTGATAACCTGCCAAGTAACATTAGATTCACATACATCAACAAAGATAACTGTGCCTACTTCAGCTATGTGAAAATATTTAGGATCGGATTTATTATTTTGTTATAAAATTAAAGCTACCTTTTATACAAAATCTGCTGTCAACTGACAAAACTGAGCAGTACTCTATTAAGACGACATTCGAGTCGGAATATTTAGGGACCGAATTATTGGTCCCTAATCTTTTGGCAATGGTTTGACAGGACAGAGGTATGTACTTTAAATTGGAATTAATTTATGTTTTAGCTCAGTTTTACCCAGACAATATTTCTATAAACCATCTCTAATAATGTCATTTGAACAAGATGTAACAATCCTTGTGCATTACTTATGAGGTGGTTAATTAAAGTTACATGTTTTACAAATGAAAAATGTATGAAAATATACGAAAATAAAATCCAAAAAATATAAATTGCCCTGTTTTTGATTTTTTTTTTAGAATATTTCTTCTTAATATATTTCTCGCATCTACTTTGTCTTAAATTTTTGCTAAAAATCAAGTTGAGGTAAAGATTTATAAAAAAATGCAAGATGTTTAATAATTCTGGAAAAATAATTGAACTCTGTCATCAGGGCGGCCAATTAGGGGGTTCAAGTTCAATAGTATTAGATCTAGTACAATTAATTAATAATTCCGGACAAATAATTGAACTCTGTTATCAGGACGGTATTCAAATTCAATAGTATTAGGTCTAGTACAATAAATTATAACATTGTGCCGATTTCAAAAGTATTTTCAGAAATATTATATTTCTAAAATATATTTTGTTAATGGACCACCCTGTATATTTGTTACCTTTCGGCCCCTGTAAGCCAGGTCTTCCGTCAAATCCTGGTGCACCAGAAAGCCCGATATCACCCCTTTCGCCTTTTTGACCGCTAAATGTAGACTCTCCTTTTTGTCCATCAAATCCAGGTCTTCCTGGTTCGCCCATTGGGCCAGGCTTTCCGGGTTCACCCTGGGAAACAATATTAGGATTTAGGGTACTCTTATTATGATAATATCTTATGTAAGAGACATTTTCAAGAAAATGTTGAATGTACGGTATTTATGCGCAAGGAAAATGTATTAATCCTACATATCACAAATATTAACATAGTCTTATATAGCTAGTTCGTATTTAATTAAAGGAATTCTTAAGCTCCGTTTTTAAACTTTAGTATTGTGTATAGGGTTCTAAAATTGAAGATAGAGGAGCATATTAAATGCAACTATTTATTTGTCTCTTTTAAAGTTTTAAGTTTGTCTTTCTTTATACAGGATGTTAGGATATGAACTGTTTTATTTTAAAACTAACGAAGCTTAATACTAATATTATAATATTGGGTTTAAAAACGAGTTTAGTGATATGCTATTTATATATATATATATATATATATATATATATATATATATACAGGGTTATGATAAATTAAGGAATAAATTCATTATCTTGGAAATTAAAAAGGTAATAGAAAAACGCTCGAACCGTCGATTTAGATTTATTTTTACGGATATTTAGAAATTATTTTAAACTATACAGGGTTACTCACAGAAGTTGTACAACTGTCATCTTTGATTTTTTCAATACAACGCATTATTTTTTCTGCTGGTTTGAATTCTCTATGAAATTCTAGACATTTTTGGTATAACATAACCTATACAGAAAATCAACAGTTATAGAAATTGTTTTATCTAAATAAAACATAAAACACATATCAGGAAATTAAATAAGAAAACTACTTTATTCTACTAGACATTTTTGGTATAACATAACCTATACTGAAAATCAACAGTTATCGAAATATGTTTATCTAAATCTAAATAAAACATAAAACACATATCAGGAAATTAAATAAGAAAACCACTTTATTAAATTTTGAAAATGTCCACCATTTACAGCTCTACAATGCTCTAGACGATGGAAAAACTCTTGTTGCACATTAGTAACTGTATCACATTGAATATTTCTTATAACAGTTCGAATACGATCCTTAAGAATTTCAATAGTATGTGGCTTATTTTTATACACTTCGTTTTTCACATACCCCCAAAGAAAAAAGTCTAACGGGCTTAAGTCCGGCGATCTTGCCGGTCACTCTATTGTCCCACGTAGCCCAATCCATCGTCTCGGAAAGGATTCATTTAAGTATCTCCTGACATCGGCTGCAAAATGGGGTGGTGCCCTATCCTGTTGATACCATAACAGTTCACTGGGAAGATCCGAATCGTTTACATTGGGATGTAGAGTAGCTAATGCTGGTGCAAGATTCTCTTCCAAAAATTGAAGATACATTTGCCCCGTTAGTGAGGAATCAAAGAAATATGGACCTATACCTTTATTGCCTACAATACCTGTCCATACATTAACACTTTGACGATACTGTGTATGACTTTCCCTGTACCAGTTAGGATTTTCTTGTGCCCAGTGACTATTCTTTTGACAAATAATGGATCATGATTACACATGTTGGTCATATTTTCGCAAAACTCGTTTCTGCGATCTGAATCATCATTTATTAATTCTTGAACGAATTTCACTTTATAGGGATAAAAATTTTATTTTTTCAAAAATTTGGAAACTGTTGTTTGATGTATATCATTATCATAGGCTGCGTCAGTAGTTGAGGAATGTGGATTATCTTGAAAAGTTAAGAGAACGTCTAGTTTCTTTTTATCTGAGATCCTAGGGCGACCTTTTCCAAAGCGGTCCGTAACACTACCAGTATCCGTCCATTTCCTTTCTATTTTGCTCACTGCAGACTGAGTAATAGGTTGCCTATGAGGATATCTGTTGTTCAACAGCTGACAAACTTCTTTTTATGTATCACCAGTACCAAGCATTATTCGAATTTCAATTCTTTCTTTCTCTGTTAAACGCCTAGTCAACATTTGAAATCAAAATCGCAGATCGTAAATAAATTATATGACTTGTCAAGACAGTGACAGTGACAAAGTAATTTTTCTTTGGGATTACGCGACAGACATAGGTAGGGTATACAAATGTCCGATAGGTTATTAAATACAGGTTTTATTTAGATAAGAATATTTCGATAACTGTTGATTTTCAGTATATGTTATGTTATACCAAATATGTCTAGAATTTCATAGAGAATTCAAATCAGCAGAAAAAAATAAGGCGTTGTATTGAAAAAATCAAAGATGACAGTTGTACAACTTTTGTGAGTGGCCCTGTATAGTTTAAA
Organism: Kuschelorhynchus macadamiae; assembly: GCA_030620095.1. Lineage (NCBI taxonomy): Eukaryota > Metazoa > Arthropoda > Insecta > Coleoptera > Curculionidae > Kuschelorhynchus > Kuschelorhynchus macadamiae. Next base: position 1,342,479 of record JAUTXW010000189.1, on the reverse strand, counting down.
ATAATTTCTAAATATGCTTAAAAATAAATCTAAATCGACGGGTTCGAGCGTTTTTCTATTACATTTTTAATTTCCAATATAAAGAATTTATTCCTTAATTTATCATAACCCTGTATATATTTATTTATATATATATATATATATATATATATATATATATATATATATGTATAAATATATAAATGAAATGAGGTGATGAGACAGAAGACATTGCAAATCGTACCATTCAAGAGACATATGTCATTTGTAAAATTTTTAGTATTTAATATTCACCTTTGATAGTGGTGGTGTGAGAAATATCTTTAATTTAAGAAAAAAGTTAGAGAAAAAATATGTTTTTCTACAACCGTCCTTAAAATCCTATTTTACACACTGATTGCAGTAGCTAAAGCTTGTTTTCAAGCACCGATGCGTGAAATACAATGCTTTCCCTAAAGGATTTACTTCACGCACCGGCTCAATAAGAAATGCATGAGCCGCCATTAATTTTAGGCACCGGGCCCGCACTGGTAATAATTTTATTAGGCGGCCGTGCCTCGCAATTTGTATCGTTGTCATGGTAACGAGTTGTCAAATTGCCAATGCAAACAGTTTAAAATAGACACTTTAAGTTCGAATAGTAATTTGAACAGTTTATTATTTTAAGTTATAATAAGCAATAATTATGGACTCTGATATAGAAATGTGTACTCCACCAGATATTACGGAAGCAGCGAAAACAGCTAGTAATTCTCTGTTACCTCAGAAGTCAAAGGAAATTTATGAAAACACGTACAATAAATTTGTGACCTGGCGCAGTAAGAACAATATTAAAACCTTTTCTGAAAATGTTTTACTCGCATATTTATCAGAATTGTCAAAAAATGTGAAATCATCAACACTATGGAGTCATTATTCAATGCTAAAAAGTACTATTAACATTAAAAATAACATTGACATTGGTAAATATCCAAAAGTTCATGCATTTTTAAAACGGAAGAATGAAGGATATATTCCACAAAAATCTCGAATATTGGAGAAAGAACAAATTTTCAAGTTCATAAATAAGGCTCCTGACGAAGTTTTTTTATTAACCAAAGTGATATTAATATTTGGGATTGCTGGTGCTCTAAGAAGAAGCGAAATTTATAAGCTAAAAATGTGCGATATTCAAGATTTAGGAAGTGTTCTTGTTGTATCCGTCCCTGATACAAAAACCAAAATAACAAGAAAATTTACCACTACCGAGCATTTAGAATTATACAGAAAATATGCCGCCCTTCGTCCCCAAAATTATCAAGAAAACAAATTCTTCATCAAGTATCAAGGAGGAAAATGTACTCGCCAAGTCGTCGGGATAAACAAATTTGGAAAATTGCCTAGTGAAATAGCAAAATTTTTAAAACTACCACATCCAGAAAAATATACAGGCCATTGTTTCAGACGATCATCTGCTTCCTTGCTAGTTGAAACCGGTGCAGATTTACTAATGTTAAAACAACACGGCGGTTGGAAATCTTCAACGGTAGCTGAGGGTTACGTAGAAAATTCCCTTAACAAGAAAAATGATATTTCAAATAGACTTTTGTCAGTTCAAAATACAAATATGATCTCGATCACAAGCAGCAATATTATTAACAAATCATCATCAAAGGAGGCTACAGAAGTTAAATTTAGTAATCTAACAAATTGCAACATTACTATTAATAATTACAATAATTATAAAGAAGAAAATTAAATAATTTAACTATAATTTCTATTAAAAAGTTACAATTATTATAAAGTAGAAAATTAAATAATTTAACTATAAGTTCTATTAAAAAGTTACAATTATTATAAAACAGAAAATTAAATAAATAGTTCATTAGTTTAATTTGTATTATATAAAGGAGAAAATTAAATAGTTTAATTTTATTTCGTACTTGTATTATTTACGGTTGTAGAAAAAGTATAGTGTGCAATACGTGCGTGAAGACTTTTATACCCTTGTGTGATATTGTGACCCTCGCCTTCGGCTCGGGCCACAAACATCACACTCGTGTATAAAAGTTAACTTCACGCACTTGTTACACAATATACTATTTTGGGACCTTATTTTTCTTGGGTTAGGTTAACAATGAAAACAAAATTCTTCATATTAAATCAACGTTTCGCTCATTGTATTTAGCTTTATAAAGATTTCAATTTGAAAACTTCTGATTCCTAAAAAGTTTTTTTTTTTCATTAAAAATACAATCAACTGAGCTTCTTGCACTTTTTTAATATGGCATTGTTTAAAAACTATTTAGCAAAATAATTTTCCTTAAATATGAATTTTCAGGACAAAAACCTTTAAATACGAATAAAATGTAAATTTCTAGATAGTATAGGCTTTTCCCCTTCAATTTGCTATAGAGGAATGGATATTTTGCAAAATAGTTTCTAAATGGTACCGAATATCGAAAAAATGCAAACGGCAAAAGTGTTTATACCTTTTTTGGTATGGATGAATGAATACATTTTGAATTGGGTATTCATTTATACTATAAATTCAAAAATGCACCAAATATTGTTTCTTCAGTTTAAATTAGGAGTAACCATTTAGCGACACCACAGTAAATGACTTATTAACTTATATTTGTAGACTCTCTAATTCGGTTATCCCAGAAATTTAAATTTCACACATGTTTGTCTTACCTACTTGTGTGTACGTATTTTTTACATACCATGTATCTCATATGGAATTTTTTTTTGTAGCCAAACTTATTTCTTTAATAAACAAAACCTTTATTTGTATGTATATGTCTTTATCAACGAACTATCATATTTTCTAATAATATATATGTTGTCCTATTTAAAATAAAAAAGTTCATATCACCAAGAAAGATTTGTTATTAAAACTTTCCTCTCTCTTTTATGGGTCCAAACCAGTAATTCATTTCGGGGAGGAGGGGGTCCAAACGATGAAACCTCAGGAAAATTAGTAAAAAGCATACCTATACAAACATATTTTTAAAGTTTCGGGGGGGGGGGGGGCTAGACCCCCAGGACCCCCTGACGATACGTCATGGAATGTCGCTGATTGGAATATATCCGACTATTTTAGGACAGCGGGTGCTAGTGTCAGGGAGACGCAGATTTGTGCGATTGAAATGGTCTAGTTTTAAATGTTTTGAAGAGAGACTTACTATAGGTGATACTTGTACTATGAATGAAATAAACAAAGGCACGACTAAATTGTTGGATGTACATTGACCACTTTTTATCATTTGAAAATCTGAACAACAGGCTACTATCGAAGAACTTTGTTTTACATCAGCCTAGAAAAATATGTTGCAATGCAAACCTTAAAAAATTATTAATATTACTAACTCCCTGTTGGAATATGACCCGCTCTGTTGGGGAAGTAGTATATATTTATATTGAAAAAGCGAATATTAAGAAATATGTTTGGACCGAGAAAGACTAATGGCCACAATACTTTTTATGCAACAAAATAATAATAGTATTTAACATGTATATTTTAAATAGAAGCCGGTATTTATATGCACAAAAATATTGACAAGTTTCAAAAAAGTATGTTACCATGACATAAACGAATATGAAACCCGAAATGCAAATAATCCGTAGATACCCCAATTTAACAAGTTTTAAATCTCTAATCGAGGGCTTATATTTACGTCTCTTAGAATTTATAGCGATCTGCCGGATATCACGCAGTACAGAGGCATTGTCAATTTAAACGTAATTCAAAAACATTACTTCAAATTCATGTGTCTTATTCGTTTCAGAATTTTTTATACACGATTTTTAAAGTATTCCTCAACTGCTGTCCTGTTTCTTATAATTAGGTACTGTTTTTTTTTGTTGACTTTACAGTTTTTCTTAGACTTTGTCCTTATTTATCTTTTGAATTTTATTTAAACTTAAATGTAGGTTAGGTTACTTAGACTTTTTATTGCATTAATTTTTTTACTTTAATTTGACTATTTCGATTTCTACTTTCCTTAAGCTAACGATGGGAAAGGGAAGGGGGTAGCATCCTTTCTGAATGCATTCGATAAGGGATCATCCAATAGACGTATTTTCAACATAAATTAAACCAAATAAACGAAAAATATCATATTTACTTTTCTATATTTAAGCGCAATATATATCTTATGTATGAAATAACATGTCAAGCAAATGGCCGTTTCGGCCTCGTTGAGTAACGCGAATTCGAGACTTCAGTTTTCGATCACAGACTCACATAAAGCTAGTTAAATTCCATTGATAATTCTTGTTGTTCTTTAAATCCATAGTTGCTGGTGGTGCATTGGCATAAACCCGGGGCTTCAGATAGTCCCATAAAGAAAGTCTAACGGTGGGTTGCACAAAGCATTTAACTAAGCATTAACTAATCAGACGGTTCAGAGTGTGACAGACCACATAAGAGTGTCAATGTCAAAAATGATTCTAAATGTCAGTTAAATTTATTACGTGATTAAAAGTTTTTTACAACCGGCTATAAGAGTGTTAAATCGCAAGACCTTGGTGGCCACCCGAAATCACCACCACTTATTAGACACCCCAGAAATCTCTCCCTTATTAAAGTGATTGTTTCACAAGCGGTATGACACGTATGATCATCCACTCTGTGATAAAAATAATCCGTTATCATTGACCGATATCTTTCGCCATTAATATTATGGCATCTCCTTCCTCATTTTGAAAAAGTAAGGCTCAAAATGCGTTTCTTTAGTAGGATGGAGACAACGTTCACAAAGCTCCCTTGCATTCTCCTCACTCCAAAAAACGGCAGTTTTGTTTGTTCACATAACGTAAAAATGATTTTGCCACCAAAGTTAGAGTCGACTTCAAGTTGCTCCAGAGCCCAATCAGCAAATAAACGGCGCAATTTGTGGTCGTTTGGCTTTAGTTCCTGTGTTAAGACAATCTTGTATGGATGAAGTTTCAGTCCATGTGCAAAATTCGCCATATTGTGCCCCAGGAAAAGTTCAGTTTCCTGGAACAGGAATTTGACTACAATGTCCAGTAAAAATTAGGACATTCTTATTCTTATTCTTATTCTTTAGAAGGAGACTCACACAGTGAAGTGTTCCTATTCATAATGTTCACGTAATGTACCAGAAGCGTTCAGATTCAATTTACATATCTCAGATTTATGTTATCGGTATGGAAGTTTATTGTATAAAAAACGAGGGATTGTTATGACGTTCTAATTAAAATCTAAGTGAGAAATTTCTGTTTTGGTATGTCCATAATTAGTAGTAAATTTTTCTTCTTCAGTTTATGTATTAGATCATCTAAACATAACTTACCTCCATTCCAGGGAATCCATCAGGGCCTACATCACCTCGGATACCTTTAAATCCTCTTGGTCCGAGTAATCCTTTAGGTCCAGGGGCCCCCGCAGGTCCAGGATAACCTATATCTCCTCGATCACCGAAATCTCCCATAATGCCTGGTAGACCTTCGGCTCCATTAAATCCAGGAAGTCCCGAAGCTCCTTCTTCGCCTAAAATTTAATTTCTAAAGGAACAACTAAAGAGAAACTTGTCATATATTATTTCTTATTAAAAAATCCATGTTTAAAGATGTATTTTGTTTGAAAAACATAAATAATTTTTACAACAAAATTAATAAACAAAATTAATTTGTAGTAAACCAAACTGACTAATACAGACCAAAAGTAATCCTAGGGAATTAACCCTGAATCTACAATGACCGTCTAACTTACCAGAAAATCCCATAAATCCAGTTTCACCAATATCTCCTCTAGCACCCTGTAGTCCATAGTCACCATTTTCGCCATCATCTCCCTTCATTCCAATATCACCCCATTCTCCGGGCTCTCCAACTCTTCCTGGAAGACCTGGGAGTCCAGGAGGACCTGGAATATAGACCCCAGTCTGTCCTTTGATACCTGGAGATCCTGGCAATCCTGAGTATCCTGGTGCCCCCTTCGGACCTGTTTGAATAAATGTCATACTAATTGTTTTTTAAATATCTTGCTTTTAAGTACACATGGGTCGTTAAATAAAATAATATTATTTTTTAACTTGTATTGATATAAATTTTACCTCTAACTCCTTTTACACCAAGTTGACCTGGAAATCCTGGATATCCATCTGGTCCTTGAGTTCCCGGTTCTCCTTTTACACCTGGTGGACCTGGTAAACCCATATTGCCATAAAGAACTCGCTGTCCTGGTTCTCCTCTATCTCCCTTAATTCCTGAACCTCCTGGTATTCCCTCAATACCTGGTTTACCTGGGAACCCAGGTGGTCCTCTAGGCCCCTCGTCTCCGATTATTCCCGGATAACCCTTTAATCCTTCAGGACCGGAAATAGATATTCCTGCTGGTCCTGCATCTCCTGGTAAACCTTGCCATCCATAATCTCCCCTCCACCCTTTTACACCTTTCGCGCCGTCTCCACCTATAAAAAAGACAAAATATTTTAACAGAAATTTGGGAGTTAGATAGATAGATAGATTGGAATAATTTGACGAAAATCATCAAGTGGTGCTTTTAAAAGATGCTATGTTCTTTTACTAGATTGCATTCTGTTGTTTTTTTATCGAAGTTTATTTCAAATTAATAATTTAGAACAAATACGTGTGTGACTATTTCACAATACTAAAATGTTAGAAATATAATGTTTAAGTAAAAAAGTTATAATACATATGGAACCAAAGTATGAAACTTATAAAAAATTGCACTTCCGTATATTATAATAACAAATAATATTCATCAGTATCTAATTTGTTGACCAGCAGAAGAATTTGCTGAAGTTTGCAATTACAATTATATTAAAACCAACGCTGTATATAAGTTGGCTGGAAGGGGGGTAGGGGGGAATCACCTAATCTCTCAACCTAACTTCGCATCTCATATACGGCTTTGGTTTTGATATATTTGCATGAAGAAACCCTGGTCAGCAAATTTTGAACTCTATGTCTGCTGAAAAGGGTGAGGGGGAAAACGGAAAACATCTAGTATTGTCCCAAACTTCCTTGCCAACTCAAATAGGCATTGGTTTTGATATATTTGCAGAAAAAAGCCCCGGTCAGTATATTTTATACTCTCCCAAATTTAATTGTTAACTCATATACGGCGTTGGCTTTGATACATTTACGTGAAAAAAATCTCGGTCAGCAAACTTTTATCCTCGTCCGCTAAAAAGGGGTAATAGGAAACTTAACCTAATAATGTCCCAAATTTACTAAGAAAAACAATGTCAATTAAAAAACTTAGTCCATGGTATCATGGATAAAATTTTTTAATTGGTTTCATAATATTTTATTTATTTGTTGTTGAAAGACATAACCTCGCTTAAGTGTTGTCTGTTAATGTGTCTAATTATATATTTTTATGTGCCAATGTCATATATTTTACATGTTTTTGTTGTTTTAAGGTAGGCTTTTTAATGCTTAATTTATTAAATATATTACTATTAGCTTCTTAATGCATTTTAGATCTGATGATGCCTGTTTGTTCGGCGAAACACGTGTAATCATAGCATTTTTTTCAGTGTATTAAACTACTTGACTGAGACCGACACGATCTTTTTCTTTTTGCAATTGTTTTTGATATATTTACGCGAAATATCCTGTTAGCAAACTTTTGAACCACATGTCCGCTGAAAGCGCGAGGGGGTAGGGGGAATTAATAATGCCCCAAACTTTCTTAACAACGCTCGCAGGCCCTGAATAGATGGGCCTGGGAAAAGACAAAGTAGAATTGGTGAAGGACCAATTACTGTAGAAAGGCAAAAGAAATGGTTGATGTCAAGGAGTCGACAAATGACTGGGGACCTAATTGGCATTTTGACAGGACACTGTAAACTAAACAGGCACATGTACCAGCTGGGGTTAGCGTACAACCCTTGTTGTCCTAACTAACAGAGGAGGAGGATCCCTATCATCTTGTTGCAACGTGTGAAAGGTGGGCAAGACTACGCTGGAATACGTTCGGCTTCCTTCTCCAAAAAAGAATTATAACATCTCGACTGGGGCAAGATGCTCTTCTTCATTAGAAAGACGGCCGCCTTCGTGGAGAAGTGGAGTGAAGTGGGTGAGACCGGGGTTAGCGAAAAGGGCCTTTTAGGTCTGGTTGATGGGCTTGTGTCCCATCAATCTTACTACTACTTACCAACAGATACTGCATTGCTTTCAATATAATTGCGCCAAAATGCATCGGTCATCAAAATGTTGTCCCTTATGTTTACTGGAAGGGGTGAGGAAGTAGGGGGAACCACCTAATAATCCTAACCTTACTTGCGCACTTATAAATGCATTGGCTTTGAAATACTTGCGCGAAAATGCCACGCCATCAAACTTTTGTACTCTATGTCCGCTGGAAAAGATTAAGAGGGAAGGGAGGAACTACCTAATTATCTTGCCAGCACATATCAGGCATTCTTTCTGATATATTTACCCGACAAAAAACCTGCTGGTTAGCAAATTAGACACTGCAATAATATTCACTCAAAATGTAGCTCAAATAATCTTAAAGTTTCTATGATGATTTTATGTGACAAAATTGAAAAAATACATTTTATTTACGCTCAACATTTGATGAATTATCTAAAAAATTTCTAGAAAACAAAATATTAGTAGCAGACAGAATATTTTCAAATATTCAATCGTATATTTTACTAACACATAATCAGGCAAAAAAGTATATGGAAGTCCATGAAGTTCTCGGTGAGCAATACGTTGTAATCTCCTAAGTAATGTTTATGTTTCATTTTAATTTTTCTTTAAGTTATAGAATTTGGTTGAACTTACAGAAATTGTTAACATCTGAGATACGTTTATTTTTTATTTAGTCTTTTACTTTCAGTGCCAGTTAGTATTCATATATTTTAATCACTTGAACTCAAATTCTAATCACTGGGAACTTCCTAGGCCATTTTTTTTCTTAAAACGTAAAATAAGGCAGTTTAAATATAGGTAAGTCCCACCTAGGGTCACACTATATGGAAATAACACGAGATAAATGATATAATAGGAAAATGAAAGAAATACTATTAAGTTTAGTGGTTGAATAACAAACCCCTTGGAAGAAGATGCGAAATTAATCTCAAAACCCAATATTTCTATTAGGTAGTACTATAGGCGTATGAGGTCCTAACATTATGAATGCACCGAAAACTCCGATCAAAAATGTACATAAGTGAATTAGAATAACAAAATAGAATTACACACACTCTTATACAATGAATGCTCAATCGCCATATTTATATTAAACTATTCATAAAATATCAATTGAAAAAATATTATAAATCAAACATTTAATTATCTTTTAGTATTCATATTTGGCTGCCGTTTTATTGAAACGATGTGCGAACATTTTTGTTAACTCTGTTAATAGCATTTTTTATATCGCCTTCGTCTAATTTTTTATCGATTTTCTCTCTATTTGGTTTAATAAATAAATCATGTTTTTTTAAATTGCAAACTTTTTGAATATTTTAATTTGTAGACTGGGCAGCTTCGGTTTGGAAACCCTTCTGATGAAAGATGAAACTCTGTGAGCCGCAGGCAAAGGCAGACGGGTATATGTGATAAAAAGTACTTCTTCAGAAAATAAGATGCAAAGTTGGTACTGTTTTTTAAAATTCTAGTATTATTAATACACAAAACTCTCAAAATACTTATATTGAATTTTAGGGTCCAGTTTTATCGGTATATTATTATGACACAAAAATGTGTGTGTTTACGATTTCACAGGAAAAAGGGTCAAGTATAGGCTCTTTCACGCGTTGGTTTCCAAAAAATAAACAAAATGAGGCCTTGGGTGTTTAATTACGAGACCCTGTATACAAACATTTAAAATGCACCAAACTCAGTGTCCTATTAGAACTATCTGGGAACCAATGAATAGATTACTTATGGCTACTTCCCTTACCCGACCGACGGCAATATCCGTTCTCTAAATGGAATGTCCTGTATTTTTTTGAATTTTTGTATTTTTCTAAGCACTCAAAATGAATTGAACTTTCTCATTTTAGTTTCTATTTATCTATTGTCCTACGCCAATTTTTGGTTTAACAAAAAGAGTCAAAATGTATCATTTCCTGTCGAATTAGAAATTAGCGTTGATCACTAAAAACTAAAATAGAAAAATGAAATCTATTTTATTCCAAGTTAAGTCGTTTTGGCAGTTACAAAGAGTCAAAAAAAAGTCAAGTTTCAAGCGTCATTTTCTTGAAAACAGGTCCATATAGAAGCGGTAATACGGCACTATTAAAAATATAAAAAAAAACTCCTCTGTACCCTGAGCCAAATTTTCAAAGTAATCTATTCATTGGTTTCCCTGTTTCTACTAATAAACCAATGAGTTTGGAGCACCCTGTAAATCAAATTCATTTATTTACAACCAAGGGAACAAACCAACGAATAAAGAGTCTAATAATCCTTTAAAATATAAGAATACTTTACATTAATGGGTACAATTCAAAAACCATTAAATTAAATCTATAGCGTTTCCTTAAAAAAACGTACGTTAGGTTCATAGTCTTTTCAGATGCAAATTCATAGCCACTTGATGGTCGAAAAAACCTGACAAGTAAAAGTAACGTATTTTTTGAATCATACTTAAGTTAAAAAACAACAAAGTTATACACATTAAAAAAACTGGAGAAGATAAAATAACCAAGCTATACGTAGTGCAAACAAAGAAAATATAATAGGCTTACCTCGATCGCCTGGTTCTCCCTTATATCCTGGGTCGCCTCTGATATCAGCAGTAAATTCGACCTCTCCGGGTCGACCGGCTTGACCTGGCGCACCACGGAATCCTTTAGCACCCCTATGTAAATTCACCTTAATAAATAATCTAATATCACGAGACAAAATCTATAATCAAACTATTAGACCAAGAAAAAAATCGGTAAATTTCCTTTTATTCGGAATAGCGAAATGTATTACGCATATAGTCACTTAGTAACACAAATATACTGTTTTTTCAGACATTGTTATTGGGCGCCTTTTTGTTCCACCTTATTGAATATGATTTTTCGACGTAATTTAAAACAAAATGAATAAGCAGTTTTTAATACTGATTTTTTTGTATTTCATTAGACCGCCATATTATTCCGTCATGTTGAATTCGTATTACATTTTTTACCACTTTATTTCTACACTGACCGGCACGAAAAACGGTCACCTTAAAATTTTGATGAATTTTAAAGTTCAATATATGTTTTTCTAGTGGGCCGATTTCAATGATTTTTTTAGCAATTTGCAGCTACATTATTTGACTTTTTAGTCTCTTTTTAAATTAAAAATGAAAGTTCCACCTGTCTATTAAACGAGGGAAAACAAAATGTTGTTAAAGTTGTAAAGAATTTAAAACTCATTTTATTATCTAGGTACCACTTTTCTTGATAGTTTGTTTTTTGTTTTAAGGTGCCCATTTTTCGTGCCAGTCATGTATATCAGATTTAATTCTTGCACAAAATTGGAAATCAATTTAGAAAATAGTTTTTTCAGGCAGATGTTTTAAGTAAATTATTAGGACGTCATTTTGTTTTGCTATCTGGGTTGTACCAAAATTTTACAAGTTGCCTACGTAATACTTGATTTTTATGCGAAACGTGATGTAAATTAGATAGGTAAGTAGTTTTTTAGTAATAATTTATTTAACATTTCACTGGGTCGCTATTTTGTTCTGCCATGATTTTTATGGTGTGTGATCCCTATGTGAACTTTAATTTTTGACCAAGATTTGAAGCCAATCGTTTGTAGTTTTTTGGATATACAGCCACAGACACCGAAATTAAGAAAACATGTAAAAATCTGGAAGGGTCATTTTTTTCACGATTACGATATTTCCATTTTGCGAGTAATAGTACGAAAATCATTTATGACATGCTTTTAAGAAAATTACTGCGTGAGTTGCTCAGCAGTGGCGGCTCGCCAGGGGACGCGGGTGAAGAGCCGCTTCACCTTCATTTTCCAATCAATTTACTTAAAAATAAAAATATTTTTAAAATATTAAGCATTTTATAATTTACATTTTTATTATAAAAATGTAGTATGTTTTATATAAATTCACATTATTTACTTAATTATACCACTATTCTCTATCAAAACTAGTGCATTATATACTCCAAAAATAATAATGACTTAAAAACGTAGCGCGCTGAACATCTTTTCATAAGAGCGATCCGTTGAGGAATGACAAACAGCAGTAACAAATTCCGCTTCAGACTCCCCCCACTTACCGGCTTTCGCGCTTAGATTTTTTTACGGCAGTTGCTGCGGCAACGCAATGGTGAATATTTTTAAGCCAATAGAGATAGGAGCGGCATAAAGCGCTGCTGCAGCTGCAGGCGCTTATTCGCTTGTTATAGAATTAATATAAATTAGTGCGTTCGGGTCATCAGAGGCGGAAACAGGTTTGCATCGATCGAATCGAATCGAAATTAGCTTTAAGATATATTTACGTAACTATTTTATAAGAACAAAAAAATATATTTAAAATGTTATAAATTCATATCATTTCCCCTAAGTATTAAAAAACGCTTCAAAGCTATGAATAATTAACCTCATAAAAAGGTTAAAAAACAGCTATTTTGGGCGTGGCACCCGAAAAATTTTCGCCTGCGGCGTTATTTTCGCCAGAAACGCTGTGCACCTAGCTACGCTGCGCTTCACCCGTTCTTAAATCCACGAGCCGCCACTGTTGCTCAGTACATCTAAATAATGCGATTCAAACGTCAGCATTTAAATAATACAAAGAAGGAGGATCACGCGGCAAATATTATAAAAATAAGAAAAACAGAAATCTCTTGGGAAAAATTAAACTTTTTTTTTAATTTTGAGGATTTTTTTCAATTTCAACTATTTTGTCATCACTTATTGCCACTGAACTTTTACATCAAGAGTTTTAAATAGTTTTATGATCAATTTAAATAAAACAAAACCTGTCATAAACAATCTCTGGTGATGTTGGTGCAATTTGTTGTTGTTTTCCCGTTTTTTAAGCTACTCTGTATGTTTTTGGAAATATTCTCTTACGGCAACAAATTAGTTTTTAGAAGTAAATGTGCTTTTATATTGCTGTTGGAGCAAGTTTTGCAGTAATTCTTAAACAATAATAATAAAAATAATAGCACTTAGTAACCCTAAAAACAAAGTAATGCAAAAACCTCAAAGGGCGAAAAGGAAAGTAAAAATATGTTAAAATTTTAGGTCGGATTTATGTGTAATTCCCTTCGATTTATGTAATAGCAACCGGACGAAGCACAAAGGGTATTTCTGCAGGGTAGGCGTGAACAAAATCTTGAAGCTATGCCCGGAGCTCCCCTGCCACCTGCTTAACTAGATAACTACCCAAGTTTTTTAGGTAAGTTAAAAATGTTTCTGACTTCGCTTAAACTTAGAAAATCTATTCCCCAATTGCAGTATTCTTACATAAGTTCGCAAAAACCATCAATAATTATTAATTAATAAAATAATAAACTGGCATACTTAAATCCTTTAAGACCCTGATCACCACGAAGAAACTCCTTAGGTATTTCATGGCGATCACCTTTTTGACCAAGAGCACCTGGTCTTCCAGGTGATCCATCTCGTCCCGGTGATCCGTCTTGTCCAATGTCACCAATTGGTCCTGCAACGCCTTTCGGACCGATATCGCCTTCGGGGCCCTTTGGACCAGGTTCTCCGATTGGCCCTTCGGGACCAGGGTTTCCAGGAATGCCGACGTCACCTTAAATATTTTAATATATTTATTTGCATAATGTGCATTAATGTGAAAAACTATATAGATTATGGAGTTATTATAACTTACCTAGATCTGGTCTCATTGCACTACCCGGTGGAAGAATTATTCTACCGGGAACTCCTGGAGGTCCTGCTCGGCCAGAAACACCTGGCTGTCCAGGTGTTCCTTCTAGACCAACTTTACCAGGAGGTCCAGATTTGCCGGGGAAACCAGTGGCCCCTCTTTCTCCGGTAAGACCTATATAACCAATGGATCCCGGACGTCCGTTTCTGCCAGGTTCACCCCGATCACCTTTTACTCCTGTTCGACCTATAAACAATACAGTTTATAAATTTGCTTTACCGACCGGCGCTGCGGCGTTAGCTCAATATAAACACAATTTGTAAATTGAAAAACAAAAAAAAAGGAAAAATATTGATACCTAACTTACTACAAATTGAGTTAAGAAGTTATATAAGTATTATTAATAATCCAGACAATAATGTAATAAGACAGTTTACAACAGGATGATGATATAAAGCGCTGAATAGAACAAAAAGAAATCACAGAGAGTAATTAGCATTTAACTTGATTCTTAAAACAATGATTTGTAAAACACTATAAGCTCAATGAGTAGGAATTGGCAAATCTAGTAGCCGTTGACAGAAATTAATTATATCCATAATTAGTCCTATTGACAGGAATGCAAAAAGATGAAATTTGTAGGTCTATGTGGTGTAGTTGAATTTTACAGTGGTGCAGAGCAAAAATTGTTATTATGGGGCACGCCATAGAACAATGATAGATCTTTATGCATTCTGCATCTTGCCGATTTTGTTTAAATTGAATGTATTTGAGAAATTTGCTTTTTCCAGAGCCTAGACATCAACATTATGGTAAGGTGATCAAATAGAAAATCCATAGTCCTAGTAAGGGCGAACCAATGCACAATAAGGAAGTTTAATGGAACCCACATTTTGAAAGTCGTTACAGCAGTGCCTAATAAATCCAAACATTTGTACAAATTTAGAGATAATGGACGTGATGTGGGGTATGAAACTCAACTGACTATCCAGAACAATACCAAGGTTCTTGATCTAAGAAGCAGTTTCAAGAGGGATACGGCTGATATTATAGTTAAAATTAATAGTTCTTCCTTTATCGAAAACTATAAAGTGATATTTTCCAGTATTCAATTCCATTGCACCAAACGACAAGCCTCTCAAGAGATTGATTAAACACTCATTTATGTCATTTAAGTAGACATTTAAGAGCAAAGGGCAAAGATATGAACTTTGTGGTACTCCAGAGTACATCTGGATTTTTATGAACCCTTATTATGTGTGTCCTTCTAGTGAGGTAACATTCAAGCCATGTCAAATGTCCTTTGCATACTCCGAACCTTCAACTTGGGAATGAGAACTGCATGATTTACCATGCCCACGATCTTGGAGAAATCGACAGCCACCCTCCATGGACTCCGACTGGAAATCTATGAATGAAAGGAGGTTTAACTCGATTGAACGATATGGAAGGTATCCAAATTGTTCGTTAAAAAACTGACCATGCAGAGAATATGATATACAGTCATACGCAAAGGTTTCAAACATTTTTGGAATCATACTAAATAGGCTTATAGGTCTGTAGTTAGTCACCTGTATTGCATCGCCTGACTTAAAAATTGGGGTAATAAATTTACCTTCCAAAATGTGGGAAATTCTCCAGAAGCTAATCAGAGGCTAAATTTAATATGGAGTGGTGGAGCTATATTAAAACAATAAGTTTTGATGAAACTGGGTGGTATACCATCAGGTCCTGGACTCTTGTTAATATTAATAAGTTTTAAGTATTTTGAATACATGTCAGAACTCTTAATATTGAAATTGAATAGATTAATATTCAATATTACTAGATATAAATTCTACAGTAGTAATTTAACTTTAATTAACATATATTTTAAATAGGTTTCAAAGATTTGAAGAATCCCTAGAAGTACCTATGGAATGTCAAAAAGAAATCAGGATACACTTACCCGGCCTACAGACACCGCAGTCATCTCCTCTTCGACCTTTAAGACCAGGCACTCCATTAAATCCAGGCAATCCATCATCTCCAGGAATTCCAGGACGTCCTCTTGGACCAAAAGGTCCACGGGGCCCTCTTATTGGTTGACCAATCCCTAGTAACGTGATTTTTATATTATAGACATAACAAAAAACTACTGGTCTTGATTTTGATAATTCGAATCATTGTCTGTCTATAAGTATATCAGTCTAACAAACGAATTCCTACCTGGAAATCCTTTAAAACCTCTGTCGCCAGGATCACCTCTATCTCCTGGTGGGCCATCAAACCCTTTAAGACCGGGTATTCCTGAAGAACCTTGGGGTCCAACTACTGTTTCTCCTTTAATACCCTTTTCTCCTGCCAACCCCATTGGACCCGGAATACCCGGTAATCCAGTTCTCCCAGGTACACCAGGTGCCCCATCATCGCCTCGTTCTCCCTTGATTGAAATACCTAGAATAGTATATCTCTGTAATAATTTGGCAATTTGAGTTTTTTCTAGATATGCCACATGTGACTAAATAGAAGTGATATCTGGTTATTTATATTTACTTACCCTTAATTCCAGGTAGTCCCATTTGCCCTGGAGAACCCGGAGGACCCGGCGGTCCGATAGGACCAGCTTGTCCAGGATTTCCAGGAAGTCCAGCTAATCCCTGAAATCCTGGGAATCCTGTAGGTCCCTGTCTCCCAACAGCGCCTTCGATTATTTCGTCTAAGAACGGGTCGTATAAACCAGGTGATCCTTCCGGACCTTGTTCTCCGGGAATACCGGGTCTTCCATCTTCACCTCTGTCTCCTAAAGAGAAGACATGTAAGTTAAAACTGGTTGTTTTTTAATATACTAACACGGCTGAAGAAAAAATTAGAGGTTGTCTCAGAATTACAATTATGAAATAGGCTATTCTATCTACTGTTTGTATTACTTATACATTTCCTTAAAATCCTTGCTTCAAAATAATCATCCGCTATCGTAAAAGGCTCATGACGTCATAAAACAGTATCATATAAAAGTTGATTTTCAGTTTTGATTTCTTTGCAGCATTTTATATTTAAAAATACGCTTATTAACGAATAAAAAATATAGATGACGAATTCGTTATGGCAGCACATTTATATTAAACTAATGATAAAATTAGTTCTTAAAAAAACGAAATCACCGTATAAATATAAATAATCTGATACGATTATTTATATTTGTGATTGATTTTTTATATCGCATTAATCTAATAATACCAATTTTTAAATAGCATATATATTTAAATATATTTTTAAATTAAGTGGCATTTAACAATACCAATAAAACTAAAAAAATGTCTTTTTGCATTAATTACAAAAAACTGATCTATTTATGAACCACTCTTTATTAATTACACACCTTTCATATTAAGTATACCTTATATACAGCGTGTAACAAAAGTAAGGAAACGACGAAATATCTCAGGAAACGCTTACCTGAATTTAATACAAAATTTGTACACTTAGGTACGAAATTATGCCGGATCCAATGGCGAGTTCCGCATTATTTGCCAAGTTTATCGTTTTTCTGGAAAATTATTTTTTATGGAACACCCTGTATTATATTACTTTTTTAAAACCTGCGTAACATTTATACTTTTTATTAAGATCACTTTTTGTGAAAGTCAACAGTTTTTGCGAAAATAAGTGTCTAATATCCATAATTTAATGTATTACCTTTTATTAAAATACCTGCACTCAAAAGGTTACCTCTTGGACAATGACAGTTTTGTTGATTTACAAAAACGGATCGTTTAACTGAAACCCAAAGAATTGAAATTTTCATTACACTGGGTTATGGGAATAGAATGCCAAACCTGCAAGATGTTTGTAACATTTTTAATGACAAATATCCTAACAGAAATCGAATAACTAAATCTACCGTAAGTAAAATTAACAAAAAAGTTGGTGTAACTGGAAAGGTAAAAGCTGCTGTACGTTCTGGAAATCTTAACAGATGGTGATAACACTTTGAATGTGTTAATCAGTTTAGAAGAAAATCCACACCTTTCTAACAGAACATTAGGAAGAGAAAATGTCATGTCAAACATGTTCGTAGGCTGACTTCTAAACACCGAAAAAGTTTCATTTATACCAGATAACTTCGGTGCAAGAACTCTCTGAGGAAGATCACGATAGGCGCTTGGAGTTTTGTGAAATCATGATGGAACGTTGCAATTCCAATCTAAGTTTTGACAAATTATTTTCTCTGACGAAGCAACTTTTTTGTTGAATAGAAAAGTTAACAGGCGTAATTGTCGATACTGGGCCAGGAAAAATCCACATTCGATAAGTTAAAATCATACCCAATTTCCCCAAAAGAGAAATGTTTGGTGTGGTATAAATGGTGCAAAAATAATCCCCTCTTCATGGAAGACACATTAACTGGAGAAAGATATTTGAATCTTTTGAGGATCGAAATTGTCTAAGCTATTGCAGAACTATTTTCGAATAACTAAAAGTTAATTTTTTTAGGTAAAGGTGCACCAAACGACGCTCCACCTCATTTTGCTAGGAATGTTCGAGAATATTCAGACAATTTCTTTTTTGAAAGATAGATTGGACGTAGGGGTACAATAGAGTGGCCACCTTGGTCTCAAAATTTGATGCCCCTCGATTACTTTTTATGGGGATACCTTAAAAAAGTGGTGTATAAAACTAAGCCCAATGACCTCGGGGATTTAAAGGAGCGAATATAAATCGAATGTAGACGAATCGAGGAGGCTGGCATTCTTTTTAATGTATTAAATGTTTTCCCACGGTATTTGGCCTACTGTCAGGAAGTAAATGGACAACATTTTAAACACCTTACTTCATTAATTTATTGTTTGTTGTATTAGGTATTTATTTTTTGTATTGCAATGAGGAATTATAGTGCTTTCCGGTCTGCCAGAACGTACAGCATCTTTTACCTTTTCAGTTTCAAGAATTTTTTTGTTAACTTTACTTACGGTAGATTTAATTATTGGATTTCTGTTAGGCTATTTGTCAATAAAAATGTAACAAACATCTTCCATGTCCCGCATTATATCCCCATAACCAGTATAATTAAAATTTCAATTCTTTAGAGTTCAGTTAAATGGTCTAATTTTGTAAATCAACAAAATTGACATTGTCAAACATATCAGGTAACCTTTTGAGTGCCGGCATTTTAATAAAAGGTAATACATTATGGATATTAGACCATTACTTTCGCAAAAACTGTTGACTCATAAAAAGTGCCCTTAATAAAAAGTATTGAGAAAGTAATACAATATAGGGTCTTTCATCAAAAAAAATAATTTTTCAGAAGTTTCCGTTTGTAACAGAAAAACGGTAAACTTGGCAGCAATCCGGAACTCGCCATTTGATTCGGCATAATTTCATTCATTTTCATTCAGGTAAGCGGTACTTGAGATATTTTGCCGTTTCCATTTGTTACACGCTTCATATACTGGGTGGTGCAACCAAGATGGGGTGGACGATTGTGGGCAAACGGAGAGGAATTTGAAAAAAAAAATTGGGATATGATTGATAGTCAAGAACGCTGTGTTTTAAAATTATACCCATTATACAGGGTGGTCTGAAAAGTTGGTGGTGAACCAAACTTGTGTTTTTTTAAATGGGATACCCGGTATATTATTATTTTAGTTGATTCTCCTATTCATTGCGATCATTTTGATATAAGGTTAGTTGGGTCTAAAATTTATACCAAGGGAATGGGACGAGGTTAAAGTGGAAAAAAGGGTTATACTCCGGCCGTTTTTTGAAAACAATTAAAGCAGGTATGGAAAAACCAAATATTCTATAAAATGTATTGTATCTAGGACTACAATAATCGCTTGTAAGTCCTTCAAAATTATTCACTGTTATACAGGGTGGTCAAGTTTTGCAAATTTACCTTGGATTGAATTTTTTAAAATGGAACACCCTGTATATTTTACTTTCATGTTAAAGATAACATTACTAGCTTTCAGAAAATACCATATTTGATACCTTTCTGACCAACAGTTTTTCAGTAAATTAGCTGTGAAATCAAAATTTCTTCATTTTAACACGAATTACTCTGAATTCACGTTGTTAAAATTGACAATTTAATATTAGGAGGCCATGATATCATCATAAATTGAGCAAAAGATTGACAGTCCTGTCAAAACAGCAAAGTGTCAGAATATTGTCATCAGTAAATAAATAAATATTGTTCTTTGATGATGCGATGCCGAAATAAAAACAAGATAGAAGCTTTTGCAAGTTTATCATAGAGATTTCAAGAAACAGGAAATGTTGCTTTCAAAAAAACGTAAAGTAATTAATAAACCAGTTACCAATGAAGATAATGCTTTGACAGTATTAATAACAGATCTTTTTTTACAAAAAAAGTAAATTTAATATAAATCAACAAAAACAATGTAATTAAAACTTATAAAAGATGTTCAACTAAACCACCGTTTTGCTGAAGGCACATTTCGAGTCTATCCATAAATGAAAGTTTTACTTTTCTCAAAGTCAGGTCTGAAATGTTGCGAAAACTGCTTATTATTCTCAACTTCATATCTTCCACTGTGGTTGGAACCTCTTTATAAACTTCTTCTTTAACATGTCTCCATAAAAAGAAATCTAGTGGCGTTAAATCGGGTGACCTCGCAGGCCACTTAACTGGTCCACCTCGCCCAATCCAATACTCTCCTTTCCAATTATTGAGAAAATGTTTTACATGTCTATGGTAATGCGGGGGTGCTCCATCATGTTGGAACCATAAGGAATTTCTTAACATTAAAGGTAAGTCTTCGAGCAATCGGGCAACTCATTTCTCAAAAAATTTAAATAGACTTCTCCCGTTAAATGCTCTTCAAAGAAATATGGTCCTATAACATGAGAGCCAATTATACCTCCCCAAACATTAATTGACCATTTATTTTGATGGTCCACCTGACGAATCCAATGTGGATTTTCGGTTGAATAATAGTGCATATTATGTTTGTTAACCAAGCCGTTGCTTTTAAAAGTTGCTTCATCTGAAAACAGCACCCTATCTACAAAACCTGGATTATCCCAAATTGTATTTAAAAACCAACTTGAAAACTCTTGTCGTTGGATGTAATCGCGATCATACAGTTCTTGGTGTAATTCAATGTGGTAGGTATGATATTTATGTTGTTTCAGAATCCGTTTAATACTAGTGCGTTCAATATCAGTAGCTCTCTCAATTTCCCTGGTACTTGTTTGTGGATTTTCTTGCACTGCTAATAACACTGTCAAAGCATTATCTTCATTGGTAACTTTACTTTACGTTTCTTAAAAGCAACATTGCCTGTTTCTTCAAACCTCTCTAATAAACTTGCAAAAGCTTCAGGTCTTGGTTTTTTTTCGGCATCGGGATATCGCACCGCATAAACCCTGCTTGCTAGTAAAGGGTTTTTTTGACACTCGCCCAACATAAAAGTCATGTTTATCAACTCTGGAGTACTCAAACTCATTGTTACTTAAAAATTTCTCGGCTTATCGTCAAAAAACAATGGTAATGGATGCCAATTCTCTGACACTTTGCGGTTTTGACAAGAATGTCAATCTTTCTTTTCATTTATGATTATATCATGGCCTCCTTATGTTATAGGTAGTCAATTTAAGCAACGTAAATAATACCGTTTCTGTTAGAATGAGTAAATTTTGGTTTCACGATTAATTTACTAAAAAACTGTTGGTTAGAAAGATATCAAATAGGGTATTTTCTGAAAGCTGGCGATGTTATCTTTAATATGACAGTAAAATATATGGGGTGTTCCATTTAAAAAAATTCAATCCAAGGTAAATTTGCAAAACTTGACCACCCTGTATAACAGTGAATAATTTTGAACGACTTACAAGCGATTATTGTAATCCTAGATACAATACATTTTATAGAATATTTGGTTTTTCCAGCTTCAATTGTTTTCAAAAAATGGCCGGAGATAACCCTTTTTTCCACTTTAACCTCGTCCCATTCCCTTGGTATAAATTTTAGACCCAACAAACCTCATATCAAAATGATCGTAACGAATAGGAGAATCACTTAAAATAATAATATACCGGGTGTCTCATTTAAAAAAACACAAGTTTGGTTCACCACGAACTTTTCTGACTACCCTGTATAATGGGTATAATTTTAAAACACAGCGTTCTTGACTATCAATCATATCCCAAAAATGTTTTTTCAAATTGCTCTCCGTTTACCCACAATCGTATATATATATATATATATATATATATATATATATATATATATATATATATATATATATATATATATATATATATATATATATATATATATATATATATATATATATATATATATATATATATATATATATATATATATATATATATATATATATATATATATATATATATATATATATATATATATATATATATATATATATATATATATAATATATATATATATATATATATATATATATATATATATATATATATATATATATATATATATATATATATATATATATATATATATATATATATATATATATATATATATATATATATATATATATATATATATATATATATATATATATATATATATATATATATATATATATATATATATATATATATATATATATATATATATATATATATATATATATATATATATATATATATATATATATATATATATATATATATATATATATATATATATATATATATATATATATATATATATATATATATATATATATATATATATATATATATATATATATATATATATATATATATATATATATATATATATATATATATATATATATATATATATAGGTGAGTGGGAGGGTAGTCACGACCGAACTAGTTGAATACAAGTTTCAATTTTTTTCTTGGGGTAGCGGTGTGGGGCTGAAGTAAAATTCGTTTTTTACATACGCCGAGCTTTCGGAAATTTATTGTTTCCTTTTTCAAGGGTGCAAGGTGAGTTTTTTACTACATCTAGCTTCTATGTGAAACATTCCAATTTTTTCATTTTTGTGCTATATAGGACTACATATTCGTATATTTACATAAAATTATAATTATTCTACACGTTTACGTTTTAGATTGATCGCATCTAATGCGAAATATATATATACATTATAAATATATATATATATATATATATATATATATATATATATATATATACATATATGGTACTGTGTTTGTCAATTTCCTAGGTTGTCAGCGAAATCGACCGGCAATCAATATGTATTATACATAGGGTATTTTAGGTTAAAAACTGAGCCATGTATATAATGATGCGGGTCATATATAGTATGTCCGAGGATGGACTTTACAAAAAGTCTAATGGACTAAGAATTGAAAGTTACGAAAAAAAGTCGCTCTTGATAAAAGTTTTTGCCTGAAAAGCAAATAAGGTTCGCTTTATTAAAAATGTAATTGTTTTTGCAGGGGGCATAAAAAATACAACAAATATTATTTCGCGTAACAGTAAAAATGTCTTATTTTGCAAGACAGAAAAAAGTCACTATTGATAAAAGTTTTAGCCTGAAAAATAAATAAGGTTCGCGTTATCAAAAATTTAATTTTTTATAGAGGGGGCATAAAAAATACAAAAATGTTATTTTGCGTAAGAGTTGAAAATGTCTTATTTTGCAAGATACGAAAAAAAGTCATTCTTGATAAAAGTTTATGCTTCTAAAATAAATAGGGTTCGCGTTATCAAAAAATAGAAAAATATTATTTTGCCTAAAAGTAAAAATGTTTCATTTTGCAATAAAAGTGTTTGCTTCAAAAATGAATAAGGTGCGCGTTATGAAAAATTTAAAAAATACAAAAAAGTTTCTCGTTTATAATTTTCTCTCAAAAGTACGAATATTAAATATGTTTTGAATTAAACCCCAAGCAGAAATATAAAAATTTCGTTACAAGATTTAAAATTAAGAGTATCAGTTTTATCACACATTATAAAGTCCCAAATATTCTTAACCACACCTTTAATCGGAGTACTTACTGTTTCTAAAATACTTGTCAATGTCTCTATTTCATGAAATAATTATCATTTAATGTAAAATAGTTCTTATCAAAATGCTAGTTACTGAACAAAGGATTTTTATAAGAAAGTGTCTCGGGGATGATCAAGTATCATACCGCTAGGTCATGAAACAATTTAGTTAGAAATTTGAAGAAGTATGAATAACTCGGATGGCAATCATTTGCAACGTAATATAAAGGTTCCAAAGACATGGTCTACCTTAAAAAGAAGAACAACTATAACCATAACGATGCTGCCACAATTTTAGTTCTTCAATCTGTTAGAGAATCTCCAGTGATGTCCCTTAGAAATCGTGATAAACAGTTTGCAAAGTTGTGAAAAAAGTCATATTCAGACGATTTTAAAAGAAAATAGCGTATTTCCGTTCAAACCCCACTTTAATCATACGTTGAAAGAAGGAGATGAAGCGAGAAGACTTGATTTTTGTTTGTGAGTAGGAGACAAAATTTTAAGAGAAAATATTGATTTTTAGAAGTTTATTATGTTTTTTTGATGAATATTCTACTAATGGAACTGCAGCATCTCAGCAGATACTAATCTCTAGAAAACCCCGAATTTAAAATAATGAGGAGAAGACATTATTATACAAACGTAAACGTGTTAGAGAAACTCCAGTGATGTCCCTTAGAAATCGTGCTAAACACTTGTGAAAAAAAGGCATATTCAGGCGAATTTTAAATAAAATTAAATATTTCCATTCAAACCCCACTTTAATCATACGTTGGAAGAGAGAGATGAAGCGAAAAGGCTAGATTTTTGTTTGTGGGTAGGAACATTGAAAGTGAAAATATTACTTTTTATAGATTTATTAGGTTTTCTGATGAATGCACATTTTCTATTAATGGAACTGCAGCATCACGTGAGGTACTGGTCTAAACTCCGAATTTAGAATAATGACGCGAATACAATATTATACATACGTGAACGTGCGATGCGCCATTAAATTTTCGCCATGATGGTTGTCCAGCACATTGTGCTCGTGAAGTAATGGCTTAATCGCAAACTTGGTACAAGATAGATTGTAAAACGGCAAATTTTGTGGCCCTCAAGTAGCTCTGACTTAACTGTGGCCCACATGTTTCTATGGGGCCGTTTAAAACAAATTGTTTATGCTACTCCAATGCCAAATAACATTGAAGTGTTAAAAGGCAGATTTAGCTAGGCTATCCATTCAATATCCCAGGAAGCAATCAGAAATTCATTCAGATACCTAAGCAAGCAGTTAGAAAAATGTGTTTGTTAATCTCAGATCTTTTGTAAATCCTGTATATATTTGAACTCTAAATTAAAACAATATAATATCGGTCAACTTTGGTGAAAAAAAAATGACCCAAAAGAAATGTTGCGCTGATGCGATGATATATACAGCAGCCGTTTTCAGTTTCCTAATAAAAACCAGGAATAAATTATTATCCATGTGGCTTGAACGTATTAATAATCCTAAACTTATCTCCTTTTCGTTTGAAATTGTGTTTCAGAGCTGTGTTTTATATGCAAGGCATTTTCTTCCTGAACAAATTCAACATGTATATAGACGAGAATAAAAATTGTAGACATATCTCGACAACCAAGAGATGTAATCTCGGCTATCTTTATTTACTTTTAATGATTATATCGAACTACGGCGTAACCGAAATATTTCCTTTTTGAAATAAGAAACTTTTGGTTCTTTCGTTTTTACAATTAATGGATTCAATATGCATACTATTATTACATTTTTAATACATAAAAAATTATTAGACATATTTTGTATGTAGGACCTGCCCGTACGGCTAAGGAATCTAATGAAAACTAAGCTCTGACGGTCTGTATAACTAATACTAACTTAATAAAAAAAATTACCTGCAACTGTAAAATTTTTCAAAAGTTGCTAGTTTAAAATCAAAATAACTCCGAAACCAAGAACCAATTAAAGACTGAAAATTTGTGATAATGATTTTCGTATTATTTTCAAGATATAAGCAAAAAAATAGGACGGTATTATAGGTATTATGACCAAATAATGCTGTATCTATTCCGCATCCCATCGCTTAATATTTTAGCGGATAAGCCGATATAACATTTGAAAAATATAGCTGGAACCCACCCACAAAGGCGTTTGCTTAATAGGTACTTTATATTACATATATCATATGTAATACAAAATACCTAACAAGCAAAAAACATAAATATTCATTAACAATTTCCAGCATGACCGTGGCCGATCCTTTGTTAACAAATTTAAATTAAAATTTTAATAACAAATAAATCAATATTTATCTTCCATATCCATATTCTAAATTATTATTTTAAGTTTTAAAAATTCGAAATTCGAATTCGTGATTCGAATTCTTTTTAGGGGGATTCGTTGTCTTTTAAAATGACTTTATATTTTTAGTAAATATAACACCAATAAATACTACCTCTCTATCTATTTATTTAGTTTTTGTGGGAGTTTTTAGCATTTTATTTTTTAAAATATCTATATCAAAAACTATACTTAGATATTTTTTAAAATAACAAGCTAAAAACTTGCTACAAAATCAAATTAAAAAGTAAATGTTCATGAGAACTATGATTTAAGCATCCAGCCTTGAAAATATTAGGTATTTGGACAGTCGCTAAATGGCGCTTTTCTAACCTTATTTCCTTTTCCATCAAAAACTTTTAGCAACAGTAACTTTTTTTCGTATCTTGCAAATTGAGACATTTTTTGCAAAGTCATTCTTGATAAAAGTGTTTGCTTCAAAAATGAATTAGGTTGGAGTTATGAAAAATTTTAAAAATACAAAAAAGTTGTTTTGCCTAAAAAACATACCTCGTTTATTATTTTCTCTCAAAAGTACAAATATTAAATATGTATCTTGCAAATTGAGACATTTTTACTGTTACGCAAAATAATCAGTTTAATCAAGAGGTTTAGAGTCTACTAAATTTATTTGAATCTTTAAAAATACATTATTTAGAAGGATCTAGGTTGGTACTTAGGTAATTACAAAACGGACCTAACCAATTCAACCCTAAGTATGAATTTGAAAAATAAGTACAAAGGTTTATTTTCCAACTCGATTTATTTAAGCTACAATGTCAGTAAAACACATCACAAATTGAGTTTAATGTAGTGGCATTCTATCTAAACTTACTCGAAATAAGTTTAATTTAAAATACGTGGTTCTTCAGATCATGTTAAAGTAAAATTACTTTCTGGCGTTTCGACTTCGATTCTACGAGGCATCCGCAGGCCCATTTACTACATTTTACAGACTGAGTACTAAAAAGGCGGTAAAAAAATCAACAATGCCAACATTTTCAGAATTTTGTATGGCTATGAAATAGCACAAAAAATATTTTTAAAATATTCTGAACTGTGACTGCGGTTGTATAAAGTTCCATAATTTTTGGGTATGCGCGATATTTTTTATTAGACGTGTTATGGTTAAAAGTTTGAAATAAGAGAAAAATAGTTGTGGTGAATAAGGATACATATTTAAAATAGGGTATATCTAGCAAGAATATTTTTCTCAAGTTAAATATTTTTCTTTTAAATACGACTTAAGGTGGGTTCATGTAACATGACTTTTTCTTTATTTTTAGCATTAGTAATAAGGATAAATTAAAACTAGTTCTAAGTACGAGCGTTCACGGACAGAATTTAACTTTAGTTTTAATGCTTAACTTTCAGCCTCCGCTATAAAGATAGTTATTTTTATCTTTTAATTCACAACTTAACCTGACTTTTTTATTTTTTAGCGAATTCTATTAATTAATTTTTAGTTTCTACATATTAATTTACTTGCTAGCGTTGGTCTTGCAAGTTAGGTACTGTACGTACAAGGTAAACAAATGTATAGTCTTCGACTTCTAATTTTACATTTTACGTCATTATTAAACATAAATTAAACTGAACGTGAACAGGATAAGCTGATCACTGGATAAGCCATTATGAAACAAAATTACAAATAAAATTAAAGAGAAAGATAAATGTTTTTACATGAACACACCTTCACTCTAATTACGAAAACATTGAAAATAAAAGGCCTATTATGTTTGATTTTATTTAAAAAGAGCATATCAAATAATACCTTTATAACACAAACATAAACGCAACAAAGGAAATATTAATTACCTCGCAGTCCATCAACTCCAGGTGTTCCTTCGTATCCTGGAGCACCTTTATAACCTTTTTCTCCTGTTTGCCCAGGCGGACCAATTTTACCTTGTTTTCCAGGCGGCCCATCCTCACCTCGTTCGCCTTTGTACCCTGTAGCACCTTTAAGTCCAGGAAGACCCTAACAATAACAACAATAATAATAATGATAATATTAATTTTTGTTTTGGTATCATTAAATGGTCACACACATAGAAAACATTCACATTCTCATAAGCAGGCGCACACAGTCACATCCAATCCCGACTAGAAAAGATGAACACCTGGTCTGAAAAAACACTTCACGGAAGACACAGATACTACAAAAAGCAAGACCATATACATAAAAAGCTTTCATAAACGTGGTTACAAGAAGCTTGCCATCCAGGACAATCATAGCAACCAGAAACTACCGAAAGCACATCATCAAGGACACAACCATTGAAGACGAGAGGTGTAGGAGATGTCACCACCAGAGAGAAACGATCCATCACATAACGAGTGGATGTAGAATAATGGCCGAAACTGAATACACTGCGAGGCACAACTCAGCAGCGAATGTCGTTCATTAAGCATCCATACTTAAAAACGAAGACTACAAGCTCTACTGGGACATTGACATCCACACAGATAAAACAATCCCCGCAAATAGATCCGATATCACCTTTCAATCCAAAAAAGAGAAAATCACTTATTTAATTGATATGGCTGTCCCCAACGACGAGAACATCCAAGCGAAATACAGTGAGAAGATCGCCAAATACACAGACTTGGCAATGGAAGTAAAAAGGCTGTGGAAACAGGAAAGTCATCATTGTTCCTCTCGTCATATCAGTAACAGGTCTCATCCCAACAACGTTTGCACCGCATTTAGCTCAATTAGGACTTAATACAGACATTCACAGGAACATCCAAAAATCGGTCATTTTGAAAACATGTAGCATCGTTAGATCATTTCTTAATACAGAATAATTGTTTTTTTCCATTTCCTTTTTTTATTTTTATTTTTTGTACTGACTAATAATATTAATAATAATTTAATTTCGTTGTACACTATATCATACTTTATTTAGAACAGAGGTTACAAGTAACAAAAAGGACTTTGGTAACTGCAAACTTCTTAGTTTTAACTTTTCTAAAACTAAGGACAAAAGACATATATATATATATATATATATATATATATATATATATATATATATATATATATATATATATATATATATATATATATATATATATATATATATATATATATATATATATATATATATATATATATTATAGTGAAAAACTCTTTATAGTGCCATTTTTCAAGACCTAGAATATTTTAATGAAGTTTCATGTAAAAAGGTGTGCATATAGTGAACCTGTAAAATAGTAACACTCTAATAAAATTTTTACCAGAATTTTATGTATAAATTTGTATGCATTTATTCTCGGAATTCCATTTTTATGACGCATTTTTCGCAAACCCGGGGAATAACCCATTTTATAGAAACCCGGGGAAAACCCCATTCTCTAGTCGAGGCCTAATAACTCGCAAATTCAGGTTCAGTTTGTTTTTGTTTAAGAATCAAGTAAGGTGCCCAAGCGAGTGTGTACACGTTTAGCTGAGAAAATTAAAGTTTTGGAGGAAGTTGATAAAGGCTGCAAAAAAATTGATGTTGCTGCAAAATTTGGTGTTTCTCCAAGTTGCGTCTCTCTGATAAAAAAAGTCGAGACAATATCATCAAGAAAACTAGTATTCCAAGCAGTCGAAAACAAAAACGGGTGTGTTCTTACGAAGATGTAAATGAAGCAGTTTTGCGATGATTTCAAGTAGCTCGTACGCATCAAAACGTACCAATATCGGGAAATTTAATACAGCAAAAGGCTCTACAATTTGCTAAAGACTTTAACTGCGTTAATTTTCAAGCTAGTGAAAAGTGGTTGAGTGCCCGGAAGACTCGCAATTCAATTGTTTTCAAGACGGTGTCTGGCGAGAGTGCAAGAGTTAGTCAGGACGATTGTGACTTTTAGACTGAAACTGAAAAGTGTATTGAAAAAGTACGAGCCAAAAAACGTTGTCAATTGTGATAAAACCGGTTTGTTTTTTAAATGTTTGTCAAATAAATCTTTTGCTTTTAAAAGTGATAAATGTTATGGTGTTAAAACAAGTAAAGAAATGTTGACACTTATGGCTGGAGCAAACATGGATGGCTCAGAAAAACTAAAATTACTATAGGTAAAAGCACAAATGCCTGTTGTTTAAAAGGTGTTAAATCTCTGTAGTTAGATTACGCCAACAATAAAAAGGCATGGATGACTTCTGAGATTTTTCAAAAACTACTTTTCTAAAGCAGGTTTTACTGAAAAAGATGACCAATGGGAAGAAGAAGACTAAATGGATCTCGCTACCTTAAAAAGACAATTCTACAAAAAACTGCTACCGTCGACGAACATTGTTCACTTAAAGATTTCTTAGAAATCTCGACAATGATGTTGGTACGACAGATCTCCCACCTGACCAAGACATAATTGACGATATAAAAAGTATCGAAGATCATGAAGAAGAAACTGAAATCAGGGAATGTCCTGCTAAATTTAGTGAAAATGAAATAAGAAATGCATTTGACATTTTGCGAACTACTCTCAGGGGACAGGAAAATGTACCTAATCAAATCTTTATGCATTTAAATAAATGCGATAATTTTGTTGAGAAGCAATTATTTGTCAAAAGTAATGCCCAAAATAAAATTACTGATTATTTTTCCTAGTACATAATATGTATGTTATTTAGCAATTTTTCAAGACTACACAAATTTTAAATGTAGTTTGTATTAACAGATTTTGTATTATTCTTTTTATTTCGTATGTATGTATGTATGTATTTAGCCCTGTAAATGCTATGTACTACATACATATCTAAACTTTCAAATGTTTAACAAAATCTTTTCTAATAACTCAACTTTGCAATTTTTTTGTTGCTTGTACGTTGTAAAATACAAGTAAATGATTACCAATATAAAAAATATTTATATAGTGAAAAACTTTCTATAGTGAAATTTTTTCACTATTTCAAACATTTTGGTCTTTCACTATATAGAGTGTCGACTGTATATAGCACTTTAAACCAGTAAAAAAGAAGATAAAAATCTAAAACAGTTTTGTCTTCTTGGTTCTGGATTTTGCGAGGATTTTCAGGACCCTTCTGAATTAAGAACAAAGAAATTCATAAGTTAGGACGATACTTAATTTTTTAGTATAAATCTTACCAAAGTGAGTTAAAATTTTAAACAAATCCATTACACAACAGATGCGCTAATGTAGAACTTAAATTACTTGATGTAATGAACGACACACTTAAACACTAAAGCACATGATGTGATTTATTTTTAAGTTTTAGATAACATGGTTTGAAACTGCACAAATTAATGCAGAGAAGTAACTCTCAGTGCTGGTACGTCGCCATTGCTATATGAAAAAATGTTGAATCGTAGTAGATAAAATCCAAAAAACAAGAAAAAAACTTTGTAATACGCGCCTGGTTCTTCCTTTCTTCAGTAAAGTATAGAATAATCAAAAATCTATATACTGTAAAGTGAAAATAATTGAACTTAATAGAACTTTTAATAGGGGTTATTGGCATTTAGTGCAGCGGCCTAAAAAATCATTTACCTCTGTTTAAAAGTGTGGAATTTGGAATGATCAACTTTTGGACAGAATCAAGAAGTTGCGAATACATTTAGCAAGAGAAAAGGACCTACATAACACCGATATTAATAATTGACACCAACGAAAATAAATACATTATTAGTTATTCAGCAATAAGTTTATTGTCTTATCTTGAAGCTGTTTTCAGAAATACCTCTAATTACACTTCTTCGATCATTCCTACAGTAATGACAAAAAAACAGCTAACCATGGCCACTTTTATCTATTATATATATATTTTTTATAATAAAAGTTCGAGATACATACCGGTCGTCCTTTATCTCCTGCATATCCTTTCCAACCAGTCTCTCCAATTTCACCTTTTTGACCCTTTTCACCGGGTTCTCCTTTCATCCGTTGTATAATTGGTTTTCCTTCTTTGCTACCTGTTGTACTATCTGCTGGTTCTCCGACTGGACCTTGATCACCAGACTGACCTTTCAGACCCTTTTCACCTTTGCGTGCATCTCCAGGCTCACCAGGAGGTCCGATTGGACCCTGTGGTCCTACTAGTCCCTGGAAAAGTATAGATTTTTACAAAAAAACGTCAAATATTTATATGCCGATAAACTTCAAATCAATAGCAACTTGTTTCAAACACTATTTAAATCAGTAACGATTTTTTGAAAATTGACACCGCACAAAATGAATGAGTTTTTGGCTTTTACCAAAGTGTGGTAATGTTACATATTTTGATCTCCTGATCAAAGCTGTCTATAGGCGAAAGCTATTATATTATTATTTTCCAAGATACAGGCGATATTTAAAAGTACCCTACATGATTTAAATGCACCAATTTATTTAGAATAGTCATATATAGAAGATATTCCTAGCCATAAGTGTAAATATAATAAGAGTCAGACCCATATGGTGTTTCTTCTTGCTGATTATAAATATACCAGGTTTGATACCTTTATCTTTAAAAACAACCTATTGACAAAAACCCTTCAATAAAAAGCAAATGTAAGAGACACACGGAGAACGCTTCACCGCATAGTGGAGTAAATGAGAATATATTGCCTCTTGTGGCAGGTTCTTAAATTTCTCGGGTATCTTTACAGATAAAAGTATCAAATCTAGTATATGCATATGATGCGAGATCAGAAAGTGAATTTCCATTAGCTGAAAATTTAAACAATTGATTTATAAATTCTTAAGGTAATTTTATTGTCTGAAAAAGACTTAATTATATTTTACCTTTCACTTTAAATATGGTACCAAATTATGACATCAAAAATTATATCTACTATTAAAACAAAATCATGTGGTTTTGATGGTATTACGTTAGATATGTTATCTTTTTGTTTAAGTGATTTATTAGATGATGCTCTTACTAATATTATCAATAATATATCAATATTAAATACCTATTTTGCAGATCTATAAGTGAAGCTCAAAACATTTCCGGCAAGTCATATAGCAAAATTCACGCCACAAATTCCATTCATATAAATTCCGTCCAGTGGAAGAATTGACTGTTGAAAATGTAAGGCAAAGACTTGAATTTTGTAATGAAATGTATTAAAGAATTCAGGGCAATAACAATTTTTTGAACAATATAATATTCACCGATAAGGCGTCTTTTACAACAGCCGGTGTATATAACAGGAAAAATAAACATTTTTCGTCTCCGGAAAATCCCCTCAAAATACAAAGGGTTAAAATACAAGGACGAAAGTCTTTTAATGTGTGGTGTGGCATGCTCAAAAATAAGGTGAAAGGACCATTTATATATTAGGAATTCCTGACTGGCCAAAAGTACTTACATTCATTGAAACAGAAATAGGGCAATTGCTAGAATATATTCCAGTCAGGCAGTATTTTGAGCTAATGTGGCATCAAGACGGTGTACCTCCACATAATATCCAGTTAGTTACCGATCACCTGAATGGTAAATACCCACCTTGGGTAAACAGACATGGAACTCTCAGATGGTCAGCGAACAGCTCGGATTTGAATTCATTGGACATTTTTTGTGGGGATACTTAATGAACAAGATTTATTATAACAGACCTCAAACTTTACAAACCATAATAGAGACACCAAATAGTGAAATCTCAGAATTAAACATAGAGCATGCAAATTTTATCAGTTCATGTACAAATAAAAAATTGTTGAGAAATATTCGCAAATGTATTGAAAACTATGGAGGCTATGTAGAAAAATATCTGCTTTTATAAGTATTAATAAATTTTGTTTAAAAAAGTTAATTTCATTAATTGTTAAATTAATTTTTGTTCTTTCGTTGAATGGAATTTTGTTGTTCGAAACGAAAACTCTTACAACGTTATTACAGTTTGAATAAAACAGTTTTATTAGTTCTCGTTTTTCTCCCTTAGAATAATCCATGTGAATTATTTTTAGCAAAATCAAATAAATAATATGAAACACATTAATCTATAAGTGACAGAAAAGTGGAGAATTATATATTTGGTTGCCATAACCACAGTTGTTGAAACAATTACCTTCCAGCGCATTTTTGCATCATAGTTTTTACCAAGGCAGATTGGACTATATTACCGAGAATATGGCTGAAGTCTCGTTTACCAAAACGATAATGTTTAAACTGAAACAGCTCGAAAACGACTAAACCAAATATCATCAAACTATATATTTTTGAAATTAGGATGAAAATACTTCCATTCTAGCTAATAATAAACAGGGTGTTAATTTTGAAAAATATATGTCATATGATTTTTTTTAAATTTCAAAAGTTATTTTTCGAAATCTGAAATATCCAAAAGCTAATAGACAAAAAAGCCTAAGTTTTTTTCCAAACCCTATAATTACGGCTATAGATGGGTGTCAAGATATAATGAATTACCCACAGATATGACGCAATTTTGTCAATTTTGGTGCTGGTAATCTCATTATCTAAATTGGGGGTCATCTTGCATTTCACTGCAGGAAGCAGCTTAAAACTTCAATATTTAAAAAATGTTTTATGAAATTATTTGACTTTTGAACCAAGTTCAACATAAGGAAACTTACTTGTTCTCCGGGTGGTCCTTGATATCCATTCAATCCTGCAGGCCCTATGGGTCCATCTAATCCGGGAAGTCCGTCATACCCAGTTATACCCCAGTCTCCTTTGGTTCCAATGGAATTGCCACCACCATCACCAGGTTCCCCTCGAGGTCCTTGGAGCCCTTCAGGTCCTAAAATACCACGGATCCCAGGATATCCCCTAGTACCTGAAAACAGGAGCAAATTAATTTATTTTATTCATAGTAAATAACAATCACCAAACTAAATATACAAGGTGTCCCAGAATAGGTGGGAAATCTCTGAGATATAAATGGAACAACTTCATAATATTTGCTTGATTGATGTAATAGCTTAAGTTATTTAGGAAAATGTTAAGAGTCAAAGGTAGCGGAACTACATTTAAATTTCTTTACTACACAATTTTTATCTGTGTAAAGATATTTTATTAAAAACATCGTTTTTTCTGTGGCGCAGACATTTTTACAGATAAAAAATCCTTCTTGTCAATTATCTGCTATATGGAATACACATTTAACGACTTGACGGACATGTATTTGATGTAAGGACTCAAATGCTTTGGAAGCCAGACTGTAATATGGTGATCGATTTCCCAATCGCCGAATTCCGGATAGAAAGATTTTCGAACGGGTAGATCGATTGGTTAAAAGAAACTGGTAAGATTTTTTTCTCCATTAAATAATTTGAAAGATCGGAACGACAGTGTGTTTTAGGTACTTTTATACCCAATAAGACTAACTGCGATAATCATGGAACTGCTCGTGATGTTGACCTGGAGTTCATCCGAACCATTGGATAGGCCGTGGTGGACTTATTCATTGGCCCACCCGATGCAGTGACTTTAATTCCCCTGATTTCTACCTTGGGGCCATTTAAAACAACAAGTACGTTCAAGATAACTTGATTGTTACCAGATACGAGCTGGTGGCTCGAATTAACCACCACTTCGAACAAATAAGAAATAACCCAATGCTAGTGTTATGAATAATGCAGCTCACAGTTCGGCTGGCAAGAGAATGTATCAGACTTGGAGGTGCTCATGTAGAACCAACCTATAGGTTTTTCAATATACATAAAATGCATACATGTTTGGAACAATTCTTTTGTATAATTTTCGCAAAATTTACGTTTTGCATTTTTGTGAAAATCTGTCACTATTCAATGTCAATTAGAAGTCACCGGACTTTTCCTTCTATGCAAATTTTTCAAGTAAATCAATTTAACTTAGTAAATGCAGTGATTCATAAATTATCGTTTTTCTCGAAAACGAGTTAATTTTTGGAAATTGAAAGGAGGGACTTTTATCTTTGAAAATGTCTGAGCGACAAAAAAAAAGATGGTTTTAATGAAATATCTTTACGCAGATAAAAATTGTGTACTAAAGAAATTTAAAACGAGTTCCTTCACGACCTCCTGTTTCGCTACCTTTGACTCTTAACATTTCCTAAGTAACTTAAGCTTTATATCAATCACACCAATGTTATAGTATTGTTGAAACTTGGTCTCACGACTTGATATACGTCGATTATATTTTGTAGTGACAGAAATAAGAGGCCTATAAGGTGAAAAATTTAGAAATGTTTACTTTTATTTCGTTCTTACAGGACGGCATTTCAAACATCTGGATAATTTTTTCCAGTGTTTCGATATCAAAATTATATTTATTTTATTATTTTCTTTTATTATTCTATCACATGGACCACCATTTTAAGTTTAAGTTCAAAATTTGACAATACTAGTTACAATAAAAGTAATTTATTTTTATTTTTTAAGGCACCCATATTCACTACAGAGGTTTAAATTAGACCAGTCTAACATAACAGTTATTGCTATAAAGTGACATTAACAACATTTGAACAATCAATTTTTCTAAATGTCACAATTATAAAATAACAGTGACATAAGCGAAACATAACTGGTGAACTATCAGTTTCAATTGCCATGAATATTACATTTGGTCTAACTCTTAAACCTCTTTTGTGAATACGGGGGTACAGTGGCGGCTCGTAGATTTAAGAAGGGTGAAGCGCAGCGTAGTTAGGTGCACAGCGCCGCAGGAAAAATATCGCCCGAAAATTTTTTGGGGTGCCACGCCCAAAATGGCTATTTTTCTAACATGTATATGATGTTAATTCTCCATAGCTTTGGAGCGAGAGTTTTATGCCGCTCCCATCACTATTTAGCTTACGGATATTCACCATTGCGTTGCCATAGCAACTGTCGTAAACAACTCTAAGCGCGAAAGCCGGCGCACACAGGCGATAAATCGCGAAAAGTCGGACATAACCTGTAGTTCATTAATTAATAAATGAAATAATTTTAATAGTAAGTTTTGACTACACATTTTAATAAAAATAAATATTTTAATATTTTTGGCTAAATTTAACTGAACTAGCGGGCCTTGTAACGATGGTCCCCTCATTTGTTTTAATGCTTGACTACGATGATACGTTAGAATTATTTCTATTAATATTGTTAGTATCTAATAATAGTTATTTATGCAACTAGTGTGTAAAGTGACCCTTTTTTGACGAATGTGAATATTTACGATAATCACATGAGTCAAAAAAGGACGCTTTACACACGGGTAGCATACAAATTTTTTTCTACTACCAAATTTATCGATCAGGAAATAAATTTAATTAATTCCCTTTACGTACATGTGCGTAACGTAAATCTGACGTATTTTCAATAAATGGCTGATACTTCACAACAACTTGACAGTGACAGCGATTTACTTTACGCACTAGTGCGTAAAGTAAACTTTTTTTAAATGCCATAATATATTATACTTTTTTTATTATATCCCACAGTAATTCTAAGCCTATACAGTACATACATGAATTTTATTTAATTTTTCACTTTTTACAGTAATAATTTAATTCTTGTGAAATTAAATAAAAATGATGTAAGTGTTTACAAAAAAAAAACGTTAATAAACTTAAAAACAATTTTACATAAAGTCAACATCGGGCTCATCTAATAAATTTAAAACATCTTGAGATAATGACCCGGTTTTTTTAGGAAGTAATTTTCTTAATCCAGTGATAAATGGATCTGAGGAAACCATAAGCCTTTGATAGGTATCTTGCATGGTCTGAGTTCTTGAAAACTTTCGAGAAAATTGTTGTCTATATTTTCGAACATCTTTGTGTCGACTTTCTTGAGCGTCTTCACTTAATAGACCTATGGCTATATCAGAGCTGTCTACAATTCTATGACCATGGATTAGAATTTTATGCAGTGTTGTGGGCATGAAATACCAAGGATAGTTCATGACATATATTGACGCAGTTCTATGACAAAAAGTCTTAAATTTTTCGGCATTAATAGTATGACCACAAGACAAGGTCGATAAAATTGTATGTAATCGCTTTATTAAGTTTA
Source organism: Kuschelorhynchus macadamiae (assembly GCA_030620095.1). Classification (NCBI taxonomy): domain Eukaryota; kingdom Metazoa; phylum Arthropoda; class Insecta; order Coleoptera; family Curculionidae; genus Kuschelorhynchus; species Kuschelorhynchus macadamiae. The sequence continues at coordinate 1,304,463 of JAUTXW010000189.1, read as the reverse complement.
AGTTGACTCCCGTAATATCAGCAACCACATCTTCATTTTGAAAAAAAGTGCGAGCCGTATTACCATCTGTAGATGTTCCTCCACCCTGTTTTGGTTTATCAACGTGCAATCCAAGCCTCTGCCAAAATTCATTTTGAAAACGTTGCTTTTGAGCCAAAACAATCTCTTTATCCTTTGGGGACCTCACGTGCCATTTGCCTACTTTGAGCTTATAGGATAAATGAAGAATGCACTCCGTAAACCGTATCCAGGCATGCAATGACGAGATTCCGTAGGTTAAGAAATCTTCCTTAATAGGCTTGTCAAGGCACATTTTCAACTTATTGAAATCCTTTGATGTTAATCCACACAGGTAGCAACGTTGGGCAGAGGTCGTGTCTGTTATTGCATTGACCATCTTTCCATCTACCATCGTCATTACTATATGGTGCTTTACAAAATAATGTTCATCTTTAACTTGGACCCTACTAGATGTAAGAGTATTAAGCTGGTCTTCAAAATTCTGGAATACACGTTTTGATAGATCCGTTGTTTCGTGAGCCATTTGTAAACTTAATGGACGACAATATCTTGGTGAAGATGGTCGAGGATTTTGCCAGATGAGGATTTTATTTGACGATTCTAGTTGACCGGATTTTACTTCATTTCTAAATATAACTGGAAGATATGACTTGTATAGGCACCACAGATGTTATAAACATAAATGCGTCATCGTCAGTATGTTCTTCACTTTGAAATTTTTGTTTATATACTGAATGACTACCTGACCCATCACAGCCCCATTTCGATATGATGCACATATTTTCTAATTGGTTATTAGGAATGGATTTAATTACGTCAAGCAACGATAAAAGTAACATTTCACTAGTATGGTCCATTAAATTTTGAAGCGAAACTTCAGCACTAGTTTCTGTGCAAACGATGTCCTTAGGATAGCATTGTATTTTTGCAGCTGTTATAGTCTCGTAATTTGGATACATATTGCAGTCTATGGGCTGCAAGTAACCTTGATTTATACTCTGAGATCAATCGACTTAACAGACCTTTGATTTCTACAGATAATTCATCAATTTGTAGAGCAATTTGAACTTTGGTTAACAGGTGCGCCATTTTATTTTCATGGTTTTTTGAATCAAAATCCTTGTAATAGCCTATGAGAGTCTTTCTGCTTATGCATACGTCTTCTGAATTGGATCCTATAACAAAACATTGATCTCTAAAGCAAGTTCCGCGACTTTGTTTGCGTATTTGAAGATCCACAAAATTGACATGTAATGTAAAAATCGAAAACAGATTTGACGCCTCTTTTTTTGGAATCAACTGTTTTAAAACAAAAAAAAGTTTTGAAGGGGTAGTTTTACCCCCTTAAAAGGGCGATTTTAAATAATGAAAAAATTGCATGAAATGTAAAAAAACAAAATAAAATTTACGTGTTTCGCCATTTTTTTGATCGATGGTTTTAAAGCAAAAAAAATTAAAGATATTTTTAGGGGCGGTTTTACCCCCTTAAACGGCGAATTTTCAAAAAGCATTTCTTATGTATCATGTCGACCGCATACTACAGGGACATGCCAAATTTTAAGTTTATATGTCTAGTGGTTTTAGAGACCTGTTAATAAATAAGTGAGTTAATCATTCTTTTATAATAGTATTTGGCAAACATAGCTTTATAAAAAGACCATTTTTGTAAAGGGTCGCGCAAGGTCGCATAAAAGCATTAAGGCCATATCAAATTTTCAAACCAGGATTTGACGGGATCGTTGACTAAATTACATAATATCAATTTAAAATATGATTTTTTTTTTAATGTAACGCTTGACGTAGGACCATGACTGTTACCGTTATTGTAATATCAAATTTATTAACAAAAAGTAAACTTTTCTTACCGCCTGGAACACAAACCATTGTAACATGTAAATTTTCAGCTATTTTTTTCACGAAACAGTTTTAAAAATCGCTAAACATAAATTTAAAAAATTGTCGCGATCAATGAACCCAATTTCGCATTTTACAACTTAATCAAGTTGCGGAGGCGCGTGCGTATGTTTATTTGCGCAAGATGGTAGAGATGGGCTGCGGGTAGTAGAAATGGGGCATTAATTTCAAAAATAACCAAGATTTATTTTATTTGAAAAACTTTTTACAGTTGGGGTTATGTCCGACTTTTCTCGATTTTTCGCCTGTGTGCGGCGTGCGGGGGGAGACGGATGCGGAATTTGTTACTGGTGATTGTGATTCCTCAACGGGTCGCTCTTATGAAAAGGTGTTCAGCGCGCTACGTTTTTAAGTCATTACTTATTATTTTTTGAGTATATAATGCACTGACAGAAAATAATGGTATAATTAGGTAAATAATGTGAATTTATATAAAACATACTGCATTTTTATAACAAAAATATAGATTATAAAATGCTTAATATTTAAAAAATATTTTTATTTTTAAATAAATTGATTGGAAAATATAGGTGAAGCGGCGCTTCACCCGCGTCCACTGGCGAGCGCCCACTGCGGGGGTAAACGTTTGTCGGAATTGCTCATACCCTCAGCTCTATATTTAACATTTTTAAAAGTTCGCAAACTTAACTCAACTTTTTTATCCCATTCTGCAAATTAATTTTTAGCTTCCATAGTTTAATTTATTAAGTAGCGTATGGTTTTTAATTTGCAATTTTACAAATCAAGCTGTCACAAAAGTCATTACTAAAATAAAAATAATCATCAAAATAAGAACGTTAACACGGTCAACCATTAAGTAAAAGTTACTGTTAAAATTACGGATGAATTTAAAAGAAAAAGATAAAACTTTTTACATGAATGCAACTTTACCTTTTGCTTACCACCTTTTTTAATGCTAATAACAGAAGCATCTTTAAATAGGAATGAAATGCTTAACCTATTATTCAATTATAAAAGTATTTTTCTACTCCTGCATTAGTAAACATTCTCTTACATTTACTTAAGTAAAACATTCATACGCACAATTGCGCGTAAAGAATATTATCGCACACTTGTGCGTTATAATAATGCACTGTTTTGCATTTTGATGTATAGTCTGACAATCAAATTAGCCTTGAATAAACTAAGAGATTTCTCAGCATCGCATTACCTTTGTTTTTTGAATTTTTGACTTTTATTGTTTGTATTATATACCGGTGACAGTGACATTTTAGGTTCAAATCGGTAATAATTATTTTTATTATTTCAAACTTAAACAACGTACTACCTGTTATTTTAAAAATAGTCAGAGAAAAAGCCAATACACAACTTGAATGGTAATTAGCTTATTACAAACTGACTCGATTACAGTCCTCACTAGCTTCGCTCGCCCGTACGATAATCTTTCTCGTGTATGTGTTTGTACCAGTGGCGTATATAGTGCTTCTGGTTTTTTTAAACTTTCTTTTAAAAAAATATACATGGATTTATTAGACTTTGATTGAGGGATTCAACTAATCCAAGTAAGGGTAGGGAAGAGGATAAAAAATTTCAACAACTAAAAAAAAGAACGACAAAAAAAAGTCTATTTAATACTACTTTTATTTCACTTTAAGTAACACTGACTTGGGAGTTTTAACGACTAAAAAAATGCTAATGTTAATTTAATTTTAGTTTTAGTAATACTGGTTCTGCGGCAGTTTAACCCCCAAACCGCCCCCTCCCCATAAATAGGCCAGTGATTTGTGTATGAGTGGATCGGTGCTAGGTTAGCAACAGATAAACGTTACTAATAACTCGTCTAAGTGTTTTGTTTTACTAGACAAAATTTATTACAAAGGCTCTCAAGTTCGGAGCATTTCAGCATTAAAGTCATAACACAAAAATGCACATAATAAAAAAAATCCTGCCTTTTGAAAGCTTATTAATTGACAACGTGACATGTTATTGCTGTCTAGAGAGACACTACCTAGATAATTCTGTGGCTTATCTTGAGGCGTGTACTATGGAAAAAATATACAACAAAGACTGAATGCTATTCACTTAGTTCCTCATGGTTCGTTCGTTTGTAAGCAGTGCTGCCGCTGCCTTTTTCAAAATGTGCTGAATTTTTTAAAAATGTACCGAATCTATATAAAATGTACTGAATGTTAAAAATGTTAATATCTCATTGCAATATCTGCAACACAACTGTATTTAAACATATTTCAACGTAGAAGGAATCATTGAAAGCTCAAAATTTAATTAAAAAAAAAATAGGAGGCAACAAAATTATTATTCCAATTTACGTTATTTTATTAGAAATCAAGTAAATTCTAAAAGTAAAACAGCTAATTTTTTTTAAATTTCTTAAATGTTTATTGTTTCCGAGTTATTTGCAAAAAACTGCACTCCTTTTTTTTTTAAATCTTGTTAATTTGTTAATATCTTTTGAAATTGCTTATGTACGGGTTTGAGCCCTCACTTATATTTTGACTTGCAAAAGCAAGAATTAACATCATTTTGAGTTTGTAAACTAGACTAGTAAGACGTAAGTGTGGACTTTGGCAGGCGGTACACCTCGTTTCATTGGCGATTCTGGCGAGATATAAACGCGTGCAGTCCGCACCAGACACAAATCGGTCAATTCAGGCAACATATTTTCAGGAGCTTAAAATAAGTGAGGAATTTGATAATTAAAAAAAAAAATTAATCAAATTTTCCATCCAAGATATCACTATACATGGCTGTGCACCCCGTCTCAGTCAGTTTTTAGCTGCTACATTTTAATTCATTTCTAAATATAACTGGACGATTACACATATGCGGGACAATCTGAGTTACAATCAGTCGTGGACTGGTAATGGTGGCGATTTGGACATCGCCATCTGGGCCACAAGCAAATAAGGCTCCAACGTTTCCGGTGGCGATGAGACATGTTTGTGCAATGTATAGAACAGAATAAAAAGCGAAGACTTTTTTAAAAGGTTCGAATTAGGGCAAAAAGAACTGCATGCTTTTACATCAGCAGAAAGTCTTTAAAAATTGACCAAAGGAATTCGTAAGAGATATTTATTTTTGTAACCTAGTATTTATTGTACATAACATAAATTCAACAATATTCCTTATCTATATCACTAACAATAATAATGATGATAAAAAAATATTTTGGTTAGGCTTGTCGCATATTAATTCGATCATAAAAATTTGAATAATTTGCGACTGTTACCACTGAGTACAGTCACATTTTTGTTTTATAACTGCATCAAGTCTTGCTTGCATGGTGTCTACTAATGTTTTACAATATTTTGGTTGAAAGTTATCCCAGATTTCCTGAATTTTGTCCTTTAATTCGGAAATGGTGCGGACGGGACTGGTTCGTAGATTTTTTTTTATTTGATGCCGTAGTATTTCGATCGATTTCTTGCAGCCAGAATGTGATGGTTTTGGCGGTATGGCATACTGCGCCGTCTTGCTGGAATATGAATCCTCCCTCTAACAACTGAATCTCATCAATAGAAGGAATTAGTTCTTCTTGTAAAATTGACTTATACTTTACAGCATTGACGGTACCATTAATAAAAAGAAGACGACCAACCCCTTGTGAAGACATACATCCCCATACCATGATGGAGGCTGGAAATTTAACTTTTTTCTTGAGGCAGTGTCTATGATATTCCTCCCCTTGCGTTCGGATAATTCGAATTCGTGAATCACAACACATACTTCAAATTTAGACTTGTCGCTCCATATAACGGAATCCCACTGACGTTGTTACCAGCTTTTATGCTCCTTTGCCCACAAAAGTTGATTTCTTTTTTGTTTTTGCGACAAAAGCGGTTTTTCCTTGGCCTAAAATGAAAACATTTAAATTTGTTTTTTTTTTGTATTTTGCTGTAAACTTACTTTGTAGAAGCGATATCCAGCGATATTTTCTTCATATTTCTCAACCAGATGTCTTTTGAAATGCGTTTACCAATTGCATCTACCCATTTTATAGCTAAATCCCGTGATGAAGCTCGACGATCTTGTTTAATTAGTGTACGGAGAGTCCGCTTATCTCTTTCTGTAATGTTTGAAGAACGGCGAGGCCTTTTAACCGAACATTTCCGCTTTTTTTGAATTGGGAAATAATTTTTCTTATTGTCCCCTTGAGAAATGTTTAGATTTTTTGCAATACTATGTCCAGAGAGATCATTTTTGTGGGCACTAATAATGGAATTTTCCATATCATAGAGAGTGCTTTTCCGCGAAACATTTTGACAACTAAACAGTTTCAAAGACTCAAATATTAACGCCATCTTTGTTTTCAATTATTTTTAAAGCCCACTCGATTAGATATTTACCTTAGTAAATTTTGTATCAGATGTCACTAAGTAATCACGCGGTTTTATCTGAGTGCATGCGTTTATGGCCCAATTAATATGCTCCAAGCCTAACAAAAATTAATGTGTTAATTAATTGTTAATATCACATACTATCAAATAAACGAAGTTGCAATAGTTGAAGTTATGTTACATGTAGTAAATACTAGGTGACAAAAATAAAATTATTTTAAATATGCACTTTGTCCAATACATATGTGACTGGGCTCGTAGTAATTTGGAATCTGTTTTGCTATGAGTTAAACCGTTTAGACTGTCCTATAAACGCCTATAATTATTAATGTTTAAACATCAACACCTCGATATATTAACTGAAGTTATATTGGGTAGAGTGTATGCAGCTTAAAATATATCTATAACATTGAAAATATTACTAAAAAGAAAAAAATAGATGGCTATAACGTTAAATTTTAATTGATCTGACAACAGCGCAGTTTTAAAATGATATACCATCGAATATGGAATACTCGGTTAGTTAAAACAAAAGTATCTGAATTCTACAGAGTAATTTTTATGGTCACCACTAAGAGAGTTGCTTACCATCTGTTCCAGGTCTGCCGTCAGTGCCGTTACAACCATCTAAACCTTCTGGACCTTGAGGACCTATATCACCAGTTTGACCCTAAAAGAAATCTCAGATATTCAGTATATGTTAATACATGTGCAAGGAGAAGAGTATTTAATTATGATTTTATAATAAATAATAATATATTTATAGAGAACTAAAATGTATTTAAATGGGAACTTACTGGTCTGCCAGGCATACCATCTGGTCCTCGATCGCCTTGATCACCCTAAAAATAACATTTATGTTTAGTAAACATTTTTTATCGTCATTATGTTTTTATACTATAATTTAAGGCCTAACAAATATTAAAACGAAAATATATAGAACAAAAATTTAGTTTACAAGAAAAATTAAAAATATTTTTAAATATATAAAGCCAGAAATGTTTATATGAAATACTATATTTAAAAGAAAGAGTTAAAATAAAATTTACCTAAATTTTTTAATAGAATATTGGAAAGTCTACACTTGTTCAATAAACTTTTTTGAAAAAGAAAATAACTAAAAATTAAAAAAAACTGACTTTACAATAATCATCATGAAAAAACAACATAGTTTTCCTAAAGACTTTTTTTCTTAAAAAAAAGATCTTGAAACTCCGTATCCATTTAAATTAGCTTCATTAAACTGAAACGTATTTGCTCTAAAACCAGTCATAGATTACACCTAGCAGATGAAAGTATTAATATTCGCAAAGAAAATGCCGTATTAAATTACATCGAAGGACCTTAAGAAAGTACAGAAAAAAATTATTGAAATTGTATCACTGGATCAGGTTGCTTCATCTGCCTTTTGTTAGTTAAGATGTGGTTTCAGACTTGATTTCTTCTAGTAGAACGAATCCTATCAATAACCTATATTATGTCCAATAACAGAGAATAAGATAAATAATATTTGAGAGCAACATATTATTCTGAAATAAAATAAAATAAAATAAAACCATTTTTATTAAATCAACTCTAATTACAAATATGTTGGCCTAAATATTCCGCCAGCCTAAATTACTAAAAGTATTTTACTTAATTCGAACTCAGTGGTAAAGGACACAATTTAACTAGGTGCCTTTTAAATAAACTTTGTGAAGCACTCACAGTTGCAACTCGTGAAATGCCATCTCGCACCGGATGAAGCTCAGTAATCCAGTTTTCCACGAAGATTTTAGTAGTCCACCGTGGCTTTTGCCGCAATGTATTGAAGTAAACAGCTTTCCACTTTCTCCAAAAACCTTGGTGAAAGCTTTGAAGGAGTCGATACCGGCTAAGTCGATTAATGTTTAATGTAGTGATATCTGGAAGACAAGTGATAGGTTTAAAAGTGAGGAAAAGACCGAGGGGACAGTGCTGAAAAATCATTAGGATGGTCAACTAAAGGGCAAAGAGGGAGATAATTTAAAACCGCTTCTATTTGACACAAAATTGTGTATAATTATTCGTATGTACAAATTTGATTTGCAATTACGTGAAATAAACTGCCCAAACGAGTTGTAGAAGGACAAAAAAAAACACTCAATTTTTTCTTGAAATCCGACATGACCCATTAACCTATTCAATTCTTTAACAGCAGCTATGAGGTTAGTGCCCTGATCCCTAAAAAAACTTAGCACATCAACCTTTACGAGCGATAAATCGACCTAAAACTACTAGAAATGGGTCCCTAGCCAGATCCGAAGCTAACTAACTTTGTCCAAAAGAAAAGACAAAGGTACGCCTTTGAGATCTGTTTCCATTTGGTTTGGAGAGTATTGTTAAAATAGTACTTAATTAACTTTAAACAAGGGTAATTGTCCCTTTATAGGTTGCAAAGGGTTAGGTATGACCATGAAGCCCCTAATGCATTTGCTCATGCAGGGGAATGAGTGGCTTAGATAAGGGTTTATTTTTCTTAAGGTCTTCAATACCTTCAAAGAAAGACAAATGTTGTTCAGGCTTGATCAAAACTAAGAGGTCATTATGAAGTTCGTTCTGGAACAAGGGGTTGACACTAAGACGAAGAAGAAATTATGTCTTGAATTAAACTCGATTACTAACAAAAGTTTCATATGTAACAATGAGTTCTGATTTCAATTTTCTAGTGTAGACACTTGTAGTTGATGAAATTTTATCATCTCAACCAAGTCCTAAATTCCAAATATGCTGAATTAAATATTTTGGAATGAAAGTCAGGGGAGAGAAAGGAGAGTCTTGAATTAAACTCGACTACTAACAAAAGTTTCATATGTAACAATGAATTAATCGAGTGCAATGCTACAGTTGAATCAAACCATGCAAAAATTCTATGTATAGACAGTTTGTCTTGGAATGTGGAAATAACGTAATTTATCAATTTAGAGAAAAGAAGATCAGCGCAAAACTCCAGCCGTGGCAATAAAACACTCTTCAAGGGTATCAGTTTCGAATTACCACATAGCATAGATACCTTTCTGCTTGAGTAAGACATCTCAAATAAACAACAGCAGTACGTCCCTTTTGAGAACTATTAGCAAGTTCTGATTTCAGTTTTCTGGTGTAGACGATGAAATTTCATCATCTCAACCAAGTCCTAAATTCCAAATATGCTGAATTAAATATTTTGGAATGAAAGTCAGGGGAGATAGAAACCCAAGGGGATCAAAAATGCAATCAGGCTCAGAAAGAAGAGTACTACCTGATGCTTTTAAAAGATCACCGGAGTACGAAAAACAATCAGAAGAGGGATTTCACCGAAAGCCAAGAATTTTAAGAGAAATATTTATTATATTAATCAAAATTTAGAATTTGTTGATAACGGTGGGTCTCCGGAAGGTACTTAAAAGAGAACATTCATTTAAGGCTTATTTCCTTATTTCAAAATCTCCTTTTTGGGTTAACTAACAAACTTCCGAATTGAACAGCCCGAAAGTAAAATTAGTCTTCTCATCTTGAGCTAACTGGGCCAAAGTTCCAAGTGCCAAATGTGAAGCAGATGAAACACCATATATAACGATAACAATAATAATAATAAGGATATTTTTGTAGGGTTTTATCTGGAAAAAACTGCCTTTGTTTGGGTCTTATGAATAATGGTCGATACATTGGTCGCATATTGGCAGTAACTACCATAAATTCTAAAATTTAAAGGAATATTAAAAATAACCTTTTGCATCTTAGGACTTTTAAGGAGTGTATCATTTAGTGAATGACTCTGAGTGTCTTTTGCTGAAACACCAAATACCACCCTGGTAGTACCATAGGGTTTTAAAACACAGTCATGAGGTATTTAATACCCAATACTTTTATTAGAAGAACTTTTTTCCATGTTATCAAGAGTCGAGATAATCACGCATAAATTCACAATATGATTCATACAAATTTAAATCACGAGATAATCGTCGTTATAAAGTATAAAAACGCCATGTAGCCATAGAGTACGAATCAACAAACGTAGGATCACGTTAGCGTCTTGAAAATAGAAATGAGCAGAAGGTACTTCGTCAAGTTGAAAAGAAAATTCATCTTAGAAATTGCTCGAACCTTGCCTAAGACTACGAACCGAATACACCACTAAGGGCGGAAGGAGTAATTCCATTGCCGAGATTTTTTCTATCACGTAAAAATGTTTACTTCACTTACAACCTTGACAGTCGAATTTTTTCACCAAAGCAGTAGAGAGCAAAACTATGATAGGAGTGCCAGTATTATCGATATGAGAATATAATTCACGTATCACGTGGCTCAATGTGGTCCAATAAAAATGAATAATTTCCTTAGTTATATTTTATTACAGCGGCAATATTTTTATCATCTTGTTGTGGTCCGTTGCTAAGCGAAGTACAGAGTTGTCATCTTTGACAAATATCATTTTATTCGATGTGTTTTTATAATTTCGAAGTAAAATAATGGAGAGACATTAATGAGGGTGATATTTGAAACTTCTTCATTCTACGATTAACCATCGAGGATATTTCTTGTAAAATCGGAGCAGCAAATTTCACTTGTCAATATCATCGATAATAATCCTATCACTTGGTATATATTTGAGAGTAAAGAACGGTAGATTCAGAAATATTGCTATTGGACACATTCTGAGATGAATTTTCAATGTGCAAAGGTTGAGGAGAGCCCTTTGGCAATTGTGGAGAAACATCTTAAGTATTTGTGTTTGCCTGTGAGATCTTTGGAGTATGCAACAGACTAAGATAACACAAATGACACAACGAATGAGATTGACACAGATTATTTTGATGAGCTGAATGGAGGCAATTAAAATACCATCTTTTGTTTTTAGCAATTTGATGCCTTCCAATGGGAGATTTTCTCAAAAAAAAAGATGTTTGTATATCAAATGAGATGAACTACAAGTTACATTTAAGAGAATTTGTTTTGTCCCCATCAGACGAGATCAAAAAAATAATTTGGATGCATTCATGGGGTTAGAACCATAAGTACAAGTGGGTAAGCATGAATTCTGAAAACGAACCTTAAGTGTTAGATAAGTTATCGTGTAATTCTCGCCAGTAAAGGTGTGGTTTTAGCAAATATCAAAGTTTCCTTCTGTAAAAAGGAAACCAAATACTGAAACTTCTCTATATCAGATAATGAACAGATAATAAATTATTATAATAAACTAAAGAGTTGAATAATTCCATAAATGAAGGCCAATTTTTGATAAGAATTATCAAAATGTAGTAGAGTAAATTGAGGCAAAGACTGTTGAGTTAAATTCATAAAAATGTTATTTTTCGGATCTGAATAACATCCTGTATTGAATAATATTTTTCCAAAAAAATCTTGTCGCATCAATATGTCCTCATATCAAAATATGGGTTTTCGGTAACAAAAAAAAAACATTAATAATGTGTGAATATCATTTTAAAACGTTGGCGAAAAAATTGTTCGGTAATGGCCTGTTGAGCCTCTACTACAATGGAATATTTTAATATTTGCCATAATAACGTTAAGGTTCGTGCAAATTGGTTTCAAACACCTTTCAAATTTCGTGTAGTGTATGCAGTATACAATAACTATAAGGAGTTAAAAGCAGTTGTTTAAAAATAGTCTTCAAACTGTGAGCAGTTTATAAAAAAACACTGAAACCCGCATTCAATTTTGTACAAAAATAAAACAAAATAGAGGTAACAATCAAGAAAATTGTGCATTTACCTCGAACCAAATAAAATATACAAAACCTTTTAATTTCCTATTAGAGTTTGTTCATTTTGAAATCTATATCGTTATATAGGTGGAAAATATTATTTTAAAGAATATATCCTATATAAAAGTAAATGAATTCAAAGCTAAATTTACCTGAGACATATAAATGTCAAATTTACGAAAATCGATTTACAATTATCAGTAGTTAATAAATCGTTACAAATGAAAGAGAGAAACTTATGAACAGATTCCAATGTAAACTACATTAAACTTGACTAATTCTGGCATGTTGGTGTAAACACCTCATATACACAAATTTTGCCTTAACGCCACAACTGCTGCAGAACAGAGCAGCCGTAAGCCGTAATGAATTTATTGAGGATTGGCGCTCGTTGAAGAAACCAAAAAAACTAGTCCCGCGTTGTATTAAGAAGATTTCTATCTGGTAGGTGTAATCTATGACAGAGAATTTATGATATAGATATGCACAGGTAAAATGTTTGAAAATGTACTTATTTAGTAAAGTTTAAATTGTATACTGGATAATCTTTATTTTCCAAAAACTTTAAGGTAAAAGCTATTTACCCTAGGTCCCTTATCGCCAAGACGTCCATATCCACCATCTGAGCCTTTCTCGCCTTTACTCCCTGAACTTCCTGGAAAACCTGTATCACCAGGTGGTCCCCGTAGTCCAGGCAATCCTGGAATCCCTTCAGCTCCAGGTCGGCCTTTCAATCCTGTACAGTTACATTTTGCGGGGGTACTACAGCCAGAACATCTGCCCTGAGAATGAAAAAATAATAATAAATAAGGGATCCAATTTGTCAATATTTAAAAAAATAGTATTTATTATTTAGAGAGCAAAGTAAAAAATAAGTTGTGATATTATAGCATTGTATTTTTATTTGAAAAAAATTCAAAATAGACACATAACAGGCTAGAATGTCAAAATAAACATCAAGTGCAGCAAGCACTAAAAATTAAAAAAATACTCTTTTATTCCATCCTGAAAATTTGACTTAATGAAGTCGACGGCGTCAAAGTTGTTCCTAATTACTTAATTACAAAAGGCCATTTACGTAGTGTCTTGATAACTAATTTCACGAGTACGACCTCTATTTACTGAGTTTTGAGCGAGAATAGAGATATATATTTTCAACACTTATTAAGATTTATAATAAAAGACAAAAATCACGTGACAAAAAATAGATTATTTCCTAGAAGGGTATGTAGAGGGTGTTTTCTAACAATTCATATGAACAATAAGAATACATTGCCTTGAAAAAATCTTTCAGTGTCTTCGATTAATTGGGCTAAAAAATGCGGCACACCTCAGCATTGCTCAGCTTACCTTTGAGATTCGTTAAGGATAAAACGAGGGATAAATGGATGTTCAAATCTTTTTGAGAGGAAAAATTGTATTTAATAATGAAATAATACAAATTTCATATTTAAAAAAAAAACGTACTTTTGTTAGGATTTTTGAAACAAATATGGAGAATTTTCTTCTGAGGTACGGGTTATTATCTTTAACGGCCGCTACATAATTAATTTTTTTTTCATCATGGGAAATTATAATAAAAATAAATAATAAGTAGTGATAACATGTCTATAGGTAAAACCTCTAGTAAAAAAATATTCAAATCGGTCAAAATCGCTTTGTATTTTAAGTATGTACAATAGAATAAAAATTAATATTAATTGTATTTCTACAATTTAAGCGATGTAGATAATACATTAATTGGCGAAAACGTTAAACCAATAAGAATACTAATTTGTGTAAATTTATATATACCCGTGAAACAATAAGAAAATATTGACAAACAATATAAGCATCCCCTCGTTGTAAACTAAACTTCGCACATAAATTATGGAATAGGTAAAAAAGAACGTCAATTTCAAATGGCTATATTTATATAAAAGTACATTCAAGTTGATTTTTTTTACTTTTTAGCACGGTGTATGTTTGATGCATCGCGGCTTTGTTGTACAGGGGGGAGGGTTAAAAAATACAAGGCCATGTAAATTTTACTATATATATATATATATATATATATATATATATATATATATATATATATATATATATATATATATATATATATATATATATATATATATATATATATATATATATATATATATATATATATATATATATATATATATATATATATATATATATATATATATATATATATATATATATATATATATATATATATATATATATATATATATATATATATATATATATATATATATATATATATATATATATATATATATATATATATATATATATATATATATATATATATATATATATATATATATATATATATATATATATATATATATATATATATATATATATATATATATATATATATATATATATATATATATATATATATATATATATATATATATATATATATATATATATATATATATATATATATATATATATATATATATATATATATATATATATATATATATATATATATATATATATATATATATATATATATATATATATATATATATATATATATATATTTTTATTTTATGAATGTCTTGGGTGCAGTTTCCATGGAGGTACTTGCTGTACCAAAAACTCCATCATGTTGATGGTAGGAAAAACTGACATATTTTCAAAATTTTATTTTTAATTACAGGTAAAAAAATACGCCTTTCCTTAAAATTTTTGCCACGTTAGGTCTTAGAAATTTTGCTTTAATGAAAGTTATCGCGAATTTTGCCGAATTTTACAGGGTGATTCAAAATTTTTACAAACTTAATACAACCATTGAATATGATGACTTTTAAAGATTATTGAGAGAGTTTTGGTGTATTATGACAATAATACAGGGTATCACTAAAATACAGGCTGTCCCACGGTATTTTGACAAATTTTACCCGTTCCTAGCTTTTTATTGGAACCCTATAGGTATCAGTTTCCCGTATAACATGAAACACTGTACCCTTAGGAGACGATTCTCTTTGGGTGTGTTTACTCTAGGACGATCTTGTCCTGGTCTTCTTTAATGTGAGTCAATTTCCCTGTACTTTTTAAGAAGCTTTGAAATAACTTCTTAAATTTGACCATTTAGAATGTTATCGCTTTTGTTTGCCTCCCTGTATCTTAAGTCACTTGCACCTACTTATTGTCACAATTGAGCCTGCAACCTGAAAGTTTTATGCCTGTCAGTTTTGACATAGCGATTTTAGAGGGAACTTAATAAGTTTTTAATTACGTTACTCGAAATCGCGTTTTTATAAGAAAAAAAAACAAAAAATGAACCCTAACAGAAACTTGATGCCCGACGGTTGCGCTTACGCAAGAAGACTTTCTGAGCAGGGCTGTTCTTAATCTCATATTGCACAAGTTTGGAGCAAAACTCAGGGAGCAATTTCAAAAGTTCTTAAAAGGTACAGGGAACTGGGATCCAATCAAAAAAGACCAGGGCAAGGCTGTCTTAGAGTAAGCACGCCCAACGAAGATCGATTTCTGAGGGTGCAGTGCTTAAGGACACGATTTGTTATGAGTTCAAATCTAAACGCTGAATTTGTCGCTGCACATGGAAGGCAAATTGGCTTACAAACAATACGGAATAGATTACGGGAAGCTGATATATGACCCTATGAGGCAGCATTGGGTTCCATGTTAAAAGCGATTCACCTGCAGAGCATGCTTAGAATTTGAGAGAGATCATTTGCCGTGGAGTGATCAGTGGACAAATAATCTTTTGAGTAACCAGTCCCGTTTTTGCCTTTACACCAACAGCAGAAATGAAAGTTTACAAACGACCAGGGGAACGGTATACCCAGTGTAATTTTAAGGAAACTATAAGCTACGTAGGTGGGTTTGTAATGTTTTGGGGTGGGATTTCAGCTGTAGGACATTTGACGGCTGACTGATACATTACGGAAATTTTAGAGCCCCACGTTGTGCCTTTTGCTCCCGTTATTGGAAATGAATTTATTTTCATACATGACAATGCATGTCCACACACGGCACAAGTGGTAAAGGAGTATCTGGCGGACTTTGAAATTTTCGTAAGTCCGAAGCCCTGATATTAACCCCATTGTATGTTGTATAGGACCATATGGGAAGACAGGCTAGGATCAATATCGGTATAAAGTTTTGAATCACTCTGTAAAATTCGCGATAATTTTCATTAAAGCAAAATGTCTAAGACGCAACGTGGCAAATATTTCAAGGAAAGGCTTGTTTTTTTACCCTAATTGAAAAAAAAACTAATTTTTGAAAAATGTCACTTTTTCTTACCATCAACCAGATGCCGGGTTTTTGGTACAGCAAGTACCTCCATGGAAACTGCACCCAATGATTTTTGTATTTTCGTAAGTTTGTGTTAGAATGAGTACTTTTGTTGTTCGAAGTGAGAAATTAAATAAAATAATAATGCCTTTGCCACCACATTGCCAGAAACTTGACACTGAACATGACGAACTAAAAACTACAAAAATATTCGCAACGAACATTATTTGCATTGAAATTTACAGTTATTTGTTGCAGTCTTTAAACATTATTAGTTGCAAATAATAGAGACGAATTGCAAATCTACGAATGTTTTCAGCTAACATTGTTTGCAAACTTTGTTAGCTAACATGTTTGCCTTGGTCTCGACCTGGCTTTATATAGCTCTAATTTGACGACGCAATTCGTTGCTGTGCTTCACATTGTCTTGCAAATTCTCGCATATTGTTTTGCAAACCACAAATATAAGTTACTTGTCCCTCTTGGGTGATTCTGATTTAGTTTAGGTTTTTGTTGGAACTAGTTTCACTGTTTTCTTAATTAGTTTTACTGTACTATCCAGGAATTTCATCACAACTTTCTCCTTCTATACTGTATGCATCGTGTGTTTCTCTTTTCATCTTTATTGTATACATTTTGGTCACGTTAGTTTTTGCAATAAACTTTTATTTTATATGAAAATTTGAACTGACATGTGAAGTTCAGTGTTTTTCACCCTTGCATATTTTTTATTTTTTAGTTTATAATAAAGAATACTCATTTAAAATAACTGCGAATCTCTAACACAAGTTAAATTGCGTCTTAGATATTGCCATACATGGCAGCGTACAAATAAAAACATTACATAACCGCCAGATCAAACAAAATTTTTATCCTTATGACTGACTATAAATGATATACATACTACATTAGCTTAATTGAAACGAATACTGATTTATATACTCGGCACGATTAAAACTGTATCATTGGTACAAATATTTGTCTATAATTGACCTATAACCAAGACTGCTATTTTTGTTATTTTCTGTGTGAGCTAGATACAGTTTATTTATAAACGTGATACTATAGGGGAATATACAAAGTACATGAAAATTTAAAAGAAGTAAACAAGTCAAATTTGACATAAACTCACATTGACATCGTTGCGCAAAAGGGAAGTATTGTAAAACACCCTCCGAGATTTTTTTAGATCTTTACGTTTCAGGGTCCCTAAATGCCGAAAAACATGTTTTCTTAATTCTGTCGGTCTTTCTGTTTGCAGCATATTTAAAAAAGTACTTACCCGATTGGTTTCAAATTTTGGTAAAAAATTAAGGGTCATATGGGGAACAAAATGGCGGTTTAATAAAATAGTTAATAATATTTAAACTTCCTAATGGATTGATTTAATATTATGTTCTATAACTAACTGTTGTACATAGATGAACTGGCAAAATTGTGGTACGATTTCGAGATAGCGAAACAAAATGGCGGTCAAATAAAATGTTTGTAATATTGAAAAAAATCACCCACTCAGGGTTTACGTATCTTCAAATTTTAGTGTCACTAGATGCCAAAAAGTATTGTAACGTAATTCCAAAAAGGCACCTTCATTCTATCCTGATAATTCGAAGAGGTATGTTTTAATAATTAAGTTAACATACAGTATGTTTTGCGAAATTAGTTTAATTAGTTAGTAATAATCATTATCAAGCAGATGGGTTTAAAATAAAAATATTTCAGGTTTGATAATTCTCGCTTATGACAAAGTTCGTGTAAAAATTCTACTTTTCTTTTACTCCTTGTATACCTATAGAAAATCAAAGCAACTCTTAAAACTGAGATCTCACAAAAATTTTAACAAAACATGCGATCTACACAATGTAAAAAAACACTTTGAAAATAAATCAATTTTTTACAAGTTAAGACCATTTAAATGAAGTTAAATTTTAAGAAATTGCATAGTAGTTTAGAATATTTATATATTTTTTTACTACACACTTGCTTTTTAAATACATAAATAAATAAATCTTTTATTAACCGTTTCCCATTTGAAGTACAATAAAAATAAAATTTTAAAATTAATAAAAAAAAAGCGATAATTTTTCTTTACCCGGAACTTCCCTCGTTATGATTTTTTCCTTGTATCAGGAATATCTCCGAATATCGAAGTGTAACTCAACTTCAATTCGGCACATAGTTATTTAGTAACACATATATACTGTCTCTTCAAATATTTTTATTGGGCGATAATTTGTTCAACTATATTGAATTCGTCCCAATATTTTACCAGTTTCTACTTATGCCACACTTGAATTTTGGGCATAATTTAAAATAAATTGAATAAGTAGTTTACACTGATTTTTTAAGACCGCCGCGGCCGTTTTGTTGAATTCGTACCCTTTTATCCCTATATCACATTTAATTTTTCTGCCAAATTGGAAGTCATTTGAATAAGAAGATTTTTTAAACATCTTATTTGGCCGGTATTTTGTTTCGCTATCTTGAATTCGTACCACAAATGTACCATTTTATCTCTATGCACACTTGATGCTTGTACAAAAATTGAAATAAATTTAATAAGATTTGTTTCAGGCTGATTTTTGAATCACTGAAGTCAATCGAGTAAGCAGTTTTTTTAGCTACTCCGCGACAGAACAGCGGAATTGAGAAAACATATTTTTGGCATCTAGGGACGCTAAACCGTGAATATATGTATATGGGAGGGTGATTTTTTCACAATACATAAATTTTATTTGGCCGCCATTTTGTTCAGCCATCTTGAATTCGTACCATAATTTTACCAGTTCACCTCTTTGCTACAATTCATTCTTGTACAAATTTTGAAATCAATCTATTCAATCTAAAATGTTACCAGGTCATCCCCATGTGAGCATTGTGACCCTTAATTTTTTACCAAAATTTGAAGTCAATTAGGAAAGTAGATTTTTAGCTATGCCGCGAACAGACGGACAGACCGACGGAATCGAGTAAACATAAAACGTAAAGATCTGAAAAAACTTCGCAGGGAGATTTTTTCAACGAGTCCCTTGTAAAAGGGAAGTAACAACATTAAAAATAAAAAATTACAGACAAAAATTAAACATTATAATAGACTAAAAACTTTTTAGAAAACTAATATTAAAGATTAGTGGTAATCAGAATTATTATTAGTCTTTCATTTAACGTTCTTTTAAAGGTATGAAGATTCATATTAGAAAGTCTATATGGAATAGCTCACTTTGTTGAGTTAACTTCGGAGGCACACAAAAATTAATTAACTCTAACAATTCGAGGCTATCTGCTAGTTTTATCGGGTATTGATTGCCATTCTAGAAGTACTATACTATAACTATTAGATTTGAAATATGTTAGCATCTTTGCTTTACTTTGTAGTAGCCAGCGCTGATATTATAAGTTACGTTACTGCAAATACTTTTTATGAAATACTCAACTGAGCAACAATTTCAAATATTTAAAATAATTGTCAACTAAATATTTGGCAAATCTATGTCAATAAATGATATTCTAGAGTTTTAACGTTATTTTTAGTTTGAAGCTGATTCTGGTATTATCGATTTTGCGTATGATGGTTGGAAAATCAAAGCCTTCCTATTAATGGTAACCGGATCATAAAAGCTGCTATATATCATTATTTTAATGACATTTAAATAGTTTATTTTAAAGCCAGATTCTCATAAATATCACTCCGAAAAGGTCCATAAATCCTAAATGCATACATAAAATATTCATTATTATTATTTTTGACGAATCATATTTGTGGTTTCTGCCTGAAAATTTTGTACATGAAAGTTTTTTTAAAAAAATTATTATGCCGCCATTTTGTGTTGCCATCTCGAAAATATTTCCAGTTCATTCCTATGTCATAATTAATTTTTGTGCGAAATTTGAGGTAAGTTGAACATTTACTTTTTTAGTAATATTTTTTTAACATTTTACTAGGCCGCCATTTTGCTCCGAAGTCTCAGATTTTTAGCAAAATATTACCATATTATCTCGATATAACCTTTAATTTTAAATTTTTAACCATAATTTGGAGTCCACCGGATAAGTAAATTCTAGCTATGCCGCGAACTGGCAGACAGACAAACCGACGGGACTCTAGGGTCGCTAAAACGTGAGGATCTGTAAAAACCTGGGAGGGTGATTTTTGCACGATTACAAACATTTTATTTGGTTGCCATTTTGTTCCGCCATCTTGAATTGGTATCACAATTGTGCCAGTTCAACTCTATATCACACTTAATTCTTGCACAACATTTGAAATTATTCTAATAAGTAATTTTTTCAGGTTGATTTTTTAGATGTTGGAATCATATCAACATTTTACCTTCCTTTATTCCTACGTAATACTTGATTCTTTGTGAACAATTTGATCTAAATTGAATAAGTAGTTTTTTAGTAATAACATTTCACTAGGTGGTAATTTTTTTTCGCCTTAAAGGATTTTTACTAAAATATTTCTAGGTCATCCCTATACGACCCCTAATTTTTGACCAACATTTAAAATAAACCAGGGTAAAACAGGCAGATCAACAGATAGACCGATGCAAAAATGATCCTAGTGTTGAGATTTAACGTTATTTAGTTAATTTATTTAAGTTATTCTACCTAGTCATCCCTAATTAGAAGTAGAATTTTAACATAAAAAGCTTCATACAACGCATCTAGCAATAATTTAAAATATATGTAGACAAACAACAAAAAAAGACAATTTAATGTTTTATATTTATTTAACATTTCTGGCGATCAGGATATTCAAAATAAAATAAACGGGGTCCCAATCTCATTTGAATCCGAATTGGTTTTAATACGGGTCGAGTCTTTTTATCTCAAAATGATTTAAACCCTATCAACGATAATTAGGAGGGTTTAAGTAAAAATACTCAAAATTAATTGGAACAAGTAATTAAACCGGGTTTAAATTCAAATAACTTTCCAAAAGTTACTAACTGACATTTGTCAATAAAAAAAGTTTTTTTAATCACTGCAAAGCTGCACAGAGGATACATTAATTATCAAGCGGATTAATGAATTTAAAACATATTTATACAAAGGTGTTTTTACAATTATGAAAAATTCCTGGCAAACTACGTGGCCCGTAATCTGTAAAATGAGATTTTTATGTTTTACCAACCTCGTAGATATTTTCGGATTTTTACGTTTCAAGGTTCCTAGATTCCGAAAAACATGTTTTCTCAATTCCGTCAATCAGCTTTGGTCAAAAATTAAGGATCATATCGGGATAACCTGGTAACATTTTGCTAAAAATCTAATATGGCGAAACAAAATGACATACTAGTGAAAATGTCCAAGAAATTATTCTTAAAAATTACTTATTCAATTTACCTCCTTTTAATTTTGTAGAAAAATCAAGTATTACATAAGATTCAGTTTTGGGGCGAATCCAAGATGGCAAAATAAAATGGCGGCTTAACAAAATATTTAAAACTTCGTCCTGAAAATAATACTTAATAGTTTGACTTCAAATTTTGTATCAGAATTAATTTTGGTATAGAGATGAACTAGTAAAATCGTGGTACGAATTCAAGATGGCGGTCAAACAAAATATTTGTAAGCGTGAAAAAAAAATCACCCTCAGGTTTCACATATCTTCACGTGTTAGCGAGATCCCAAAACATATGTTTCCTTAATTCTGTCGGTCTGTGTGTCGGTCTATCAATACCCGACTGACTTGAAAAATAAAGGGTCATATGGCGATGACCTAGTTATAGTTTGGTAAAAAACCGATATGGCAGAACAAAATGGCGGCATAGTGAAATGTTAAAATTATTACTAAAAAAACTGATTACCCTATTTACCTCAAATTTTGCTCATAAATTAGGTGTTACATAAGAAGGAACTGGTAATATTTTGGTATGAGTACAAAATAGCAAAACAAAATCGTCATCAGTCAACCCAGTTGCGTTCACTGCAGGACATAGGTCTCCCTAAGTCTTCTCCATCTCTCCCAGTCTTGCGCCACTTGTATCCAGTTTGCTTCAATGCGCTTTAAGTCATCTGCCCATCTAGTAGGTGGGCGGCCTCTAGTGCGGTATGACTCTTGTCTAGGTCTCCATTCTAGTATGCATTTTGTACATCGGTTGGCCAAATGTCCAGCCCAGTTCCATTTGAGAGTTGTTATTCTTTGGACAGCGTCTCTTACTTGGGTCTGTTGGCGTAACTCTTCGTTTCTAATGCGATCTCTGAGAGACTCACCCAACATTGCTCGTTCTATTAGTCTCTGTGTAACACGGATTTTGCTGATGACCTTTTTCGTCAATGTTAGTGTCTCTGCCCCATAAGTGAGCACGGGTAGTATGCACTGGTCGAAAGTTTTTCTTTTAAGACACATAGGTATATTTGACTTGAATACAAAATTTAACTTTCCAAAAGCCGCCTAGCTTAGTCCTATGCGGCGCACGAGTTCAAAAGTTTGATTGTCTCTACCTATGCGTATCTCATGACCTAAGTAGTTATAAGAGGTCGTTTGTTTGATGTCCATTCCAGCAATGGAGATATTTTTGTTAAGCACAAGGTTGATCATTATTTGAGTTTTTGACAATTTCAATTTCCAATCAATCCAACCTCTAACGAAGAATGGTGCAGCCCCTCCAGCAATTTAATAGCATCGTCTATTTGATCAACAATGAGGACGATATCGCGAATCTTAAGTGGCCCAGCCTCTCTTCATTTATATTTATACCCCTCTCATCCAAATCTGCTCTTTTACACATATATTCCAACAGGGTTGCAAAACGTTTTGGTGTTATAGTATCTCCTTGGCCCACGCCACGCTGTATCGGGAAAGCGTTAGTGGTGTCTGTTTCAGTGATTCTTACGCGTACTGTGCTATTTTGATAATCATATTTGATCAAGTTGATGTAGAGATCCACTCGGCATTCTGTCAGTGATGTAAATATTTTTTGCTGATTTACTGTGTCAAAGGATTTTTTGTTATCCACAAAAATCAAAACCAAGGGCTGATTATATTCAAGTGTTCCGTGATAAAATATTGGTATGAACTATGTGCGGGACTATACTGGGTCACACTTCACTATTCCTAATAAAAGGAAAGATTCATAGCGAGGGAAGTTTGAGTAAAGAAAATTTACCGATATTTTTATTGTAATCTTGATATAATTATTGTAATATTGTATTAGTTCTACATTGTCCCGATTGGCTCTTTATCCATCTTAAAATATTTTAAAGAACTCATTCTTTACGTTTTAGATTCTATAACTTTAAATACTTCAAAAATATTCGAACAACTTGAAGATATTTTTTGTGTAATAGTTGGTAAAAATTCAGATTTCCTCATTACCTCTTCTATTACGACCTGACGTCAAACCAGTATACATTAAACCAAATGTTCCTTATGCCTTGCAAAAAAATTTGATCGGGAACTCCATATTTTGAAAGAATAGGGTACAATAACAAAAATTAACCATTCGAAATGAGGAACACTAATAGTAATCATCGTAAATTCTGATGCTAAGATACGCAGATTTTACGCAATTTACAATTACAAGACAACAAATATTCAATTTCGCAAATTGAAGATATGCAAAATGGTAAATATTTCTGCACTATAGATCCTTTCAAAGCAATGCTTGCATATTCCAGTTGACGAGAACATATCTAGTACGAAGTATTTGGAATTAAAACAGGTCCACATTAATTTCATAAAATAATATTTCAAATTTTCCAATTGTGCTTTAAAAGCGACAAGTTCTAGAAAGAATGCGAAAATACAAACTTCATTTAAATAAAAGCAAATGCAAATCTTTCGAAGCAAAAAGTAAATATCTTGGTCACGTCATTTAAAATTGGTTTACAGAAATGCGAGGCCAAAAATTAAGCAGTTTTGGAAGCATCTCAACCAAATATTAGGGAAGAAGGACAAAAGTTCTTCACTTTTATTCCAAATGCGTATACATTACTGCACACGCTTAATCGGTTGTTACGCAAAAATTTTCATTTTGTATGGGCTTCGGACTCTGAAAGTACTTTTAAGAAGCCGAATCACCCAATCTGCCCATTGTTGTAGCAATCGATACTAGTCATATAGGTTTGTCAGCTGTGTTCTCACACCATCTTCTAAATGATACAGAAAGACCAGTTGCAGTTTACTTTAAATCTCTTCCAAACTCAGAATAGAACTATAACCAGTAAGAAGGGACTGTAGTATACTCGTATGCAAAATATTTGTCTAGATTTAATTAACTCCAGGAATTCATACAGAATAAAAATTAGAAATGAAAGAAAATTATTTCATTAATTCAAAGACCATTAGTTTAATATGTTCCGACACTAGAGATCCAAAAGTCTAAAACAAACAAAAAAGATTCAGAATTGTTAAAACTGAAGAATGAATTTTTCAATGGTAATATAAAGAACAGAACTGTGAATATTCAGTTCAGAATGGCATTATACTACGTGGAAATAAAGTTATAATATAAAATTAAGTAATTGGCTTGAAACTTTTATTACTGGAGAAGTACAGACTGCGACATCGAAGAAGTAGTGAAAAGTTGTATAAAAAAATGTTCCTACAAATCTCCAATGCATAAGCGGAAATCACCTTCAGACATTTGACAATTTGTCCACATGAACTAAGCGGGGTCATTTCTAAACAATTATTTTTGAATTGTTGTTTGTGCCAAATTAAAATTAATAGATATTATTAGTATTAGTTAGCGACAACGCTTCTATTTCCAAATCATCGGAATTTATTGAATTTTGCAAACGAAATGGCATCGCATTAAAGTGATAGCTGCAGGACATCCCTGTACTAACGATCAGGCTGAACGAAAGTATGTAAATGCGAACAACAACGTAGCCTAGTTTATCAAATGTGTTAATCTTTCCAAGACCAGTAAACAAAAATCTAGTAAACTATTCATATATCAAACTAAATGTATATTTAATAATTTATTTTAATGGTGACTGTACTAGGAGTAATACTATACGTTAAGTGGTGTGTTGATACCAGCTAAAAATGTGAAGAAACTATTATAAATTGAAAACGCAGATTTCAAGATTACATTATCAAAGAAATGTTTTATAGGTACATGGGCCTAGAGAATCTCATTAACAGGCCGACATTATTGATGAAAAGGAACGCAAATAATCTTCTTCGGAACGTAGGTTGTAACTGAAAGCGGAAATGTATCCTTATTTAAAGACAGCAGTGAAAATACTATATTACCTATTTAACCATTTATATTTAGGTTATACCTAATGATTTTTTTACTACAATGAACTCAATTATTTTCTAATTCTAGTCTAAATAAACATCCAACAAGAGTTCAAAGACTTGAAACTTAGCAGAAATCTTAGTCTAAATATTTATCTATTCGCCAAGTTTATGATGACTGGTATTTTCAGCATATAACAGTATGGGCCCTGCCCACTAATTTTCGAAATGCTTTGGTAACGTTTAGGTATATTAACTATAATCATTACCTTTATTTTTAGCTATTAACAACTGTTTTAGTAAGAAACGTAAGTCAGAGTAGTAATTTGTTTATAGTCCTTTCTAATATTTTCTTAACAGCAGAAACTCCTAAATGTATTTGCTATGTCAAAGGTGTTAGGCAAATCTATTCGTTTCAATTTATTTTAGTAACAATTATGATCAAATTATTATACTTCTACGTTTACTATTCTGTAAACCTAACTTACTTATAAATGTCTTTAAGACAAAATAAATAAATGATTTAAAACATTTTAATATTTAAAATTATCAGTTTATAGTTTAAAAGTAATTCATTTCCAACATATTCTTACAACAGCCTTATAATAAAATGTACATACAGTCGAAAAAGAAACATATACAGTTTAAATCTGGGGTTTCCCATAATTTCTTAAACATAGTCTTATATTAAAACCTCGTAACTAGTACTTATATAACTTATAAACTTATCTAAATTCTGAAATGTATAATAAATAATTTTATTTCCTTACTTATGGTTAGCATTAAGGATGGCGAAAGCCAAAAGATCTGTGCTATGATATTTTAAATAAAATTGTATTATTATTATAAAAAATATAAAAACAATTGTATTGTTTATAATATTGTAATATATCCATATCTTTGTATAATTTGTAGGGACAGGATCTAGGATAACTATTGTTATTATTTATTGCTTTATTCCCAAATTTTCAACGAAATTTTGCTCAATACTGATAAGCGTCGTTTGACTGAAATGGATCATTGCGCTTGCGGCATTGCAAGACGTGTTCCAGACAGGGATCATGATATCCGTGTGACGTTTCTGTACCATGAAATAAAGATACATTAACAATTATATGATATGTTTGATTTCCATCTCAATTATTTTAAGATGTTTGTAGTTATGATAGCGATTAAAATAACGTTATCTATTAAATAAACTGGTCAGCAAAAATAGTGGCAAATCTAAATATTCAAAGTCCTGTGCTTTGGAAACAAGTCGACGGATTTTGACTAGCTTTTCGGATTTTGAAAGATCGTTTTATAAGAATTCTTTTTCCATTATTTTGACGTTAATGGCTCTTATAACTATTATACAGGGTGTTGAATAAGATGGTGCAAAAATCCAATACTTTTTGAGAGCTGAAAAGTAGTCCATTCGTTTTTTCGCGTAGCTTACTACGCAAAGATCAAATTCTAAGATAATATCTCGGGCCCTTTTCGGCGGTATTTCATTAAAAGCCTCCTGGCATAAAAAACTTTCTTTTTGGTAAGGAATAAAATACAAGGAGTATTTAACTTAGAGCAATACATTTGTGTCGATGTTAAAAAACATATTTTTAGTATTCAGATTGCATACAGATTATCACAAACAACTGAATATATTTAATAAAAATGATTTTTTTTTAAATTATTGTTGACAAAAATAACATTCAAAGCTGATTTTAGACACAAATAATAAAGTATGCCAATCTAAACTTGCCTAATGGGGATTTTAAGAATTCTTTTATAGAAAACCCTTTCACCTATACGTAATGTCCAATGAGGTAAGCTCGTATTTTAAAATTTTAGGAGTATAAATAGGCAGCATTTGATTGATTTCCGGCTGTAATTATTCCTCGGAATGCTATCATGGACGTAATTTTTTAAATAGAGACTGGATTTTTTCTTAAATGATCATGTTTATATTTTTATACGTTTTTTCCACAAACATGCACATAAACATAAGTATATAGAGAGCTTTCATGTCCTTGTTGGGTCCATCGCGTACGCGCTACGTATCCTTTACCCTTCTTGGCATGCTATTTATCAAGGTTGCAATAAACTCTTGAGAAATAGCGTGCTTTACAACATGTAGGTCCAGGGATCAAGCAAGCTTATTTACGCGGTTAATACCATAGAAACAAAAAACAAGACTTTCATGAAAAATATCACTTTCAATTAAATTTAATTAAAATTAGCTTGCAAATGGCCAGATTTAGCGAAAATGAATTACGAAAAGTTAAGTTAAGAAATTTTATTAAAATTGGTATTTTAATAAAAAAACAAATTATTACATGCAGCTACGCCAACAAGGCCGAAATATGAACAATATAGCTGATTTGATGGGCTCCGCTATATCAACGGTGAAAAGGGTATTAGAAAGATACCAAGCGATTGGTGATCCCTAATACAGATACCGAGAGCGCTTCGATCGTCAGATAAAAAGCGACCTGTCGAAATGACCGTCACATTTTACTAAATGTAAATCGTCGCTCAATGCCAGCCATCTAAATGTTTCACTTTGGGCAGCTGGCAGCTACGGAAGTAATACTATCTACACAGACTATCCGAAGAAGATTGAACGAACGAGGGTTAAAAACTTGAAGACGCGCTACCTGCCCTTCTGTATAGGCTGCTCACTAACTTGGAAGAAAAAGGTGGGCTCAAGATAATGCTCACAGAGGAATAACAGAATAGAGTAGATGTATGTTTACGGATAAATGTCGCTTTAATTTATTTTAGTCGGATGGGCGAATATTGGTCAGGGGAGAACGGAAGGAAAGGTATCGTGAGGAAAATATAGATACTAAAGCAGGAGGTACGACTATTTGGGATGGTGTTATGAGGAAGGATAAAACAGATTTAGTTTTTTTTGTAGGGAAAACCATGAAATTAAGTTAATGCTCCCTTTGCGCACAACTTCGTGGATAATTTTATCTTAGTGGATGATACTGCTCGTTCACATAGGGCAAGAATCAATCAACAAATTTTGAGAGAGAACAATACCTCATTTTATATATAAGTTTTTTGGCATATTTTTTCTATATTTTGTGTATTGATTTTAATATTGATTATATGTCTGTTTTTTTTATATTTAGCTACGTGTGACAGGCTAAACTAGTTTTTCTTAACTTTTTTTTTCAAATTTTTGACTTGCTATAATGTTTCATTGATATGAAGAAATTTATTGGCCTACTAGATCCCGGATATGAATATTAAAGAGCACGTGTGGAGCAGAATGAGATTAAGTGAGTAAGAGTTTCATAATTTGGATGAATTGGTTAATACAATATGGAAAGAGTGGGACCTTATTTCTCATGGGTTAATTGCAACCTCGGTGGACATCGTGCCAAGGAGGGTTGCGTGTGTGTAGCGTGATTTAATTATTTATATATATGTTCCGTATTTTTAAAGATAAAAATATTTCCTTATTGAAAATATTTTTGACAATAAATAGTTTTATTTTGGTCTAAAATCAGCTTTGTTTTCTTTTAATCAATGTAATTGTTCCACACGGTGATATATCAAAAAATGCCTAAACGAACTCTAGTTATTAAGAATTTTGAGAATCTGATAAAGACGTTATTTAAAAAGAAATCTATTGGAGCGTTTTTTAAATTTATACAGTTTTTTGGGGCATTTTCTATGCAACTTTGCAAATTATGTTCATTTTTTAAATATCGACACAAATATATCGCTAAAAGTTAAAACGAGTATTTTATTCTTTACCAAATTGACCCAATTTCTGATGAAGGCCAACACAATCGGTTTTTTTTTTGAAAAAAAAAATCGGTTTTTTAAGCAAGAGGGCTTTTACTGAAAAATCACCGAAAACGTCCCGAGATATTATCTTAGTATTCGGACCTATGGACGAATTGCTAGCTACAAGAAAGTTTTGGATATTTGCACCATTTTATTTAACACACATAACAGTAATAAAAGTCGCTAACGTCAAACTAATTCGGAAGCGGAATTCTCATGTTTTCAAATTGAAGCACTTTGAATATGATGCTAAAAATGAGATTTCCCTGATCGTTTTTGTTGAGCAGTTTATATATTTAACGACTGAGACTATGAATCTGATTTAGTTTATATACTGTACTATTATTACCTATGTTTTTTTTTTGTTACTATGGGAAATTTTATTATTTTCTATTTGTCGAAAACGACACAGAATACAATGTAAAAGCTTAATATTTTTAAAGTAACAATGGAGTGGCTGATTGAAAATTGCCAAAGGCTAGAGTAGGAATTATCCCTGGAAGAATATAATTTTTCGTAAACCACCAATGCCATCAATTCCAATCAGAATAATTTTAATCTAAAAGCCTACAAGCCTTATACAGAGTAATATTTGGTTCAACGTCATTCACTAACAGAAAATTTAAATTTCGTATAAAAACGATCGCCAAGACTGCCTGCAATCGCGTATTACCTGAGAATTAATTATTTAATAATTCCGATAATATCGATACGTAGCCGATGACAATAATAGTTATGGATAAACGGACTACATATTTATAAAGGCGAGGACACTTTTTTGTTCTTCTATAAATTTGTCTTTCAAAACCGTCTTCGTGGCAAATATCCAGGTACCAATACCTTTTGATAACTTAATATTATCGCCCATCCCTAGTGGTAATAGCTTGGATACGATTCATTATGGTTAAAGAAATATTACAAATGTCTTGGCCACTTTTTCTGTCAATAAAGAACCTACTCCATAAGAGTTTAATTCGAAATGTTGTAAAATTGCGGTAGTGCAACAATTTACTGAAAATCTTAAAGATAATCTTATACTACTACGAAAGTTCCGTTCAATAAAGTTCAAGTAGTCTGTGGAAGAACTAAAAATACTAAATGCGTAATAGAAAACATAAAAAATATACATCAAAAAATTTTTGTGAATAATTTTATAATAATTACATTCCAGAAAAGGAGAACGGATAAAAATTAATTGTTTATACCTAATTCGTATTAGCTAGTGGTGCTTTCATTGTTTTTCACTTCCCTCGTAAGGGGGAAGAATTGTAATCAAAAAAAAAATCACTCTCCGAGATTATTCAGATCTTTACGTTTCAGAGATTCTACATGACAAAAAATTCTGTCGTATTGTATAAAGTTTTCGTAATAAAGCGAGAGTTTTATTACGAAGTAAGTTCTGGGCACTTTGGTACGAAAATAGGTAAAGACCTTTAACACAACTTTACTCGTAATAAATCTTGTGGCGCATTTTAATATTTATACACAAAATGTGCATGAAATTAGTATCAAGTAATTGTATGTATATATAAACTATATAACATGGGTGGTGGAATCCGTCACGAAAGAAATTCTGGGTAAAGACACAATTTAGTGATTTTTTCATAGGTTTTTTTGAGGTTATTTTTAGCCTTCAAATCAAAAACCAATCAAAATCCTATTTTTTTTATTCAAAATACCTACCGCCCGAATTAATAAAACAAATTCTTAATTCAGAACTGATTTCTTTTCATTTCTGGTCTGCAGTTTTAATCAATAAAAGCCTATAATAAAATCTAGAAAAATAGCTTTTTGTTAAATTTCATGTGACTCAATCAACAAGTAATTTAAAAAGCTTTATGGAACCTGTGTTTCTTTTTTTTTAATTTCAGTAATAAATACCAGCGTGAAGTGTCTGACCCGGTTTCCAAATATAGTAATGCAACTGCAACTTATTTTTTAGTCTGCACACGCTGTCATATATTAAATTTTGACCTTTAGACGCTTTTTGATGTAATTCGCAAGCCTACATATGCATATTATAGGGAGAACTGATATTCTCATTTGCACCATTACTTAAAATGTTTGTAGAGTGAATTAATAGTATATATATATATATATATATGGGACATTCAATTTAAGAAATATGACAGTACATAATGTTTGTTTGGTTCAAATGCACTCGTGTTTTCATAAGAGGCTCTTCATAATAAGTGGATCACTAGGTTTTCAGGTCTCATACCTATTTCAAAATTAAATGCTAGCATTAAATATATAAATTCTTTGTGAATAAATTAGTGTTATAATTTTTTTTCAAATTAAAAGTTGAAACAAAGTGTATAAGAAAGACATATTTTTTTCTCCAATATTCGTGACTCTCAGGTTTCTGTGAAAATGTTTCAAATTTTTGTTCTAAAAAAAGTTTTTTAATACATCTTTTCGATTTTGAGTTATCCCGATTTTTCCAAAAATGTGCAATTTTTTAAAAATTCTTTGCGGGGAATTAATTATTCATATTTAACGTAAAGCAATAATTTTCACTAAAACATGTATTATTTGTTTTTTTTTATCCTAAACCCCAATTGTTTATAGTGGCGTGAATAAATTTAACAAACATTACGCGTTTCCTCAACATCTGTGCTATACAGCGGAGTGGATAAATGCTATAGTAAGAGAATTATGCTTTCAAAACGTTTTGCAGCTTTTTGAAAAAGTTCACAATCTTTAATTGAGTGTCTAGTGCATAGTGGATCATTCATTATGTAAGAGAGGCTACCTTATTTCAGAATTTCTAAGAATTATTTAAAAATTGAAATACAGAATGTTCTTAGATGCATTCGTATTCTTAATATATGTTATTTTTATATACCGGGTGTTCGGTTTCAGAAAGAAACCGTTAAGTATGTAATAATATTGGATGTAAATTAATTTACTTTCACTAAAACTCATGATTTATCTCATGAAAGTAAGAAAAAAATCATAAAAACAGGGAATAAGTTTTAAAAAAATCCAGAGAGCGTAATTTTTTTCTGGATTGCAACCTCTTTAACCCTTTTGAACTTTTTACTACGACGTTACTGGCCATTTTTACACATATTGTACATAGCTAGAAAAATAGCACCCTAAAGTTTTACAGATACAAAAGTATTTAGTCGATTTATTGACATTATTTATTTTATTATTATTATTAATTATATTATAACGTATAGCAAATTTAATTTAAAAATCTCTAGCAATGTATGAAAAACATATCATTTTAACACCCAAATGAAGCGTTTGTGGACCTCTATTTATATGTACTTTTTTCTTATTTTCAGGAGATATCATCTTTCAGAGTTTTAAGTAGAAATTAATTTAAACACTATAATATTACAGACCAAAGAGTTCTGCCTTGCATATGAAACATATATTAAAAGTACAAAATGTATTATAGAATCCATATTGAAAGTATTAAATAATTCTTACGATTTTTATGATAATGTAGCCTCCCGTAACAAACGCGTCACCATGCATCTTGCCTTAAATAAAGATATCCACGTCCATGTTGAATTGCTTGAAAATGATGCGAAACTGTTTCTAGAGAATAATTTACATATTAGCATTTATCCATTTCGTAGTAATAAAAAACAGCCCTAATCCCTACAG
The DNA here is from genome assembly GCA_030620095.1 of Kuschelorhynchus macadamiae. Classification (NCBI taxonomy): domain Eukaryota; kingdom Metazoa; phylum Arthropoda; class Insecta; order Coleoptera; family Curculionidae; genus Kuschelorhynchus; species Kuschelorhynchus macadamiae. The sequence goes on along the minus strand of JAUTXW010000189.1, from coordinate 1,271,594 downwards.
AGCACATATGTTGTGAATACGCGTATATTTCAATTTTATTCATGCCTCTGTAAACAATGTGGATCGAGATACTCAAAATCTTAGGGAACATATGTGACACTAATTTATTCGCTAAGAATTTGTCCATTAAATGAGAGCAGGCGCATGAAATATTTGGCTTTAATTTTACCATAAAAAAAAGCCAGTGATGTACTTATTACGAGCCGCAGTTTCGGTATAAAAAAGCTAATCACAAACGTTGCTTCAAATTTTACATTTTTTTAATGTCTAGTGTTTTTCGTTTTTCTGAAATTGAAATTACCTTTGGTTTCTTAAATTAAAATATCCTGTATATTATATCTTTATCAAATGGGTCTTTTCTTCCTGACTAGAAATATGAGAAAAACCATGTTATAAGAAGCAAAGTATTCCCATTGATTCCACTGTGTAGTAGAACGTTTTCCTTCTTAAACATACTGTCTCTTATGGCAGGGTTTCTGTCAAATTCTTTGTATCAAAATTTCTCGGTTTTTGAAGATAACGGTATCAAACTTTGTATATTTTATAATCACCAAGACGCGACCCGTTACATTTAAGAAAAACGAAATAACTTGAATATCTGCAAACTGCACCAAAAAATTTGAAGAAACGCTTGTATTTAATTTTTTTATATTTATAAAAATACAAATATGGGGGAGTGCATTTATAAAAAAAACCTGTACATTGGACGCTGCAGCAATTAGATGCACAATAAAAGATGCAAATTTAGTATTTTAACAGATCTCAAAGCTTGTTATATTTATATATTTTGTGTAATGTATTTGATAATCAATGGGTATCTCCTCCATGATATTAAATATACTGGATTAATAGCATATTTCTCACTAAATCAAAAAGTTATCCCCCTGTATGTTCAATCAGGAAGCAACTGTGTATTGCGTTTTATAAAAATTTTCTTTCCTGCTTTTTTTATCAAAACAGAATAAAAAGAAACAAGTTGAAATTGTGTAATGTAATTGTATATTAACAAAAAAACTCGTACAGCGACTTTCTACATTTTATTCTGTTGTAACTGTCTTATTTTTTAAGAAATAAAAATGATCAAAAAACAAATTGTATAGATAGCTACCAAGTTTTATACAATGTTAAAGAAATATTTAAAAAATGGCAATTTTTAAAGATACAAATACAACTTGCCAGTTTTTTTAAATTGAGTCACTCTGTAAATATTAATTTCGTTATTTTTTTATAATAAAGGTATCAAACCAGGTATATTTGGTATAAGGAAAAAAAGTGAAAGTAAAATTCACTGGGTGTCTAAATAATATTTATATGCCTTTTGGATCATTTTGAAATATTGAAAAACAAAAAAATTATAGCAGATTAAAATGTGTTGTTATTATATATCTGTATTTTTGTAGAGAGTCAGTATAACAGATTAGTGCTATTTCCTCGGTATCAAACCAGGTATATTTCGTATAAGGGAAAAAACTGAAAGTAAAATTCACTGGGTGTCTAAATAATATTTATATGCCTTTTGGATCATTTTGAAATATTGAAAAATAAAAAAGTTATAGCAGATTAAAATGTGGAGATATTATATATCTGTATTTTTGTAGAGGGTCAGTATAACAGTTTAGTGCTATTTCCTCACATTTAACGTGCTATTTTATCTAAATGCATATAAACCTTTGATATTTTGAGATATCTACTTTGATTCAGAATTAATAGCAGGGGTACATTTAGGCCGCATGATATTCGTTACTATTAAAGTTCGATAAGGGCATATTTGCGATTCCAGATCGGAATAATAACGCAAAAGAAAAAAAATTATAAAAATTGAATGCTAAACAGCGTATTTAGATGTCCTCCTGCTTATTTTATTACCTAAACTAGGAAACGAATGTTTGTTCAGTATTACTGGCTGAAAATTATGACAAGTTCTTTACGTACTGTACCACATAAGCAATAGTTTCTGAGAGCTGCCAAGTTATTTCTTTTCTACGTTTGTGTACTCTTATTAGGTCTTAACTTATTTTAAACTTAAATGCCAAGAAGTGCCAATGACTGAAAAAATACCATGTTAATCCAAAGAAATCTTATTTTTGTCGTGCGAAGATAATTTGCTGGAGCAAAAAAAATGTATTTTTTTACAGATTTTGGCAGCCAAAGGAAAAAACAATAAATATTGCCATTGTTGAAAAATTATTGTACAGAAGACCTGACACGACTCGAAAAACTCTTGAGTCATCTGGCATGAGAAATGCATCTTAAATACTTCTGCTTTTTTTACCGATGGAAGATTTACGAAAAAATAATATAATTAATGCAACCTTGAAACGCCAACATTTACTCAAATTAAAATATTCTTTTAAACTCTAAAAAATGCTATCCAGGTGATGATTCCATTGTGATCACAGATATATTAGCTGAGATAAATCTACAAGTTCTTGTCGACCATACTGGAAAAAGGATTGTAGAATCGCAAGATGTTTTTCATCATTTTTCGCCAAGTTTCACACATCAAATTACTCTTAATATAATAAATACAAGCAAAAATGTATAGTGGAAGTGACCTGAAAAACTGATTTTAATTTATTTTCGGTTTATCTTGTTTCATTGCAAATGACAGCAGCATTTCTTTGGCATAATCCTCGACCATCCTCTTACCAGGTTCTGTAGACCAATAAAACTTATTTTTGACAAAGAAACACAAGAGTTGTCAAAACAAGAAACTGCAAATATTGAAAGCCAGAATATAAAAACTAAAAACAATTTTTATTGAGCAGCAGCGAAGGATTAATAATCATATTTTTTTAAAATGACAATGATAGACGATAACATGTTTGGCGTGATTAGTAATTCTTTAATTAGTAAAGTAATTGATGAAAAATCTTGATATAATATTAAGTTCCATCAAATCGAATTTTGCATGATTACATAAGATCTCTACTATTCATGCATGGATAAGGTGCTTCGAATGCTGCCTGCATATTTCTTATAAAATAGTGTTGAAAAAGTTGTAGATACGAGATGAAAATGAAAAAAATACAATGAAAGAAAAAATGAATCAAACAATAAAATAGAGAAAACTTAAGTTTGGTTTGGTTGGTTATTCTTTAACTTCTTCAATAACAGGTATTTCTTCCATTCTTTTTTTTATTTCAGCATGTTTAACTGTTTATCCGTCTTTTTTTACAAGAATTTTCTTAAACGTCTTTATACAATTCTGAAAACAATGTCTTCTGGATATGCAAGAAATAAGGTGAAATCGGCGCAGTATTGCAAAGCCACGTGATACTGTTGCCCTTTCACCGTTATTCTATATGCCCGCTTAGGGCATTTATCCGTAGGCATGTTTTCAGAAGAGGTCCTTGAAAAACAAAGATTTTTTCGAAGATATCGAGTATCCCATTCTAGGAAGTTTTCGTAGGAGAAAACTGATCTATTTCTGTCATCGTTATCTAAATGTGTAGGTGCCCGTTCAAATAAGGAACTATTGATGTCAGATGCCCTGAATTCACTTCAAGAACCTGATTTATCAGTGAATTTAGTGAAATTATAGTGAAAATGATAATGACTACAAATGTGTTGATGATTAACACATTGAAAATGACAATTTTTCATTGTTTAGTTCTATTTAATAAATAAAACCAAAAATCATATTCCTTTGCGTAAGTATAGCTATCTGTTTTATTAAATTGTATAAAAATGTAAGCTTCTATTTAAACAAGCTGTATAAACCTGAATATAATTAATTTTTATACTTTGAATGTAATAATTTCTTATTTTAAATAAATAAACCATAGTTAAAACGAAAATGTTTCGTACGTTTTATTTATTACTACAAATGATCTCTGTGGGTTGTTGGCAAAATAATTTAGCGGAGTCGTCCTATAGAAAAATTGATGGCAAAAAGACAGTAATGTCTGTTCGGAGCCTAACTGCTGGATGCGACACCTTGTATTGGAACTTATCGTTACCTAGGGTTGCGAGTTCAGGTCCAATTTAAAGCAATTTTTTTATATATTAACTAATATTATTAACCAATATTCAAAAGTAATGTGATGCGCGCTGCGGGCCCACACCGGGCCTTATTTATGGTCCAGGCCCTTAGCTGCTGCTTACACCGCTTATGGTATAAAAAGGCATTGCTTTTGAGGGTAGTAATAGTAAAATTCGTTTTCAATAAAATAACAATTGACATTCCATATTTAAAAAAAACGTACTTTTGATGGCACTTTTTTAAAAAGTACTGAATTTTTTCAACTCACGTACGGGGTATTCTTTGACCTTATTTTCATCTTTCACATTCTTGACATTATTTTCACACTTTACCATGGCTTCTTGTCAGCAGCACGGCAACATCTTAAATAATCTATTTAATTTAAGGGTTCTTGGGATTAGAGCGTGTCAAATTGGAATTACTTTCCGACATTTCGCATTCGATTGCCGGAGGCATCTTCACTTCACAAGATCAAAACACTGAGTGAGCTCCGATGAGCAGAGTTCATGTATTTATTCCACGCATGATGTAGCAACTAACCCGCATCCATGTTGAAATTTTCAGGGTGCTTGATAATTTCAAAAGATTCTGTAGGTCATTAACCATGTGTCCTGTTGAGTGTTGGTGTTCAGCAACAGCGAATTAAACTATGTGTTTTTACTTATATATCTTTCATGTCTTTGAAGTCTAGTAGACACATGGCATCGAGTTTTACCTATATACACCTTAGCACAAAAACAAGGAATTTTATAAACTTCATCTGATTGAAAAAATTACATATTTCGGTGACCTTAAGCTCTGCTTAATATTTTTTGTGCATTAAAGATTGCGCGAATGTTACATCTCCGCAGAATTCTTGCAATTTTATCTGTGGTACCCTGGATAAAAGGCAAAACTGCACTATTTGATGGTTGAGTGTCCAATACTAGTTAAGGTTTGGGATTATTATATTACCTAATTGAACTCCTAATATGTTCAGTGCAATTGCCAGTGGATGACATAATAGCGGGTGTTGAGAATAGCATCCGAAAGCTACCCCAAGAATAGACAGATTCAGTGGGACATAAAACCGTGACAATACTTCACAGCTCTAGACCATCAACATCCTACCTATCAGCAGCAGAAACAGCAGCTATAAAAAGCCTTAACGATAAAGAAAATGTTATAATTCTCCTTGCAGTTAAAGGAAATGCAACGGTGGTCGTGGACAAGAACAACTACGTAGAGAAAAAAAACATTACTCCAGGATGACCGCTATAGGACAATATGAACAGACCAACTATTGAAAATTGAAACGAGAATCTGCAGCCTTATTAGTGCATTGAATTTGATACACCGAGAGATGAAAAAAATTGAAGCAAAGCGGTTCGAAGATTCCTCAGTTTTACGGACTTCTATCAAAAATACATAAAGCTAATGTACCGTTACGTCCAATTATTAGTTCAATAGGTTTTTCATCTTACAAAATAGGTAAATATTTAACCAATACCTTAAACTCCTTTATAGGATTATGTAATTCTCATATCAAAAACTCTAAACATTTCGTCAAAGAATCTAAAGATTTTACATTAGATCCCGATGATATTTTAGTTAGTTTTGATGCTGAATCTTATATATTTTAACATGAAAACCATAATCCGGCCTTAATTGTTTCGATTTGACGATTTCTATAATTTCTGACATATTTTACAAATTCTCCGATTTTAACTGAATTTGTAAGAGAATGCTTAACATCCACATACCCCATTTTCAAGGGATTTTTTATGAGCGAATCTCGAACGTCCCCACGGTAGCTCTTCTAACTCTTGTGGAGGCTTTTGAGGAATCTGCTTTAAGCTTCGCTCCTTTCCAACTTAAATGTTGGTTTAGATATGTCGATAAGACTTTTGTGATATGGCCTCATGGAGAAGACAATTTAATTATATTTCTAAATCTTCTAATCTACACATTCTAAATAAAAAATTCATTTAATAAATTAAGGCAGATGTGTCATTCCTTGACGTGTTAGTACAGAAGAAAGAGAACGCCACCCTAAGTCATACTGTTTACAGAAAACCGACACATACGAATAGATATTTAAATTTGAATTCCTACCATCATCCATTTCAACCACATTTCATCATCTGTTCATTAGTTTTTAGTGCTTTGTGAATGTGGAAGTAACAACAAATCAGAAAAACTGACTGCCATGCCGCTTTAAAATTAAAGGAATATTGCACTAAAGATATTGGGTGGTCGATTAGATATTATAATAAATCCAGACCTCAACCAGTATTAGATACTCAACTATCAAGTAGTGCAGTTTTACCTTTTATCAAGGGTAGCACAGATAAAAGTGCAATAATTCTGCGGAGATCTAACATTCTCAAAATCTTTAATATATGCTAATAAAATTGGCAATGTTTAAGATCCCCATAAGATGTAATTCCATTGTAATCGGAAGGAGTTTATACATTTTCTTGTTCCTGTGGTAAAGTGTATATAGGTGAAATTCGACCATCTGTGTTTCCTAGACTTAAGGAACATGCAAGATGTATAAGCAAAAAATAAATTTTTCAATCCGCTGTCTTCGAACACCAGCACTCAACAGGACACATGATGAAAATTAGAGAATTTATTGAAATCATCAAGAATCCTGAACATTTCAACACATACGCTTGCTACGTGCATATATCATGCGTGGAAACGCGGTAGGTCACGTATCGGTGGGTACAGGTAGGGTATAAATACTTGAACTCTACTCATCGGAGCCCTGTAGTATTTTCAACTTGTGTAGTAAAAATCTCTGAAGATGTTTCGAGCAATAGTAGGCGAAGCCTCGAAGTAATTCATTCCAATTTGACACACAAATATAAGAACCATGATTTATTAAATGATTCAAGCCGTGAAAGCTTTCGAACTAATTTATTTAATCTTTGTTTTTTCATATGAAAATTATAATAAACATAATTAGTAAGTCGTGATAACACGTCTATGGGTAGCCAAGTTGGTTAAATTGGAACTGCTGGTGAAATCGGAGAAAAAAGTCACTTTATATTTTAAATATATGGATTGATGCGGATCTTAGATATGTGTTATCTGTCTTAGATGCAAGATGCGCATATTAGAAAGTACATACATAATACATTTTTTAAATTTTTTTTCTATACAACTTTTTAAATCTGTTTTAAATAGTTGACTGCTAAATGCCTTGACATTGACAACATTAACTTAAGTTCTACAGTCCTAGATGTTCGAGATCTTCACTTTTATTAATAGACAAATAGGGTCTGCTAACCAAAATGCGTCGAAAAATAAAAAATTTATAAATTAACCCTAAGTTAATTATACTTCTGAATATGAATAATCAATCAAAATAATGTGATATGTGTTCCACATGTTGTTTATTCCTATACGGGTGATTCTAATCTGATAACAAGACTCATATTATCTCTCTATAATGCAAGTTATAATGGATAGGGAACAGATTTATAATGCATTAGCAGGGGCTCGGTAGCGTAGAGATACCAGATAAATTGCCATTCGGCTAGCTTCCAAATTCTCCTGCCAGAAAGACTGCAGTTCGAATTGCACAATAATCTATCATAAAACTTGCCGGACTGCAGTTCAGCAGTTCAGATTTAGCTATATAGTTTCATTCGTGATAATTTATCTGCTTACACCTTGACTGTAATTCGCCTGTACCCAATGAGGTACATCCAGGAGGTATGCGACAACTTTCGTGGAATGTGAATAACAAGTTTCGTAGCGCCTTCCTATACAGTATCATTCGAGAATTTCTGTTAGTAATGAGGAGAGAAGCTCAGAGTAACTTAGAACCAACTGGGCTCTTGTACAGGCCGATATAAAAATTTAAATACTAGTCATAAATATAACATTTTTAGAATTTAACTGCTGATCATAAATACACTATTTAAAAAAAAATGTTTGCCAATTTAATATTTAATTACATCCTGGTGTCTGACACATTATATAAAGATCGTAAAAAACATTTGCTTTTTTGTTTCTATAAGAACTATAAATTTTAATGTTTTAAATCCAGGCCAGCTGAAGTAACGTACAGTACCGATATATTTCAGTATCGATGTTAAAAGTGTTTGTTTTATAACAGATCGTTACGTAATCTGGGTTATATTCGAAATCCAGGAAATAAGGTTTTTGGCAAAACTAAGCAAATCTCAGCGAAGTAAACAAAAGAACTCGTAAGTGAGATTTAATGTGCCTTACTGACGGGAAGCAGTAAAAACATATTTTTTCTAAAAATAATCAGGCGATCAGTCAATATTTTTGAAAGCTCCAAACATTTAGTTAGAAAATTGTAGACATATTTATATTATATATATATATATATATATATATATATATATATATATTGATTTTTAGTTTAGAGAAGTAGAATAGAGTCTCTATTCGGACGCGAGAAAGAAAGCTTCGAAAATGCCAAATGAGATTTTGGCGAAACGTGAACGACAGTAGTGAACGGATGTACACCCGGAATGAAAACACACACACATATATATATATATATATATATATATATATATATATATATATAATATCGTTTTAAATACTTTTACTGCTGAGGTGGAACAGAATAATACAATTAGTTTTTTGGAAAAACAAAAAGGCACCCTTAAGAGCAAGTGGTATATCAAAAACACATGGTCCGAAGGTATTTAAATTAATGGTTTATTCCAAAAACCAGACCAAAAAAAAATAGTTCCAAAAATCAAATAAAACTGCATATCTTGTTTCGTAATTGCACAAAAACTTCGTATTTTTCTCTAAGCATTACCAGGGCATTTCCTAGTTATTTAATTTGAAAAAATTTGTTTTTATTAAAAAGAAAAAAATAAAAACAATTAGACATATCTGGTTTTTGCAGAACAACTGCGACAGAAAAGCATAACAATATATTATTTTCCTTTGTTTACAAAAAAAGGTACGTAAGCGAAATGAAAACCCAAAAAATATAGGCTACACTAACTAATCTTCTCAACAATCCGAATTATCGTCACTATAAAGTTCAACATTATTTTCATTAACATTTTCTTCGTAACATTTTGAGGGGTTGGCAAATCAGCCAATATAGTTTGATATTATTGACTATGTTCGGTATTTTCAAATAATGAACAAGTGGCAAAACGTCCTTTTTCTTCGTAGACTGAATTCCTGGAGGATCCTAGGTATATTAAGCTTGAAGCTATTTCGTTGAAAGATCTATCAGCGACTACCTACAGCCTTGGCCTTATTTATAAATTTCATCTTTCCTTTCTTAAAAGCTTCAGCTTTCTTTAGTTGTAAGTGATTCTCCAGAGCTTCGTCCTCAGTGGCGTTGATTTTTTGTCGAAATTAATCGCAGATAGAACAAGTGTCTGATCTTGAATACCCAAAATTTATGTTAAAAATTATTAAAGATTGACCAATATGCATGTCGGCAATAGTCAAATCTAGAGAGTAGTGAGATTCTCTAGCTTGATAAGAGTTAATATGATTTTCCACTAAGTTTTTTTATCACATCGGGAAGTTTCTTTGGTCTGGAGTGATGGTGACCTTGCCGGTTTTTTAGGTGCTGTCCCATTTGTTAATAAATTTGTTCGTAATTTAGTAACTCTGTTTTTCCATGTAAGCTTAGAAATGCTTTGTGGTACACAGGGATATCTTGTCCATTAATGCGAACCTTATATCTAAAAGAGGCAACATGATCCTTTCTTGTATCAGGATTAGCGTTGTCTCGGTCTCTTTCTCCCAATCAAACCAATATATATTCAGATATATATATTTTTTATTGAAATTTTCCAAAATACTTTCTCGTTTAACCATATTTATATTTTCAAAACACTTAAATTTGGAACATCTGAAAAGAAAAAAGTAAGTGTCCATCAATCAATAACTAACTCTCATCCTATAAATACCTGAGCCAAAAAAGTGTAAAAATGGCATTTTTAAATATCAGTCTTTAATAAACTTGGTATTGCTTAAGAAAAAAGTAAATACTTGCAGTTTTCTCTGATAGCTCGCTTTGGAACAACTAATTTACCAACATGATATATATGCTTTTCTCCATGTACTTTAGCATCCCTTATCTCACTTTTTGGCTTTTGTGTACGACGATCCTTACTCCCTAATCGTTTATTTAACACTTTTAATAAGGAATTTATATTAATTTATTAATCGTGATATTTAACACGGTTAGTAAGGAAATGTCTTCAATATTTTTAATCACAACTAATCAATATTCTCAATTATACTACAAATTTATTGATTTCCTATTAAAAAATAATTTTAAACACTTGTGTTTTAAGGTGTGAAAAGTATTTTATTGGTTAGTCAGTGACAGACCGAAATCAATTGCGCACGCAATTTATTTTGTAGTGAAAGACCTTTAGAAGTGCTGTGTGAATTCTTAAGAGAATTTTTAAGAAATTGGAAAGTATCGTTTTTGATGTCTTTCTGTATATGTGCATTACGAATTATTTTAACAATTTTTGATGCTATTTCTGTATATGTTGGCTAAAATTAAAAAACTAATGAAAACTGTAAAAGGACATATTTTAATTGAGTGATTTTCATTTACGTAGCTAATTCCGTTCCATGGAACGGAAATACCAAAAACGAATACTATCATTTGTCTGGAGATAGCCAGTTTATTGTTAGTACCTAAGACAATTTTTTTTATAAGTTCACTTTATGAATAGAATTAATTTGAAACCCATAATTACGTACTACATTTTAAATAATACCTACCATAAAAAACTACCAAAATAGAGACTAAAAAAACATCTTTTTATCAACAAATTTGTCTAGAATAGCATATCAAAATTCGATGTTTTTAGCATTTTTAATGTCACACTGCAGTTTTTAAGGTATTTTACGCAATTATGTTTTACAAAAACAAGGATCTTTTTGATATTAAAACAAGGTTATCCGTTCAGGAATATTACAACATTTTGATTTAGAAATGAAATAAGAATTTCTGAAACCGAACCATTTACAAACATAGAGATTTAAGAGAAATGCAAACAATTTAATTTTTTTTAAATGCCCCCCCCCCCACTAGTCTTGGCAGGTAAAAGAAAGAATTGCTTTTATTTTTTGAAAAGATAAAAGTCATTTTAAATTTTTTATAGTTTTTTTGAGCAACCTATTGAAATAAAAAGTATGTTGTTCCATTCTTCTAGGAGCTGCTCTGCTTAGTAAAAAATAATTTTTTACATACAAAGAGGCAAGAAATTTGACGTATTTCACCATTTTTGCATGCCTGCACTTTTTCATCTCCCTAGAGCTACCCTGTTTAGTAAAAAAGATGTTTTTATATGGAAAGAAAAAATAATTATGACGTCTTTTACCGTATTCTAAAAAGCTAAGCTAAAAGGGAATTTATGTTTGATTCTCCTGGAGTCTACAACAAACAAAACCATTCTGTCAATGAACCAAACTTTTCATTTTCGGAGAGCTGCTTTACCTCCCTAGAGATACATTGTATAATAAAAGAAATGTTTTGAAAAAGTTGAACGCTTTTAAAATAAAACATGTTTTTGTACAAATAAAACTGTTTATTCTGCATATAGTAAAAAAATATACATAAATAGAGACAAAAGACTTTCATTTAGAATTGACATTTTTTAATGAAACGAGGAAGAGATAATCTAATTAGATTAGATTTAGGAACAAAATAGACAGCAAGTAGTTTTTCGGCTGTTAATACATATTTAAATATAGGTTTCAAATAAATATAAATCAATGCAAAATATTACCTAAAATTTTAATAGGCAACTTAGCTATCATTTTTGTCATATTTAATTTTAAAATTCATGACAAAGTCAAAACTTCTTTAATAGTCCTTAATAGTATTATTTATATGGCGATGAAATGGTAATATTTTGGTAAAAATCAAATATGGCGGAACAAAATGGCGGCCTAGTGAAATGTTAAAAAAATTATTATTAGAAAACTACTTATCCAATTTACCTGAAATCAAGTATATGTAAGAATCAACTGGTAAAATTTTGGTACGAGTCCAAGATATGATATAGAGTTGAAGGGGTAAAATTGTGGTACAAATTCAAGATTACGGAACATATTGGTGCCCAAATAAAATATCTTCACGTTTAAGCGTCCCTAAATCCTGCATGCCAAAAAAACATATTTTCTCATTTTCGTCGGTCTGTCTGTCTGGCTGTCTATTGGCGGGATAGCTAAACACTACTTACTTGTTTGACCTCAAATTTTGGTCAAAAATTAAGAGTTATATGGAGATGACCTGGTAACATTTTGTAAAAAATCCAATATAGCAAAACTGCGGCCTGGTGAAACGTTATAAAAATATTACTAAAAAACTAATTATCCAGTTTCTCTCAAATTTTGCATAAAAATCAAGTATTGTATACAAATGAACTGGCAATATTTGGTACGAATCCAAGATGGCGGGGTAATAAAATATTAAAAAAATCAGCCTGAAAAAATTACTTGTTAGATTAATTTCAAATTTTGTGCAAGTATTAAGTATGATATAGTGATAAACTAGTAAAAATGTGGTTCGAATTCAAGTTGGCGGAACAAAATAACGATCAAACAAATAAGGTAAATAAATCCTCTTATTCAAATTGTCCACAAATTATTAAATGTGATATAGGGATAAACTGGTATGAATTCAGTATGGCGGAACAAAATGGCGGTTTAAAAAAAAATTGGTCTAAAAATTACTTATTTATTTTTTTTTAATTATGTTTAAAACCAAATGTGGCATAGGTCAAAAATTGGTAAACTAAATTGGGTCACTTTTCACTATTCCTAGTAAAAGATTCATAACGAGGGAAGTTTCGGGTAAAGGAAATTTACAATTTTTTTTTTATTTTGGGTTCTATCGGATCTATTGATTTTGCTTTTAGGGGTCCGGTTGGTCGCGAATATTGCACGATGTAAATTTATCCTGTTTGGAGGAGATTATTGGGAGTTTTATCGGTTTAATTATAATTTCTGTTATCTTAGGTAGTGTTTCGGAGCTTTAGTTTTATCGTCATTAAAAGATTATTATTAGGAGTTGATTTTATTTCTATCTATTTACATATAAAAATTAAGGTCTTATATTGATTTTTTACCATGATCACACAACGTTTTTTTTCTTATCTTTAATTTAAATATGTCTGACGAGTGAAGATTCACAACTTGGTGCTAACCTGGAATCGATTCATGAAATAAAATTATTGTTAGTGTAACTACCCCGAAGAGAAGAAACATTTTGAACAAATCTTGACATATGCGACTACAATTTTTGGGTAAAAAAAAATCCCGAAAAAAACTCAAAAATCTTGTAAGGAATAATATTTTCGGAAACGGAATATGACTTTTCGAATTGTGTGAATGATTTGTCGATAAAATTTGCATTGTATTTGAACTTCTGCTATTTATCTACTAATAGGTTGTTTTTAGAGAAACATTTTTAACATTTTGCAGCAATGCGCATTTTCTACTTTTTTCATATTCGTGATTTTATTACAAGCCCACTTTTGTCACATGCCAATTAGGCGCGTTTTAGAAACATAGCCTTTAGTTAAGGCTCTCTCATTAAGTGTTTATTTAAAAAGCGATGTTTTATTCCAGATCCCATTATACAACACATAACCGCTCGTAATATTTATTATACCTAGCATTCTTCCAAAAAGTAAACTAAAACATATACATCATCAACCCATCCGTCTATCACCATTTGACGCGTACTTATTTATAAAAAAAAACTACTTTCATCAGTATGTAACTTCTAGCCTTTACATAATGAATGCGCACTTAGGTGAGTTTTTATGGCGTCTGTTATGTATTATCTGCTGGAACTATTTTTAAACAATGTATATTATTTGTCTCTATTTCCTATGTTGTATCAGGCTATTTATTTTATAAATATGAAAGTTTCATGCTAACCTCAAGTGACTTTTTTACATTAATTGAACTTTACATTTCTTCTTGAGGTGGCAATCAATTTTTACCAAATACAATTTTTTTTAACAGTTCGAAAGGATACTGTATCTAATGGGTAATCCGGCACTGAAGCTACTATGTTCTTCGACTAAGAGTACAAGGTGTCTAACTAAACTGCTGGATACATCAAGTGCACCAAAAGAATATTTTTGGTAAAATTTAAAAATACATAATTTCGAAACGCGAAAAGATTTCAAAATCCTTTTGGTTTCATATCTTTAAACTACGCTCTTTATTTCCCATATAATAGACATACATATGTGAAACCCTGATTTTTTAGGAAAAATGTGTCCCTTCTGAAAATTTTAGATATTTTTTTGGAATTTTCTTTTTAGGCCAAAATGATGACTAGTGAAATTGTGGTACGAATTCAAGTTGGCGGAACAAAATAACGTTAAAAAAAACAACGTAAATAAATCTTATTCAATAGACTTCAATTAAATGTGATATAGGGATAAATCGGTACGATCTCAGCATCATGGAACATAATGGCGGTTTTAAAAAAATCGGTTTAAAAACTACTAGAAAATTGTATTCGCCGATTTTGCCTATCTTTATTTGTTTTTCGCATACGGGGGAGTGGAAAAATGTAAAAAATGTAACCTTTCCGTGCAAATTAATAACTAGCTCAGTGGTTTTTTTCTGAAAAACATACGCATAACTCAGTTTGGAATCAGAAGTAATGCTATTACCATAATTATAACAAACATAATATAATGGGGTGGGCAAAGCCAAATGATCAGCAATTTAATACAAAATTATAACTTATAGAGAATCGGTTGAATGAAAAAAATTGAAATTTGCTTTTGATCCATTTCTCTTTGAGATATTGAGCTGAAATTTAGCACATTTATACACTGTGGATAACCATTCATTTTTACATAATATAAGTTAAGTCGGCGGTATCAAAATGGCCGAGTAACTAATTTATAAGATGATTCCACTTAAAACCAATATTTGAATTTTTCCACATTGTCCGATTTCGAACTTTTGGCTAAAAATGAGAAATTTTAGAAGGCGCCATCGATATGAAGAATTTAATTAATCAACTAATTTGGATATCCTATTATAATAAACAGCTGAACATAAATTAAAAAAATTATATGAGAAACCTGAATCTTTCTTTCATTTTCGATGTAATGACTTATAACGGTTGGTAAAAATTCCTTTCCAATATTTAGAGAGGCTATTTTTCATACAATAACAAAAAAATCCTATGAATATAGGTCTGGAATTGCATCGTTTTTAAAATATAGAGTGTTAAAATAATTTTACTTTTATTTTAGTTTTATTTTTGTGTCTCGTATATTTCTAGATATATTTAACTCAAATTGGAAATACTTTTTTGAGGTGACGACCATTTTAAAAATATTATATTGCTTGGACTTTTTTGATATCTTACACTGTTTAGAAGTGATTTAGAAAAATGTGTTTTTAACATGGACATTTTTAATGATTATTGGCTTGTAAAAAGCTGATGCCAAAACCATTAAAACTGGTCATTTTTATAAACACATTTTTTTAAGTTAGTTGTAAAATTTGTAAAATAAAATAGGTAATCCGATAATAGTATCAAAACATGTCGGTGTCGCTAGAGCAAATTTTTTGGCTTGGTTAAAGCGGTCGTAACCCTAAAAAAAGTGTCAAATTTTAATTACATACCTCTGAAATGTACGAGTCACTAGAAAAAAACTAAAAAATATTTAAAATTTTAACAGGGTGTCGAAACAATTAGTTTTCAAACTCCAATTCATAGGAACTTTTTTTTACATTTTCTTCTGTAGAATAGCCTTTCGAAATATTGGAATGGAATTTTCAGACATATTTGAAAACCACAAAGATAAGAAAATAATTGATAGGTTACTGAGTTTTCTCATGATTTTTTAATTGTTGTTCAATTGTTTATCGAAAACCTATTTGAATTATTCATAAAAATCCACGATAACTTTATATTTAACATTTTTTCTATGTTTTATAACAACGGATATATAAAACATTTTTACTCTCCTTTGGATCACCTTGTACATACGGTGTTACAATTGATGATGGATGTTGAAGTGAAAAAAATTAATTTGTTCATGTAGGTGGCCCATCTGCAAATCCTAATTCTTAACCAAAAGTTCGAAGTGGGTCAATCCGGAATTCAGATATTGATTTTAGGTGGCATCAGACCATATTCGGCCATTTTGACACCGCCGTCTTAACTTATATGACGTAAAAATGAATTGGTAACCAAACTGTAAAAACGTGCTAAATTTCTGCTCAACATTTCAACAAGAAGTGTGCCAAAACTAAATTACACAAATTAATCCTGTCAACGGATCCTCTACAATAACAAACTACAACACGTTTAAAAATTGAGCCGTTTATTTCGTCACTAAGGCTGCTAGCATTCAAACTAAAAATCCGTTTCTCCAAAAGGGTTTACCGAATATGGTATAGGAATCAATCAATTTGAATTATATACTTCACACTTGAAGACAATAACTATTGTATTTAGTTGCTGATGATCATTTGGTTATGCTCTACTCTGTATATTATTTTAATATTAATTATGTTAGCGGCATCACTTCTGACTCCAAATTTACTTATGGGTATATTTTTCTGCAAAAATATGACTGATCTAGTAATTAATTTGCACGGAAATATTACATTTTTCCATTAACCCCCGTATTCGAAAAACAAACGAAGATAGGCAAAATCGGCGAAATTAGTTTTTTGCTCTGGTCCTTGAATTATTTTGGCATGAAAAGAAACTTCCAAAAAATATCTGAGATTCTTGGAAGGGACACAGTTTTGCAAAAAACAACCGGGTCTCACATAAAACTCTGTATATGGTAGTCTTAGGAACTAAAAAGAGTGGTTTAAAGACAAGAAACTGGAAGAAGTGCCGTAATCACATGCTAAAAAAATAATTTTGAAATCTTTTTGCGTATCAAGAGTACGTAACTTTAAATTTTACCAAAAATGCGCACTTGATGTGTCCAACAGTTTATAATTATACGAACACATTATGAACACGTGTTCACACGTCACGAAGCAAGAAGACACAACACATCGACAGAATGCACGAAGCTGACGTGTTGAATCAAATTTGTATGAGAACCATAGGCCTGAATAACTTCCTACAGGCTCGATAATCCCAGCCGATTGTGTTATTTTCGTAAAATATGGACTTTTTTAAGTGGAACACCCAGTACAATATAGTTTCATTAAATGAACCTGGTCTTGTCGATTATAAATTAACACATAAATTTAGAGTTAATGCCTCTTAAAGCAGGATTTCTGTAGATTTTGTTGGTCGCCTTTAATGATAAAGGAATCAAACCTGGAATATTTATAATCGGAAAGACTAATTTAAAATAACTAAGTCGAATCTTATTTTCTTCATTTTCTTCACTTTCCAATTGTCATTTGTTTATTTTTAACAACTTAGAATGTAGATTTAGATATTTTAGATATTATACATTTTGATTGTAAAATGTAGAGATATTGAAAACTTTTCAAACGAGCTATGACTTGAACCTCTTTGGGGTTTGCCATTTTTAATCAGAAGAATCCGAAGGTTGACCTAAATAAAAAATATGCATTAACGAATTTTTTATATTCTGTATCTGTCTTTTGACTTGAAACTCAGTCAAAAGAAAAACGCTTTTAAATAAAAAAAAATTTAAGATATCAACTATATGTTTAAATCATTTTAACAATAACACACCCTTCTTGTAATTTGACTCCTTGCCTCTATTTTAAAATACAGATAAATCTAAGTAAAAAATTGCAGAACTACATATGTGCTTACATGTATTCTAAAGTTCTTTAGTTTGTGTTGTCCACACCCTTCTATAGAGTTTTCTCTGAAATTTCTAAAACCACCATAAACACCGGGTAGTTTCCACTTACCAAATGAACAAACCTGGTATGTATATTCAATTTAATTTATTGATATTTACTTTCCTGAGAACTGTAAGAAAACTATCTCACTTCCGAAACCTTTTTTGATACACAGATGATATAACTAAAAATAGTACACATCGAAATAATATGTGTAAATATGTGACCAGAGCAACATTAACGGATTAGATTACACCACTAACGTAGAGAGTTATTACATCTAATGACATACCTATCTAAATTTTAATAAAATTGATTTGTAATGCATCAAATTATGATCAACCTAGTTATTAATAATAGTAGTTATACTTAACAATTCGTGGAGTATACACGAAAACAACAAATTAAGTACTATATATCAAAATAGTGAGTCATTCATACATATTATTTGTATGTTAAAGCCATTGAAGAAAGTAAGCTTTCTAATACATAGTTCAAATTTCTCAAATTCAGTGGGACTAATTGGTAATAAGGACCTAAATATACATTTTTCATCAAATTTAGAATAAAACAGATAAATTATCTCAACTAAAAATCCACCTTTTTCCCCTAACATAAGAATTAGATATTACTTTATATTTGAAAATTTTCATGGTTTAACCGCTATGTACCGACAATGGAAGGGTATATAATCTTGCCTGTGAAAAAATAAACATGATCCAGTTTTTCCAGTATTTTATTATCTACAAACCGTTTAAAAACTAAAAAATGCAAAAACTCAAGAAAAACGTTAATCGATGAACCAACTGATTTTATGATGAACTGATAATGACATCATTTTTTCAAACCGAGTAAAATAGGCGTGTGGTGTTCACGTTTTATTGTTTTGTTAGGTACCTTTCTAAGTATGTAATGTAAGATTGACAAGCACATACCGGTTGACAATGATTTAGTCGAGTTTGTTTTTCGATCGGTTCCAGTACTAAACTAGCACACAAAAAAACTCGACAAACTACATTTTTTATATCATTTTCAAAGTGCTGCTTTTAGTAATTTTTCTAGATTTGGTCTCATTAATTCAATTTATATTATTTTCAATATTTTTGTAATAAACAGTGTATTAAAAAATTACATAAACATGAAAAAGTTTATGAATGCTCCATTTATTCAAAAACGTTTTTTGCAATATTTTGGGATATAAGGTTAAAGTTTATAATATCTCAATTTTTTATAGTTTTCCACTAAAAATAATTTTTTGACCCATCTTCAAAAAAATGTGTATAGCACGTTCAGTGAACTGTTTAACTTGTTATACACATTTAAATCAACGATTTTACGGTCATCAAACTTAGTTGCAGCTTGCAGGGTACGTATTAAATCCAAGACACATAACCGATGTTTACTTATGTATATTTTGATTAAAATACCAGAGAGTTATGTAATAAGTCTAATAGATACACTGAAGAAGTACCTGGTATCGTCGATGGTGCGTAAATAAATTAATGCATTGGCCCGTAGCAACGAAATAAACAGATGTTTTTTTACTGACCGCAGAAAATAATAAACACTTTGTGACTTTAGGAAACAAACCCATGAACACTAAAAACATTGAAATATTATTTTTTTACAACTGCTATGAAAACATTCAAAAAAGCATATAATCAGCATAGCAAGACTTTTTAAGTATAGCCAGATTTTTAAGACTTTTTAGTTTTATTTTTTCTTTTCATAACATTTTTACTATGAAAACAGTTTTGCAATACCTGTTGAATTTTTGTTGTTTCTCCTTATTCCCTTTGGTTAATACCCTTCAACAACTTGAAACTGTGTTGAAAAGTAATTATATCCCCCCAAGCGCTAAGTCTGGTTACGCTAGTGGCGTATATAAACATTGCTTTGAGACGATGAAAGTTTTCGACAACCAAAAAAAAAAAGGTCTTCAATAATATGAACTACCAAAAAAAAAAAGGTCATTACTTTATTTTAGCCATAAGTAAAACTGGGGTTAACCCCCAAACCCCTCCTCCCTATATGTGCAGTGCTACATTACATCAATAAGATCTGAAAAAACTAGTTTCTTATGCCGTGCAAGATCATTTCGCATTCCTCAAATTGGTTCATCATTGGTCAGCTCCCGTGTGCAAAATTCAGCCTACTTCATATTTTATTCTTAAATTGATTTGCAAATGCTCTCAGCTATAAAATTAGGGTGATTGACTAGGCAAGACGGATTAATTGAGAGAATATAAGAGAGAGGAGGCCTGAAGATGTAGGGGACATTCTAAAAGTATATGGGGTACGACTCTCTACATTCGCAATCTGGGCTATCGACGATTTCGAGTCTATGGAGACGACTCGGCACTATGTAGTGATTGCTTCTGATTCTGCACTTAGTAACAATTTCCTTTCTTTGCAGGTGTTTTGAGCTGTAAACCAGGGTTTGATATACGGTGTTTGTGCAATTTCTCTGCCTTCTCTTGATCTCTCCTTCCACTTTTGAAAGAAACGTTGTTTGCATGAAGGGATACATAATCTGTAATCTATTCTCATATTCGTAATAGTTCTAAGAATTCTTCCCAAACTGACCAATTTATCCGCTTTTTTGTTTCCTACTATTCCTGTGTGGCTTGGAACCCAAGCCAAAGATATCCTAAA
Organism: Kuschelorhynchus macadamiae; assembly: GCA_030620095.1. NCBI lineage: Eukaryota > Metazoa > Arthropoda > Insecta > Coleoptera > Curculionidae > Kuschelorhynchus > Kuschelorhynchus macadamiae. The sequence goes on along the minus strand of JAUTXW010000189.1, from coordinate 1,251,148 downwards.
GTCCCCGTTTCCCACTTCATCCATTTTTGCCTTGGTTGCAATTGTAATATGATCATCGATGGGCTTAGAACTGCTACTAATCTTCTCCAATGCACTCCGGCTGTCTGAAAGTATTACCACATTGTTCAATCAAAAATTCTCTATTAGTTAAATGGCATATGCTAATTTTCACAGTTCTTTGGATGCATCTGTGAAGACAAAAGCTTCGTCTAGAAATCTTACCCTGGATTCATAGAAAAAAAACTGAATTCCCAGCATTCGACGAATGTCTCGGGAGAGGAGGATTTTGGCTATGCAATGTTGCCAAAATATTTATGTTATTTCCTTAGAGTTTTTTTTGGCAAGCTATTTGACATTGACAGATTCGTTCTGAAATGAAATTTGTACGTTTACTTTTTATACAGGTTTTATGTCTCCGGATACGAGCGATAATAAAAACAGTATTTTACCTTTTTAATAGAACAGTTAGCAACCCTCCCTTTAATGTATAAGTTGCAAAAATATTTGAAATGTTTTTATGTCAAATATTTTTATGTCGTTAAAAATTAACTTCGACATTTAAAAAATGGAGTGTTATAGAGTATTTAAATATACGCCTTAAATGCAAATCATATTTTTGTGAACAGTGCCATTTTTAATTCTTTCTAATATGCTATTGCCAGCACATTTTTTAAAGCCTGTTTGTTATCTTTATCAGGTAGTATTTAAATTATTATTTTTGGATAAGTAAAATTTTTAGTAAAATAAATACAGAAGAAAATGTTTATGAGTTGGAAAAAGTAAATATTAGCACTGTTAGCAGTTTCCTTATAACTCTTCAAAAGGTTTCTTTATCACACAACAAATATGATTTCTTTGAGAATTGGCCAAAATTAATGGGAAGTGGTTTTTGGTTAAAGGTCAAATTCCCATAATCATTTAAACAAGCTAACAGGGTAGCTTATCGCGCAAATGAATTGACATCCACATACCGTCAAAATTATGATAAATTTTGCACCATTTGTTTCCGTACTAATTGATAAAACGCAAATAGTTCATTCATATGGCATAATTATTAAATATGTCTGTCTGACGTCTTTAATAAGCGCCACCTACAAGACTGACTCATACTTAAGGACAAAAAGGATACGATCTTACATTGTATGTATACACGTGTCTATGATAAAATTCAGGAAATATGCTGTATATATGTCTTTTTTATAGTAGCGTTTGTTTCAATGTATGTTCAGATCGCTAGAGGACTAGCCAAAAGCAAAAGTTCACTTAATGATGCGGAAAGTTGAGAAAATTGAGCAGAATACAATAGCTGTAAAATAAAATCAAAAATATCTAATATTATTATTTTTTTCAGGTTTAATTAAAACGAATAAAAAATTTTTAAATTTAGTGATTCTGAAAAATGTATGGAAATTAGTATTTTCAACATCTACACAGTAAGCGCACATTAATAATTAATAACAAATCCAGTTATTTTTTAAATGCGTATCAAGTTTCATCTTGACATGTTAACCGTTATGGACATAACTTGCGAAGTTTTCGTACTATTTTACCGTTCATTACTCAAAAACTAAGTGTATGTTTATAACCTTTTGAAAAATATAAAATTGTTTGTAGCGTGTTCTAAATAATGTTGCGTTTTATCACAAAAATCAAAATGTTTAAGTTACTTAATATAATAAACGTGGAATTAATAATAATTATAATAATATACTTTTAAGATCGTTTTTGAGGAAGATCACTTATTATTTAAGCGGAAAATATGAAATCATATAAAGTACATAATGTGTTATCTAAATATTAATTTAACAGACTCATAACTTATTACTTAATTAATTGTTTTTACTTCCCTCGTAAAAGGTAGGTATTGTAATTGTGAAAAGATCACCCTACGAGATTTTTTCAGATCTTCAGATATCTGGGTCTCTAGATGCCGAAAAATATTTTTTCTCAATTCCGTCGGTCTGTCTGTCTGTCAATTCGCGGCATAGCTACTCACTTACGTAATTGACTTTTAAAATTTGAATAGTAAAAGGAGAAAGAGGAACTAAAAGTCCAGTCAACCTTCTTGTATCAAAATTTATTAAATTCCTACGCATTTCGATCCTAAGGGATCATGATCAGGGTACAGCTGATTGTCTGTAAGTATAAAAAAATTCGAAATAGTGTGGAAAAATCCGAAGTTGGATAGAAAAAAAAATAAAATAAGTTAAAATTAAAAGTACTTACAGGAAATAGGACAAGAAACTTATCACTTTAGATAAAGTTTCGCACAAAACAGTGGACAAAAATTAGGGGTCATATCGTGATGACCCGGTAACATTTTGGTAAAAATCCCATATGGCAAAACAAAATGGCGGTCACTAGGCAATGTTAAAAAATATTGTTAAAAAACTGCTTATCCAATTTATCTCAAATTTTGCACAAACATCAAAAATTGTGTTGAAATTAACTGGTAACATTTTGGTACGAATCCAAGATGTCGGAACAAAATGGCGGCTTAATAAAATATTTAATAATTCAGCATGAAAAAACTGCCTAATGGAGTGATTTCAAATTGTGTGCCATAACTAATTATGGTTTAGGGATCAACTAGAAAATCTATGTTACTAATTCAAGATGTTTATTTTTACGTTTTAACGTCCCTAGATGCCAAAAAATATGTTTTATCAATTTCGTCGGTCTTCTACTACAAAAATTAAGAGTCATATAGGGATGGCCTGGTAATATTTTGGCAAAAATTGTGAATGGCGGAACAATCTTAAAAAAATTATACTAAAAAAACTAATTGCCCAATTTACCTAAAATTTTGCACAAAAATCAAGTGTTACGAATGAACTGATAATATTTTGATATAAATCCAAGATAGCAAAACAAAAATTAATAAAATAGTTTTAATTTTTATGCAAGAATTACGTGTGATATATAGCTAAACTGGTAAAGTGTCAATGTGAAAACTAACATAGAACGGAAGCTTTCACGGCTTTGGTCAATTAAGAAATCATAGTTCTTGGGATTAGACCATTTCAAATTGGAATTACTATCCGACGTTTCGCCTTAGAATGCACGAGGCATCTTCAGGGATCTTTACTGTATGAGATCTGAACACTGAATGAGCTCGGACAGATTCAGGCGGGCTTTTATACCCGACTTGTGCTCGCCGAACCGTGACCCTGTGTTAAGATCGGTTTCCACGTGTGATGTAGACCGTAACCCGTATTTCTATTGAAATTTTTTGTATGTTTAAAAATTCCAATAGATTCCCTGATTTTTTGTTTATAAAATCCTGGAACCGATGCTAGAACCTTGGTTTCCTTTCCTACATTTATAATATGGCCAGTGGTATGCTGGTGCTCAGCTACAGCAGATTGAACAATGTGTTTCTTTTTAATACATCGTTCATGTTCCTTAAGTCTAGTTGATATTGGGCGTCCTGTTTCTCCCACATACACTTCTCCACAGGAGCAAGGAATTTTATATTCTCCTTCTGTTTGAAAAGGTACAATTTCTTTCGGGGATCGCAAGCATTGTCCAATCTTCTTATGTGTATTGAAGATTATACGTATGTCGGACCGCCGAAGTAATCGTCCTATTTTGTCTGTAGTGCCATGTATGTAAGGAAGAACAACACTACCTAACGGTGGCTCCTTTTCATCCTCCTTTCGCGGAGTTGGATTACTATATTTTTTAATCGAACGCGTAATATCTTCAGTGCAATAGCCATTCCCTCTCAGAGCTTCGGCCAGTTTCGATGTTTCCGATATATTACAATCTATATAATGTGTATAACTTTCTTATCAAATAACTTTGTGCATAATACATAAAATGTAAACAGTAGGTGGTATTTGTGAAGTTACGGGTAGAGGCTAATTTTTAAATTTGAAAAAATATATTTTTTGCTACAAATGCTAAATTCAGCTAAAGTGTCAGGTAAAGGTATTCTTTTCAAATAAATCCATCTTTTACCTCAAAACAGCCAAATATATTATTCATTAAAAGTGTTCAACGCCTAAAAATCATTCATTTATAATATAAAGTTTGCGAGATGTTATCGTTATCGTATTTAGAAATTAATTGTATGCACCAAAGAATTTATGTTGAACTGCATGAGAAAAATATAAGTCGATTTTGGATCAAATAATGACTAGACTACTAGTCAGCACAACATGTTGCACTAATATTTGTTGGGCTTCAGCACTTTGCACATTGTATAAATTTATATATGAATGATTACGTAAGTGGGAAGTCAATTTCTCACTCCCTTTTATCGCATACAGATTTGGTTACTGCTTAATGTAATTCGTGGCAATATTAATTTAATAAGAGTCTGATACTGAAGATAGTGAAATCGATAACTAAGAGACGAAGTGCTTAATATAGAACAAAAGCTTTTACATCTTTTGTCTACTAAGGGAGAACTGCACGCAAAAAGTGAAAAACCAGCGACAAGGTTTAGTCAAGTTCAAAGTAAGATGAAAAGGTACCTACCTATTAGAGAAAACCTCCTGCACGTCCGACCTCAAAAAAATGTGTTATGTATAAGTAATTTAAATTACATTTCGTTTAAAAATGGGTTCAAAAGGGCTCACGCGCTGCAGAAATACAAAGACATGAGTACGATTTACCATTTGAAATTTTGCAGTTACGTAGACAAGGATCAATGCAAGGCAGTAAAGAGCCATTTTGTGGAAAAAAAATTATATGCGACGGCATTTGCGTCAAAAAGTAGTCAAAAAATGGTCGAAAATTTGATAGATTTGATTTTTTCATAAAAATTCGCCTTTAGCGCCCAACTATATATATATTTCTCTATTAAAATCACTGTATAGAAAGGTACGACGTGTTCCATTAAAATAAAATGTAACTTGCGCTTGTCACGCACTTTCGTTTCATTCTGTATAGGAATAAATAAAATATTTAAACAACTCAAGCTCTTATGATTAACTTTCATACAAAGAGTTCAGAGGGCTCTATTTATAATCAATCATCCTGTACATATGAAGACTACTATATTTGCTAAAATACATAAAAAATACATAAAATACATAAAAACATAATAAAAATTTGGTGCTGGTCTAGTGACATATAACAGTGTTCTTTAGTCTTTTGTTTTTGACATTTAGCATAATTTGTTAGCCTTTAAACTTTAAGTTTTAAGAGACAATCCTGAAAATCAATTCGAAACTCGAAAGTAACAATAAAACAAGCAAACTATTTAAAATTTGATTATTGAAAAGTCTACAATAAGAAAAAATTATTGAAATTTCTTCAATAAGGAAAATTTATTAGGAAATCTTTCGGAAATTACATTTGATGACCAAATTTGATTTACTAATGTAATAGTGACAGACGATTCTAAAAATAAGCTTTACGTTAAACTGAATTTAGTCTAAAAGGAACAAAATATTATTCAATGTAGCTACTAGCATTTTCAAACTGACTAAAAAGAGGAAATCAAGATAGCATATTATGAATGAAATTTTCTTATACATTCTAAGCTTTTGTTCTAAAAACGATTCAAGTTGATCATAGCATGTGTGTACTGAAAAAATAAAGATATGAAAGAGTCCTTGCTTGTAGGAATCAACACGAAAATAAGATAGGTTTGCTTTTATGAAAATATTTTTAGAACAGAACCTTATATTTAAATATGCTTTCTTGTTTTCTTCTTTTCTTCCATATTCGGTTTCAAGCAGTTTTTGTTTTTTTTTTAAATTAATTTATTATCTAGCTTTAAGTTGCAAACAAATTTTTTTATAGCTTATACATTTATAATAATTTGCACCACAGAATATTTCATAAAATGAAATAAAACGTTTTGCTTGTTTCGGAGTTTCCAGAGGCTTCACTGATCTCATTATTCTGAGATTATCTGGTACTAAGTATGATAGTAATGAGCTTCACTGCCTGTACAGTGATTTGATGCTGTTTTGTAATTAAATGGTTTAAATCTGATGCCTCTGCCTCTTCTGCTTTGTTTGATATAAAACCTCTCGATGTAAATTATGGTAATTTTGACCATATTTGCTGTACTTTTTTAACTTATAACTAAACTTTACGGAAACTGTAATTGTTATTCGAAGCACCTATCGATAAGATATAAGTTATTTTACGAAACGAAACTCTTTAGCGTTATTCGTCCTGTAAAGTACACGTAGAGTGAATTTATTGAAGACAGTTAGCGTAGGTGCTCTCTGTAGGAAGTACGCATTGATATTAGCCACCCACAAGGCAGGCTTAGATCGCGTTTCATTTATGTTTGAATCAAATTGCTTTAATCTTTATATTATTGCTTTTTGATGGCGGGATCGCTAATAATATATTTTAGTATACAATTGTAAATAATAAGAGTTTCTTCTTTTTAATATTTCGACCACCGATTAGGACAAATTGTTTTTATTCCTGCAACTTAGTTGAATGAAATATTAAATTTTTGCAAGTGTAAATGGCGTACAAGAACTCATTTCGATTATATCACACGTACCATCATGTCTTTTGGGTTCTATTCTCATCACACTGGCTCATACCCAGGGAGGTCATAAAGTCAGAGATTCTCATGGTGGCTTAAACTTAAACTGATTGAAAGTGAATTTATATATATATATATATATATATATATATATATATATATATATATATATATATATATATATATATATATATATATATATATATATATATGTTATCATTCCGGCTGTACATCCGTTCATCGCTGTTGTTCTCAAAAGTACAGTTTTGCTGATGTTTCGCCAAAATCACGATTGGCATTTTCGAAGCTTTCTTCCTCGCGTCCGAATAGAGTTTCTATGGAAACAACATATTGATTTCAAAAAGTTTGAGAGAGTTAACCAGTGATTTCCTGGTAGTGTGAATATGAAATGAAAATGATACTTTTCTCCTTTTTTTTATTTACTTTGGTTATTATTATTGGTATACAGTGTTTGGGTTTACGTTCTTATTGAATGTATAGAGTTTTATATAAGAATGCTTCATTTAATCCTTAGATTGTTGTAGTTAGCTATAATAAATTTGGCTCAGGTTAATTATTAAATTCTTTTTTATCATTCTTCCATCATCCATCATCTTCCTCTTTTTTAAATAACATTAAATATCATTTCTTTTATTGGGAGTTTGCAATAATTATTTTCTTGTTCTGAAATGTATGCATGTTTGTTTGCAAATCGAATGTTTTTCACGGCAAGTTCATGCTTGTGGAGCTTTTTATTGTTTAAGTATTGTGTTCTTATTCTTATGTAGTTCTTCGAATAATTTAGACATGGAATTAACTACACTAGGTTTGCTTTCTTTTTTTTTAATTACTTTGCTTTTCAAGGTAGTGAAAAGACTGTTTAATGAGTTCCTTATGTCGTGTTTAGACAAAATATGTTTTTTTTCCTGCCTTTTTTGTGTTATTACAAAATACTATTTTTTAAAGATAATGATTTTTTATTAAAGTCTCCTTAACTTTCTTCAAAAACTCAAGAAGTAAGGGAGAATGCACACTCGGTTAGACCTACTATAACAATATTTTATTCTTTTGATGGTTTGGGCTAAATTTCAAGAAACAACCTAGTTTTTATATTTTAGTAATTTTTGTTTCTTATTAGAGTTAAGTCTACAAAATTAATTTGGTTTTTATCTTTTTTCTTGATAAATTGTAATATGGGGTGAAAGTTAGTAAAAACATTTAATAGGTCCTTAATGTCATTTATTGGGACGCCACTGCGGACAGTCAAGCAATCGTCTATATGACCGCTATCCGAAGCTTTCGAATGTTCATGTTCTCTTCGTAACTACAAATATTGATATAGCTCCTGTGAGTGAAAAATAATCGTACAGGAATAAAAAAAATCAGGCGTCAAATTTGCAGCAGGCCGTTATGGGATCTTTCGCATCGAGACATTTGATAATACTGTGACAATTACACTTATAAATATTTTATTATAATCTATAATAGTGATTATGAAATCATGTAATATTAATTATTTCTTTATGTTAAATCTCACACTTCCACTTTACCTGACGTAAATCTTATAATGGACGTTCATAGATAAACTTTTAAGGAAGGTGCAAACTTTTAGCACCCGACTGTCTTGAAACGGGGAAGCTGTATATAAAATATTTGAAAACGTTTGTTACATGCATGAATGACGAATATAATTATAGTTCAATTGACTACGCATTCCTAGGATAAAAATGGCAGTGCTGCAATAAATCTAGCATTAGACTAAATACCAATATTTTTTGTACTTACCTAATTTTTTCAATAATAAATTCATGTTAGGGACGGTTTTTAAAGTTATCAATATCTTGGAAGTTATTAACATAATCATTTATTACTTTAAAAAAAAATAAAGTAGAAATCTACTATGTTATATTTAACGCCTGAAAGAAAAATCACAATATAATATTAACATTGTGTAAGGGGTTAACTGAATGTTCTGAATGAAAGTTGTCATTGGATTCACTACTTCTAGGATTGACAATACACAACATGAGGACCAAAAAGGATCAGTTCTGGGGCCAATCCTTTTCCTGCTGTATATAAAAGATTTTACGCTTGTCGACATTGGAGAACAATTTACCATTTGCGGCTGATACAAGTATACTATGACATGATTACAGTTTTAATGCCTTTAACCTGAAAATCAGATTTTCCGAAAATTAAGAAGTACGGTGACACAAATCGTTTATTCTACAATGTTGGAAAGAGCCACATTGTGGTTAAAAGTGATATTTATGGACTGAATATTGTAGGAAATATTGTGAGTGGAGGGGCCCCAAAGACTCTTTATCACTTTTTATTGGAGTCACACTTGCGAAATGGAATTGCTTTCTGGGAAAATACTAGCAACTACCTTTTTAATGTCTAATAGAGAACTAGGCAGACCATTGTTTAAATAAAGAAAAAAATAAAATTGACATCTTTGTTTATAATGGAAACAGTCTGCATGATTCTTAAGAACAAAGAAAATATCCCCAGCACAGATTATTTTTGTTTTATAGCTTGGCATTTTTTATATAATTGTATTTTATATGTTAATTGACTTTAAGCTTTGTATATAAGAACTTAATGTATCTTTGACAAAAAGAACATATTTTGAATTGAATCTGATTTTTAAGAGTAGAATCATAGTAGAAAATAAGAAACATGTAATAACAAATATTTTGTTAGGTACGTTTTAATTTTGATTTTTTACAATTTAAAATCAGAAAAATTACTTAAACTGAAAGCACGACAATTAGCATCTTCCATGTTTACCCCCAGTAAAACTGTTTTCCTGGCTGGAAGGCGGTACGCAATGCTGCTAAAAGTACTATACTACTATTAGGATACTTCCCGAGTCAATGTTTCTTTTTGTTTATTAGATATATAAAATTATATATCAAAAGCTTTACATAAATTAAAAAATTTAAGCGTGGCTTCAACTTAGCAATTTCATCTATCACTGTGCTTTTTTATATATCTGTTTAGATTAAGGGTATAGTTTAAAATGATGCGCTTAGTCGTCGTGACGTGGCGACAAGGATAAAAATCCTTTAAAACATACTATTCGGGCTTATGATTAGAACAGCAGTCTTTGGCTACAACCCTTGTTGTAGTTCAACCCCTCGGGACCCTTTTTAATTACGCCACTGGCACGCAAAAACGTTAAGAGGTAACAAATTATTCGTGAACTAAAACTAAAATGGACAAATAATCCCTAAACTAGGAAATATTCTTGACTGATTGTCAGTTTGGAAGTTTATTAGCTGTAAAATTGTAAGCCTAAGACGATAATCAGATCCCTCAAAGTGAAAATGTTGATTATTATATAAAACCGTCATTGTCTGACCTTCCTTCAAGAATATATTGCTTCGGGTATAAAATCGAAAATGTTCACGGTTTATTACAACAAATTGTTCGTTACGTCATCTCTGTAGGCTGTGTCCAATAACAGGTTACCGGCGCAATGCGACCTGTAATTTTACCGGCACGAGATTAAATCGCCTTTGTTTATGCAAAACTTTACTGTAAATTAATTTTGGATGATTTAAAGTATCGTCTATATTGTATGTATTAATTTATTTAATAATTATCTTTACTTATTTAGAAAAATATTTATGTATTATAAAATATATTTACAATATTTTACAACATATCATATTTTGAATGTATACATATAAAATAAAAAAATTATGCTTTGTAAAGCAATTAAGATAGAACCAGAGTCGCGGTTATGTATGAAAAAGTCCGCTTATTTCCAACAATAAAAGAGCTAGCAAAAAATGTTTAATAAAAAGGGGTTTAAAAAATATATTGGAGTAAAGAAATACTAAGTATTTCAATTGCATTTTTTAAATGGAACACCCGATACATATATTATATATTCATCAAATGACCCTCTTCTTGTTAATTCTAATCATATTAATTTTTATAGCTTTATTTTTAAGATCGAAGAATAACCCTGTTATAAAAGGCAACGTATTTCTATTGACCCCACTATATTGTGGAACCGGTTCTCTCAAAACACTAATTTTCATAACATGATTTTTCTTAAATTCCTTGGCATATGTGAATTTACCGGTAAAGGTATCAAGCTTGGTACATTTCTAATCACTAAGCAGATACCTATTTGATGGACGTATTAAATCCAGGGTATTTCCATAAAGCGTGACTTTATAACTATTCCTGTATAATTGGTTTTTTCTCTACATCAATGGATGTTTAAAAACACTAAAACTTTTGTATTTGACGTTTTCTTCTAATTTTCTTACATTGGGAAATAATCGACTGTTTACAGTTTCCATACATACCAGCGCCCTGTATATATTACATTATACTATATAATATTTGTCGATATAAAAAGCAAGACGCAAGTAACTAGAATAATCAGTGTTAAGAACTATTTACTTAAATATTTCTAGAAAAAAAGTACCTGCATCTACCCTTAACACGCGAATATAACTTTGCGATGTTTTATATTATCAATAGTTTTGTATAACTATATTTTAGAGTTGAAATGGTCAGACTTAGCTGCGTTTTATCCGTGTTTAGCTTAAAGCTGCACGAATCACACCATTAAATTACTGATTATTGCTTTGAGGCTAATTTTTTTTCATAGTGTAACAAAAGCATAGCGTTTGCATATAAAACATACTATTGGTCATAATTCGCCCCGGCCCAATATCGCCTCGATTTTAAAAAATAATAGAACTTGTTAAATATAAGATGTAAGGTTTATGATGTAGTTAATAGACAAGATGTTCATTAAATAGCTCTTGTTTTGCTTATTATAAATATACTAGGTTTGATAATTTATCTTTAATAACATACGAAAAATGTGAGAAAATCCCTTCCATAAGAAACAAGACATTCACGCTGATACTACCAAAAAATACCTAGTTAGTTATTAATATGTAACTTTGACACTATGTACTTGAATGTTCTCGGTTCCTCTCTAATATATTGCCTCTTAAGGTAGGGTTTTTGTCAGATTTCTTGGTTTTGTCAAACTTCATGGGTATCTTTGAATATACCGATTTCAAACGTAGTATATTTACAGAAATGCTATACAGAGTGTACAATTTAAAACAAATATATGGATACTCTACACATATTTGAGAAATCCGATGTTTATAAATATTAATTTTGAATAAACTAAGTAATAAACTCTACATCTTTAGAATTTATCATTTTTCTTAAAATTTAACCAAGATTAGTAGTGGCAAATTATCAAAGAATATTCATAAAAAAATATTATCATTTTAAGCATCAATAATTTAATAAAAATATTTGAATAAAAAAATCTAGAAAAATTATTTCAAAATTAACACACAGTTATATAAAAAGCATCATATAAATATATTAAAACACATACCTATTAGAGTACTTTTGTTTCAGGCTTAAAAGATTTAAAAGTTTTAGGGTTTTATACTTAAGAGATTCTATACATCTTCATTTTTTTTAATTGTGTCATTTCTTTGTTATTCATGTTAAAAATCTCTTAGCAAAGGTAAAAAATTAGCGATTTTAACTTTCATAATAAAGATGGGTTCGGGCCCACTAAAACCGATCCCAATGTCCCTAACAGAGAACCTCATTAAAATTGTAGAACGGGGAGCAAAGAACTTTGTCCAGTTTAACGCCACTAAGGCACACTCTTCTCTACTATATCACAAATCTCCCAGTACCCCCACCATTCAAATGAATAAGCAAATGCTTTAAGCCAAAGATTTCTTTAGCCTAGTCGGTATCCATTTTCAGAAAGATCTTAGCTGGCATGGTCACATCACCTCAATTGCCATAGCAGCCGCGAAGAAATTGAGTTTTCCTTTCCGAGCTCGACAGTACTTTTCTTCTGCCAACCTTTGTACCCTTTACACTTCGCAAAATAGACCCTGCGTTGAATGTTGCTCGCACATATGTGAAGCAGCCTCCCTTTAATCCTTAATACTCTTGACTCTGTCCATAGAAGAGCTATTTGTCTGATTGATGATCCAAACTTCACAACAACACAGCTTGAATCAGTAGAGCATTGTCGAATTGTGGGTGATCTGTCTTTGTTTTACAGATAGGATCACGATTTCTGTTCTGATGAAATATTATCCATTGTGTCCTCCTTAGTCATTCCTGCCAGGGAGACTAGAGTATCGATCTACATGCATCCCTTCACGGTCCAACTGCAAAAACCTAGGACCTCCCCTTTTGTTGGTTCTTTTATTCCCAGAGTGTCCAGATTATGAAATGTGTTACCAGTAAGTCTTTAAATCCCGCATCAATAAATTTTTGCTGTCTTTAATTAAAGCAACTACGGTACCTAGTACTTACTTCGGCCTTCATGGTCTACTCAAAGAAAAAAAATGGTTTTGTACTTCTACCAGTGTTTTTTTCTGGCATGTGTATTTACAATTATTAATGTTTGCTGACAAGTGACAATGTCTGTACTGGATTGCACATTTACGTATGTTAAGTTTGTGATATTCCTAAATCCAAAATACGTATTTGTAAACCAATACTTATTACCATTATTTCCCAGGTTTTTATTAGTTAATTGGTAGAACTACATAATGTAACTTAAACGTACACTCAAAACAGTCACATTTGCACTTATGAATAAAGTAGAATTGACTCCAGGATTTGTAAAGTATGTGCTATTTAATGTTATTATTATTATAATTATTTAAGTAACATGTTACAAATGTCTGTTCACTCCAAACATATTTTAGTTAATAATGAAAATAAACAAAAGGGTATTATTATTTTTTTATATCCTAACTGCTGATAGAAAGTGAATAAAACACTAACCTAACGTAAGCAGCTTTACAATTCAGAAATTATTTAAAGCAGTTTTACTTGAATCGTACTCTGGATAATATTAACCTTTACTTTGAACCGTATTATTACCACAAGATTTCATCATCTTTGGAGGTTATTGTTGCCGGATGTGTTATCAGTGAAAGAACAGTTTAGTTCCCAGAAATCGTATAATCAGTGAAGCATGCGCATAGCTCAGAAATATAACAACCGTAAAGGCAACTGTCCGTAAGCGAAATATAAATGTTCACGCAAATTTTATCGACACTAAATCGACTCTACTGGGTGGTAAACGCATAAATTAGATTTAAATTTAAGGTTCTTATGTGCGATGGATGATGCTAATGTATGCATTTTACACGCATAGATAATAAGTATCGCATGAAAAAGTACGACGGATTTTGATTCCGAGATTAAAATCGTTTATCGCTCGTGAAATGCGAAAGATTTCCTTAATGTCCATTTGGCACCATCTTCAAAGCTTTCTGGTCCATCTTCAGAGTTGGATTAAAGTGTCAAAAGTGTGAGTCGTTGTTTATCTTACCTTTTCTAGGAGCAACTATCCAATTGGTACCGTTCGATATCCCCATGTCACATGTGTAATGCAAAGAAGGTTCCAAGCATTCAACTCTACCTAACTGCATATTATGCCAATATATCATTTTCTTGTAAAAATAAAAAGAGGCACAGACATAAAGATGGTAAAATTCCATAAAGTTATTCAATTTTCATTACCTCAAGGTCCTCTGCCGCCTTCGCGGTTTTTATGGTTTAACGGCATGCTTTTCTGTGTACAAATATTTAATAAAATACTTTTTATAACTAAATCAATGAAATTATATTTCCGTCGGATTAAGAACTATTAACTATTTTTCACAGACTTGGAAGCATAGTGAATATGTTTAAGTAGAGCCAATTGAAAAAATCTAAATATCCAAACATAAACTACATCTAAACATATTTCCTAATATTAGCAAAGTTAAAATATCTGTTATTTTTGCATCATAGTTCTTATTCATATTTGTGAAATGTTGTCGATTTTTGTCTTACTTAGGAATATGATAACGAGGATTCTTTGTAAATTCTTGTAACGAGGATTTTAAGAGGAACTCGAACAAGAAGTTTACGGCTTTTATTGTCTTCTTATTCTTCTTTCGAACAAGTTTTAGTTTAGAAAACAAATGAAAATATAAAAGTATTTAATTAAACGCATGTGCCAATATGCTAAACTTCTTGGATATTCTAAATCGTTATCCCTACTAGCTTTTAAATTATCTAAAAGGGCCACCACTTAATGGTTTTCGCGTTTGATGGTCGATAAGGAACATTACTTTCACACTACAAAAAAAATAGATATCACCTATTTTAGTCGACTGCTTATGTGAAGAAATGCGCCTGAATAGATCGCCGAGCTATTACTAAACACGTCTCAATAGTCACGTTGTAGGTTGTTGGAATTAAAGTTCGCTTTTGTTTAGTAAACTGCAATTGGTGCACCAAGTTGCTTAGGTGAGATACTTAGGGTATCTTCTACTGCGCGTACTTTTGCTTACATGTCAGAAAAATAGCGAAAGGATGCATGCCCTTGACTGCAACTTACATAACTTGAATTTAAATTTATTTTTTACAGTTTTTAACTTTAAAGTAGTGTAATGTACACGGGCAATTTTTTTTGTATATTTGCGATTTCATAACGAAATTTTACTATTTATTATTACAGATAAAATAAAAAAAATGCCAATGGATATTACGGTGCGAATTAGGATTCTGGTCAAAATGAACTATTTATTTAAAGATTTTATTCTTCAAAATAGTTCTCTATACATGTTTGAACAACAATCCTATATACAGGTAAACATTTTTATATTTTTATTTAAAATTGAAATTAATAAACTTGAAAAGTTCGCAAAATTGACGGATTACTCTCGTCAAGATAAGTTACAAGGAAAAATTAGGTCATACGGATTTTACTTCCTGCAGACATGTACTGCTATCAAGAGGTGAATACCCTTTTAACTTAAAATGTTCCAGGCATTACTAACGCAGTTTTATGAAATATGAATGGGCGACTTCACCACATACTCTGTAATGGTGTTGCCGCCTGATGCCGTTACATACTGAACACGACTTCGAAAATTTACATTATCCTTTGGAAATAATGACCCTTTTAAATGATAAACTTGTAAGTTGCGAGTTTATCTTTGGTCGATATTTATATTAAATTCGACTGTGTCAAATATTATACAATATTATTTGGTACTTTAAAAATTATAACTATTTCGTTGTTAATACGTCTTTAATTAATTCAATGCATGAATTTTATTTAGAATAAATTTAAACAAAATTATTATTTCTATTACTTTTTTATTTTGAATAAAACCTGCATAATTATGTCTATTATGGTTTTCAATTGACATTTTTTTATCTATGGTCAAATCTCAAAAGCTGAAGGCCAAAGTAGTATGCAACCTGGTTCTTCGAATTTATTTTTGATTCTTTAAGACATAATTTGGATTTTAAACTAAATATATGCTAGAGTTAATCAATACATTCTAGAGAACGCTGGTTAAACTTTATGTTTAATCTTGCATACCTCTTATCCTTTTTTAACTTATATATAAAAAAGCAGCTCTTTATAAGGTCGTGTACTGCGATTTTTTTGGGTTTAAACGTCCCCAGTATTTGACTTTAAACTTTCAATCCAAAAGATTTGATGTCCTATGGCTTAAAGTTGATCTTCAAATTTCCACCATTTTGCATCCACTGCTGTTCCTAAGATGTTTCCTACAAGGAATTCTTCGGCTTTCTATAATGGTCAATTTTACAATACCCAAATTGCTTTCTTCTAAATCATTCTAGCAGATTTTAACGGTCACAGCACAAGATTGGTTATGATTCATCCAAAGCTATTTTTTAATACAGAGTTTATTTCTTCTACATCCATCCTTTTCAAAAACTTTAGATTTAACCAAAGATAATTTAACAATATTAAAATATGAACAAGGTCAACGCTGAATTCATATAAAAATAACTGTTCTTAGAATTAATTCTGCTCTCTTCACATATTTAATAAAGCCTCTATAGACCTCTGGTAGTTACAGTAGCTTAAGAACGACTAGTCAAACATGAAGATACTTATGCTAAATATGTTTTTTTATAATCAGGCATGTCTTCCACCTTTGAACGATTTCAACAAAATTATTAATTATAGTCGAATGCGCTCTTATCGTGCGGGTCCAAAGGTGAACATTATGAATGAAAATCAGAAAACACAGTGAATACCAAAATGATGTGTGATTCTTTTATCGAGCTATTAAATCTCGATGGTCTATTTATTTAAGAAGAAAGAAAATAGTTTTTTTTATTATATTACGCAGTATTATTAAGATAGCCGCCTAATATTATTTTATATATTAAATGCCGAGGGACTAAATAAGAAAATTCCCTAAATATGTATTTGGTTAAATTTTTTTGGTTGGCAAAAACAAAAATACACAAAATGGCAAGCGCCTTAATAAAGTCAGAAGGCGGTTCGAATCAGTGGAACAATCAGGATATGTTCTGTTTATACAGCCACTTAATGAAAGTGAGATTTTTTTATCAATCACCACAAATTATAAGCCCCGCTTGACCTAAAAATCTAACCACTTATACAGTGTCATTTATTTAAATGTAGGCCAAACCCTGTGCAAAGAAAACTTGTTTTTTTTTATGTTACGATAAAAAAATTTATTTTGCAAAAATATTATACTCTTTTATTAAAAATCCAAGATAATTAGTTATTACTTCCCTCGTTAGATTTTTTCAGATCTGTACGTTTAAGAGTCCGTAGATGCCGGAAAACATGTTTTCTCAATTTCGTCTGTCTGTAGGTATGTCAGTCTGTTCGCGGCATAGCTAAAAAACTACTTACCCGATTTCTTCAAATTTCAGTCTAAAATTAAGGGCCATGCATGCGAAAAATACAGGCTATATATATATATATATATATATATATATATATATATATATATATATATATATATATATATATATATATATATATATATATATATATATATATATATATATATATATATATATATATATATATATATATATATATATATATATATATATATATATATATATATATATATATATATATATATATATATATATATATATATATATATATATATATATATATATATATATATATATATATATATATATATATATATATATATATATATATATATATATATATATATATATATATACAGTGGCGTAACTAGCCTACGCTGCGCCTGGTGCGGATTGTGGATCTTGCGCCCTTCATAGGAATCCTGCTGAAGTCCCTCCACCGGAGGCGGAAAATTTTTGATAGCCACGCCCATATTTTAAAATAAAAGTCGTTCAAAAATCATGCCCAAGATAAAAAATTGTTAATGGATTTTTATTTGATAACGTGCGCAGTTACCATTTTTTGAACCCTTTGAGACAAGAAAAAAAGTAATTTTGTTTTTTTTATTATTAATTTTCACATTGATTTAATTAATAATTTGAACAAACAACAGTTAGAAAAAATAAATCACATTATTTTAATAAACAAAACGGACATTTTTAAAACAAAGAGAAACATTTTTAAAATTTGGTGAAATGGGAACTCTTAAAACAAGGAGTTAAATCAGTGAACACTTAAGCTACCTAAGAACTAAAACTAATTTATAAAGTAATTTTGCGAGATTTGCGAGACGCAAACTCGTCGATGAGTGAATCAAAATCCAATTGTTTCGCAATAGAATTTTCAATTGATAAAATTCCTAACCCCCTGAGCCTTTGCTGGCCCATTGACGATCTTAAATATGTTTTTATCAGTTTTAGCTTACTGAAAGCTCTTTCGCAAGATGCGACTGTTACAGGAAGGGTAAGGAAAATCTTGAGAGCTGTATCTACGTTTGGAAAAGTATCTGCCAAAGAGAATTCGTGAAGTTTTTGCAGCGTGTCTTGAAGGTTCTCGGATTCAGTTTCAGAAAATAATACATCTGATTGAAATTTTAATGATTCCAGTTCGCCTAAAAAGTCTAATGCGTTTATATCGCGTTCATATTCATTTGCTAAATCTCTGGCATGCTTTTTTAGCGTTTCGACGTCATTGTGTTTCAAGTTAGCAATTGATAAAAAATTATAATCTTTTGCAATTGTATTCATATTTTCGAACCTCCATTTTAGATCGACTAATAATGAATCTATCGCCTGAAATATTTGTGTCCTAAATTTTTCTTTGCTGTTTAAATTGTACCCTTCATCAGTGCTCTCGTCCAGATCTTGCCGTTTAATTCGTGTTTTTCTTTTTTCCGGAAAGTGGTCGTCAATATCTATTTCTTGTGCCAGATCTTGAGCATCATTGAAATATTTTCCAAAAGATTCATTTCGTATTTCTTGGACCTGTTTTGTTAAACCTTCAATTATTTTTGAAGCAGTATCCAGTGTAATATCTTTGCTTTGGAGGGTTTTATTTATTCGATCTATAGCAGTTAAAATTCTGGACCAAATTTGCAGGAAACAAAGAAACTTGAAATCGATGCTGTTGATCAAACTTTGTGCACCAGAGATCGTCTCTGCGTTAAAATTGTTGGACGTCAATGTATTTAGAGCACCCATTACTCCTTTAAGCTGGTGATATAAAGCATTTACCGCTTTGGCTTTGGAAGACCACCGAGTATCCGCATGACATTTTAAAGTTATTTGAATCTTCTCCAATAAAATATTCCAACGTATTGTTGACCCAGAAAAAAAAGTAAATATTCTCTGAACGGTCACAAAAAAAGTTATTATGTCCGGTGTAACGCTGGCAGCATGTACTCCTGCCAAGTTAAGACTATGTGCTGCACATGGCACAAATCGAGCATATTTATTAATTTCTTTAATTTTAGCTTGTACGCCGTTGTATTTCCCGCTCATATTGCTACCGTTATCATAGCCTTGTCCTCGAATATTGGATATATCTAATTCATCCGCTTCTATCTTGTCCAAAATTTCTTTTGATAAACCCTCGCCGGTTTTCTGATATGAATGTATAAAATCAACAAATCGTTCTTCAATAGCAACTTTTCCTTTGGTAGTTTTTACATATCTTATAATTTGAGACATCTGCTCGTTATGTGCAAGGTCCGGAGTGCAGTCAAAAAGAATTGAATAATATTTGGCTGCTTTTACTTCCGCAATAATATGTTTTTTAACAGCACCACTCATTAAACTAATAATTTCATTCTGTATCAGCGGAGAAATATATGATACCTGTCCCTTTTTGTGTGTTTCTATGTGATATTTTAACTCTGGATCATATTTGGAAATCATGTTAAGAGCACTTAAAAAAACTCCTGAACCGGAGTCTCCCAATTTTTCATTGTGTCCCCTCAATGCTAAATTGTTTTCAGCGCAAAAAAGAACAATACTAATATGTATATTTAAAATATGTCTCCACTTCATTTTTTCCCGTTGTATGGCTGATTGGAGTGCATTATCTATGGAAGAGTGAGATTTAATGCTCTTTTCTAACGTTTTCCACCTTATCACATTTTGTAAATGGCGCGACGAATGCTCGTGATCTGGAATTCTAGGACTTAAATGACGCCAGTTGGTAAACCCTTTTTCTGGATTAGCTATAGGTGGTGTATTTGGATTTGTTGAAAGTTTTTCATTAAAAAGAATGCACGGAAAACAAAATACCGCTTGTCTTTTGCAGCTATAAATTATCCAGGTCCTCTCCGTATATAGTCCATTGGGTAATTTTCTTTTAAACCAGTCTCGAGAAAACGTCCTTTTGGCAGTATCATTGGAGGTCATATCCGTAGAAGAAAAATCAAAATGTTTACCCTGATCAGGACCTTGTTCGACCAAAAAACATCGAATTTGATCTGTCATTGGGTACCAAGTAACAGGATCATTTCTATCGACGGTGACGGTTGTATTCGCAACTACGATATCTAGATCCAGAGCATCTTGAACATCGGGCTCATCATTTCCATGGGAAGTATTTGAAGATTCATTGTCGTCATCCTGCACAATCGGGTCATTTCGGTTATCTTCCAGACATAAATTAAATGTTTCCGATACTTCCTGCGACGTAGATGGTAATGGCAATGATGAAATATTTGTATAGTCAGTATCTCTTTTCTCTTCGCTATTAGATATCAGATGGTCACTAGTTTTAGCCCATTTAAGTAATGTGTCGGCCATTTTTTTACTATTGGCTTCTTTTACTCTTTTTCGTTTCCGAAACTCCGCGCCAGATGGTCTTTTTGATGACATTTTTGACAAATACCACCTTGGTTCTTAAATCTAAAATAAAACAAGAAAATCCCTTCATTTCTGATGGTGAACTTAGATTTGAAGATTGCTATTATATATTATAGCTTCGCGAGTGCGGCCAAGAAGAGTGAAATTTTTTTATTTTTTTTTAATTCTGCTCTTGGAAAAACGTAAAAAACGTCTTTTTATTTATAGTAATGTAAGAACGCAATTTATATATACCTACTTTGCACCGAATAAAAATAAACTAACTACCTTATATTCGGAATTACAAAAAATTAGGTATATGTTTGACTTCGATAAAATATCTATTTCAACAAAAATGTTACAGTCAAATAATAAAAGTTGTATTGAAATTACTTAGCTAGCCAAAACCCAGCACTACGAGTTTAGCAAAACGGAACGCTACTGTCGCAAACAGTTTGTCATAAGCTCAGGGAATTTTTAATCGAAATAGAGTGAAAAGCATTCACAAAAAAGACGATAAATGATCAGTTATCGAGCAGGATGAAAAATTATTAAATTACCTATTAAAAAATAGGGGTTGGTGATAGAAGGGTGTAAATTTAGGGTTGTATGTATTTTTTAATGCCATATTATAAAAAAAATAAAATAAAAAAAATTTCGAAAAAAAATCAGGTGAGGCCAACCCTTATCACTTAGGGGTATGAAAAATAGATAGTAGCCGATTCTCAGACCTACTGAATATGCATATAAAATTTCATACAAATCAGTCGAACCGTTTCGGAGGAGTAGAGTAACAAACATTGTGACACGTGAATTTTATATATAAGATTTCTTAAAAAAAAACCTAAAACTAAATAATACCCGATTTTTAAGGAAATATAAAAAATATTTGCAAGAAAAAAATTAAATTAAAAAAAAAACATAAAAAAGTACTTTACAACGGCACTTGAACCCGGATCCTCTGCGTGCGAAGCGGAAACGCGACCACTTCATCCACCTCCTTTATTTTTTAATGCTGAATCGTGGAAAAATAGAAAACAAAACAATTTTGTCCATAAAATAAAAAAAAAATTGTGGGGTGAACCACCCTTAACATTTAGGGGTGTGAAAAATAGATGTTGGCCGATTCTCAGACCTACCCAATAAGCACAGAAAATTTCATGAAAATCGAGTTTGGTAACAAACACCGTGACACGAGAATTTTATATATTAGATAAGAAACAAAGATGTAGTACTACTTACCAACTTATATAGCGCTTGTATCTTGTACTTTGTACTTTTAAACTAAATTTAACAAACGTAACTTCCAAACACTAACGTGACTGATTCTGATTCCACAAATAAAAAAGGATTTTAAATTGATGATGTTTTATAGCTAACCAGACAATACCTCTCATTTGTACTTTAACTTTAGTTGCGAAAAGCGAACCGATTGTTGTTTGCTTTCAAAGTGAAGTACATTTTTGTCAATTGACAGAGTATTTTGTCACTGGAAAACGCCTATAAAATTAGGGATGTGCAATCTAGATCGATATTTTAATATTTTATGTAGTGTTGGGCTATATCGATTTTAAATTATGTTTTGTAGTTTTAACATAAAAGAAATATTTCCTTGTGTTTGTGCCACCTGCACCACCCTAGTTACGCCACTGTATATATATATATATGTATATATATATATATCTATATATATATATATATATATATATATATATATTCTATAATTATCTATTTATTGCCTAAAAATTACAAATGTACTAAAAAAGTAAGCAAAAAATGGTGTCAAATCTAATAAAAAAATGTTTAAATTAAAATTTACTGTCTAATATCCAGGATCCAGTGGCAAAAGCTCTGAGAATCGGTATAAGAAATGTACAAAAACTTGTGCATGAAAAAAAAAACATAATTTACTTCCAAGATTAAGAAATGTACACGAAAAAATCCAAAGGCAAAAGACTTAAGTTACAATGCAAAAATGGATATTCATAATTTATGATTTATACACGTCAAAGACTAATAATGATCCTTCAGAAACTTTTTAATACTATAGACTTAAAAATATCATCTTCACTTAAAAAGTCCTCAGCTTCTGAGTCGTTCTAAATTGGCGCAATGATCGTTGGTGCTATTTCGACATCTAGAACTCGTTCTCGATTCCACCAATCCCATATTAATTTCTCCGTATGTTCCACAGATTTCTGCCAGTATTCCGGCGTAATATAATTTAATGAATCTTGCCAAACAATTTGTACTTCATCTGATGTAAGACCATCGTTCACGTGTTTTTCGTAATATGATTTTGCCCCAGCCCATATTAATTTTATTTCATTAAACTGGCAATAGTATGGTGGCAGTCGTAAAACCTCATGTCCATTTTCCCGTAATATTTCATCTACGACATATATTGTTGATTTTTTAATAGATTTTGCCATTAAAAGAAGATCTAGTTTCAGCATATTGGGTAAAGATGTTGAAGAAAACAGTAAACTTGCACCTGGGAGAAATCCTATTAGAGAACCTGCATGCAAAATGATGAACCGTTTTCCCGTCCCACATCCCTTTTTTCTCTTGACACTTTTTACAGACTCGTCCTGCCAAGATTTCGAACCACTTCCATCAGAAAATATCCAAGTCTCGTCTAAAAATACCACTTTTCTAAATTTTGAATTAACATTTTCCGTGTATTTCTTTAAAAACTGGATACGCCGACTTGCTATATGTGGCAACTCGCATAAAAATCTTCGATTACAGTCCTTTTTATATCGAAAACCCAACATTTTTATTAATTTTGACAACGATTTTGGTCCAATTTCTAGTATGCCTCGATTTTTTAAAGCTTCTTTGAAAACTTGAAGGGTTATATTAGTTTTTGATGTGTATAAATCGTAAATTGCATTACGAACATCCATTTTTACATTGTCACTTAAGTCGTCTGTCTTAGGCTTTTTTCGTGTACATTTCTTAATTTTCTTCGGTCGTAAATTATGCTTTTTTCATGCACAATTTTCTGCACAGTCCTTATACCGATTCCCAGAGCCTTTGCTACTGTCTCCTGGATATTGGCCGGTTAATTTTTATTTCCGTAATATTTTATTAGATTTGATACCATTTTTTCGCTTTGGATGCAAAAAACCCGAAAATTGTTTTCTATTATTCATTTTGTCACTGACTTGTCAATCTGACTTTAAAGTGACATCGCTTAAAGATTTTTGCAACTGCTGGTATCTATATGTATATCCTCTTTTTTTATATGAAAATATCATAGGTCTATCTAATTCATCTTCCGGATTTTGTGCCGAGGATATGATTACACGTAATAAAAGAAAAACAAACTTAAAAAGTTTGTCGTTGATAAATCGTATGACACGCACGATAACACTGCTTTTGACTATAGCATTTTTCTCGCATTGTTAACATAAAACAGAAGGTGAATTGAATCTTAGGCTTTCGTTGGTAACTCTTGTCAGTAGTCTTTGGCATAGTTTTGATTGCTCATTATTAAAATAAGAGCGTATTTATAAATGACTTTGAAAAGTTATAGTAGCGGTCTTGGCGTAAAAATGCTGTTTATTCAAAGGTAATTAAAAAACTGTACTGATTTCTGATTTCTGTCAATTTTTTAAAATATTAAGAAATAACTATTGTATTATCTAGCAGCATATGACGACAATATAAGACTGATGCTTTTTGTAAATTGCATGATGAAATATAATTTATTTAGGTTTGACAACCATTATTCAGTCCACTAAATTAAGTGGTTCTGCTTTTTAAATCCCACTGGAGTTTCGAGCAATATAATATCCCCTATAACTTCCGTTATTTTAAAATTCCGAGGAAAACAGGTATTCAATATTGTTCTCAGAAGTAGACAAGTTGACAACAGGAAAATTCCTATAATAAATCCTTCTAATGAATATCACTAGCAAAATTCTTATTTTGCAATATACTTTCCAATACATGATTTGTAGTATTTTTATGATCCGCTATTTATTAATATACCAAATGCAGTTCCAACGATAAAAATGTAGTGAAGATAGATGTAGCACAAAATTCTGATAGTTTGAAGCGTGAATTCGAGTCTTCCGGTTCGTCTCGTCGAAGGCAGACCTCTGTGTTATTAACATAAGTGGTTCCACGTGTTCTGTTTTGCTGCTTTATTTCGGGGGGAAACGAGAGACTCAACCGCTCAGAGTGGAAACTAACGACCCCGCAAGAAAGTGAGCAGACGCTGTGAACGTGTGAGGCCTAGTTGTTTCTGCATTCTATCCCGCAGTTCTACGTAGAATATTAGCGTAATGGCCGCTATGTGGCGGGAGTGGGAGGGGTAAGGGGACAGCTTGAAAGAAAAGGTCATCTCGTGAGACCAGTAGTACTCTCAAGGGGCTTCTAGTGGAAGCCAAGATGCATTTCAAAAATTAAAAAGTTGTTTGAAAGATTCGGGGTGTTCGGGAGCTAAGAGCTCGCCATCCGGACATCCTACCTATTGGGCTGGAGAATGGCGCTGAAAGCAAAAAAGTGGCAGCCGACTCCATTTTGAAAAAGAAAGAAAGAAAGAAAGAAGCGTGAATTCGTTGTTAGAAAAAAACAGTTGTCCTTTCTACCCGACTGCTCATACAAAGGGGGTAATTTGTGTAACAATCATATTTGTTTGTTATTACCTATAGGCTAAAAGCCTATACTGATTTCCGTGAATGAGCCATTATCATTTGTCTATATCAGTCTTTTTAGCAATATTTTTGTAAAAATAAATCAAAATGTCAGCAGCTTAAAAACAAATATTATTTTTTGAACGATCGCAATGGGTTTCAAATTAAAAAGTGCTTAAGGTGATTCCAGATTATCGAGATATCCAACTCTAGTTAGATACAAAATAACTTTTTTTTTCCTGTAAATGATATAAATACAGTTTTAACAGAAAAAGTTCCTGGGTTTAAGAACTATTTGCTAGCAATACCTTTGTGGATTCAGGCGACCTGAAAAGTATACTTTTTAATAACAAGTTTGTTTTTTTGAATCGTACACCTTATATAATATTAATTTTTGAAAATATGTAGCAGGTATGAAACCTTTATCTTTAAAAACAACATTTATAATCAGCAGAAAGAAAACCATTTAAATATTAAAAAAAATTTGTAAAAATTATACTTTTGAATGCTTGCTACCTTGATTTCAACAGCTTAAAAGGTCCAATCAATTTGTCACAAAAATCAAGCCAGATATAGGAATTAACTGGTAATATTTCGGTATAAATTCAATTCGGGGGAACAAAATGGCGTGTTAATAAATTGTTTACAAAATATATTTATTATCGAACTGACTTTAATTCAAATTAGGGAAAGGAAAATCCATATTCACTTCAAAATGTTTAATACATTTCTCGACGCGAAATGCAGAGAATCTGAACTCTAAAGAATTCTGTAAGGAAAATGAACATTCTAAAACGAATTAGCTATATCAAAAATCGGTTATAGTTTACACAGACAGTCCATCAAGTACTAATAAATTAATTCTCGATGGATCCCAACTATAATATAAACAAATCTGTCAATAGATTCCAGCTATACGGATACAACAAAAAGTTCGGATCTATTTAGGAACTATTTTATTTCGCGTTGTCGTCTATTCGGAGTGGAATATGTCTTTGATAACATTTTATTTGACTTTAGAATTTCCTTTTCTGTATTCAAATTCTAATAATTAAATTTTGAACTAAATATGGATTTTCCTTTCTCCAACTTCTAGATAATACACTTTAATCGAAAACTTCCTTCAAAATCTTGACTTTAAATTTAGCGTGACATAGGGATGGAAGGATAACATTTTTCTGTCATTGCAGTACTGCGGAACGATATGGCAGTCTTCGGAGTTAAACATTTATTAAAAGCAACTTATCCAATTAGTTTCAATTTTCAATTAGGTTTCTATTTTCTTCAATTTACTAAAATAATCTCTTACTAATAGTGGTGCTACACCCCTATCCGCTCCCCAGTTGAATCCGGCTTTAACTGTAATAATCATTTCGTGAGAATGTATGTGGGCATGCCCTACCATCTATTACGTAGTACAAAAATGTATGTTCAAGGAATATCTTTTTCTGCTCTATTAGTTTGCTTGCTTTGTTGTTGCCAAAAAGAACAAATTTTAATAAAACCATATTTTTTTTAAGAAGTTAAATAAGTGCCTAATATATAATAAATATAAGAATAGTGCTGACAAATAAAAGTAACCTCTGAAAAAATGGGTTGGAAAAATCGCAAAATTTCTACTAGGTATGATGTTTAAATTTTTTTCTTAATTAATTTTTTTATTAAAATCCTCTGAATAATAGATATATTGCGACGAACACACGAGTCTTGGAAGAAGAAATCTGGCATTTCAAAGGAATGAGCATGCATAACATTATCACCACAGTGTGCAGTGCTCAGATAGTAAAATTTTAAACGTAATACGAGGAGTAGTAGTAAGAAGAAAGCATACACTCAATCGAACATGCTGAAAATATACATCAGCATATAACAGCGTACAACTTACCAATTGAATTATTCAGTATTGGACTTACTTGAAAATAAAAAAGTTAATTAGTATAATTTAAAAATATGTAAATTTACATACATCCGTTGCAATAATATTTAACAAATTTGCAATTTTTCAAATAAAATAATGGCCTAAGATCAGACATTTTTTCACAAAAATAAATATGGCACGCAGTTTAACAATAAAATATAACAATATCATAGGGCAACATATGCCACATATGAAAATAAGTTGAGTGAACTATTTCGCAGTACAGATATAAGAAAATTTTAGATATAAGAAAAAATAGGAGAACGTAATACTTCAAAATAGGCGACATCCATATTTGGGCTCTTTACACATTAAAATAGTAATATCAATTTATAGATTTAATTTTTTTTTAAATAAAATTTCAGCTTTGTTAAATAGATGGTAATTTTGATCAAACTGTTTTAAATTAATTATTCTTTTAAATTTGTAGCTGAAAGGTGGTAACATTCCTCCAGATGTATCAAAGGTAAATATTATTTATATATATTTTCTTTTCAGAGGTCTTAGAAATATAAAACAACAATCTTAATATATAGAAATGCGCTTTCCAACCGCTAAAAATTATAAAGGTGATATATCTATTTTAAATTCTTTCAGATTTCATTTTTATTGAATATGCACACAATTACCCAACCCAATTCGCACAATTGCCTACAGGTGTTGGTAGTCGTGCGAAAGTGCATATTTTAATTTACTATATTGTCAGTGCAATAAGGAATGCTTCTCTTGCCACTTTTGAATCTATGTTAGCTTCCATTTCCCTTACATATATTAAAACTATATTTCAAGAAATCTATGTTACATAATTTAACGAAACAAATTTAATTACTTTACGATAATAATTATTTTGTGCTCAAAATTAAATAAATTAGGTTATTTTTAAGCAAAAAATGATAAAACTAATGTGTATAATTTTTAGGATTTATCGCCACTTAGAGGCCAAAGGAAATTATGATTATTTCAAACTAAAAATAAATACTGATCTGTATACATAATTTCTCAAGGTTTTAGTTTTGATGGTGTTGTCATTCGATATGTTAAAGATAAACATATTATTAATGAAACATATTTTATTTAAAAAATATCTTATGTAATAAAAATATCAATTTAAGGAAATAAATCTTGTTCCCATGTAGAAAAGGGGTTTCGGTTGATTAACCAACTGCAATTTGAAATGCACATTATCATAGATAATCATCCTTCAGACCAGCCCGGGCAAAGGTACTAGCCAACCGGCCCATAAGATAGGAAAATCTCGAAAGTCTCTATTAAATATTCAAATGCTTTATATTACCTATATTGGTAAACTACAGGTTTAATAATTAAAAGAATATAAGTATAAAACAAATGAATCTCTGTATTGTCTCCTATAAAATTTGCAACAAAAACAAACCAGTCATAGTTAAAGAACAGAAAATAAAAGTAATATTAAATAATAAAATTTTACTATGAAAAGATCTTTGGAACAACTTCTTAACTTATTATACACTAATGAGGGTACTGAGACAACAAACTACTAACAAATTGTATAAAAGTCTAATTTGTATTTACTACCTTTACTTTAAGACAGCAAAATGTAACAGATAACAATAGAAATACACGTTCCAAAATTTGTTACAGTCAAAACTAGCAACTTAACACTCTCCAAAATAAATTAGTTGATTAAGCTAGTTTGTTAATAATATCCTCATTATCGAATTTCAAAGGATCTCTTTTTCTATATTGATAATTATAAACGATTCCAAATGTTCATCAATTTAGAAATTACGAGCCTTTGTTTAATATATTTTTAAATTGAAAAACTACGTTTTCAACATACGTGTGTAACATATAAAGTTAAAAGAAAAGGGTAAGCTAAGGATAAGGGTATTCATTTTGATACATGTTGTATTTAATTATGCCGAGATAGCAACAATGTACGCAGTTTTTACAAAAACCGCTTTCCTCCCCACACTGACATTTATTTTCTATACCGTTATCAGCTGAACTATTCTCATCAGTCAGTATTTCTAAATCTAAAACTAAGTGATCAAAGTTTTCTTTCGAAAATATTCTTGCAGTTATTTTATAAACATTCAAGTTAGTTCCTAAGAAAATTATCTAATTCTTCTTTGATTTTTGAGGGTTGGACTTCTTTACCGAATTCTATAAATTTACGTGAAATATATTGCATGCTATTTTCGGGTAACCCGTTTCATTTAATTTTTTAAGTCATTAAAAGTATGTCTTTTGTATTACGGACAGTCTCATCCGTAATACATTCATTGTAATTCTTTTCTTACCTTTCTGCTTCTGTAAACCGGGAAATCAATCATCTTCAATATCAGAATCGAGATGCTAATTATTCCATTTTACCGTAAACCCAAGACAAAATATCGGCTGAAAATTAAATGGTCCAAAAATAAATTAAACCAGACGTCATCTGACTGAAAAGAAAAATATATGAAACATAACCTGCAAATATTATTTTCTTGGTTATATCTATACGAAAACAAAATTATGAAGAACTAGTAAATAAAGTGCTATATTAATAAAAAACTGTTTAAATTTTATTTCACCCCATTTTTAAATTACATATCAAATCATAATCATAATAAGAAAAATATCTTTTTTTTCTTAAATTCGAATTCTATAGTTTCACACTTCAAATCAAAGAAAGTAAACAATAGAAAGTGTGCGAACAATATGCATTCAGGTATCGGCTAGAGTCACATGAGTGTTGTTATAATGTACCAGTGGCGCAGCCAGGATTCTGTTCTGGGGGGGAGGTTAAAAATAATTTTTTCAGTTTTAAAAATAACTTTTTTTTAAAATTAAATTAATTGTGTTATAAAAATATTATTTTACACCTCATCAACAGCAACAGGAATATCATGGTGTATATAACCAAAGCCAACCCATTTAAGCACTCCTCACCAGTGGAATTTCATAAATAGTTTTTAAAATTTTAATTGTTGAGAAAGACCTTCTACAGGACAATGCTGTAACTAGAAGAGTTGCTATAATACTTAGGAGTTTATAGATAAACGAAAACAATTTTTCTCACAAATCTGTAAAGATTCCAAAGCACTTTTTCACAACACTGCTTCACCTTCTATAGAGGAGTCAAAACCTTCTAGTTTACAAAAAAATACCAAATTTTGCAAGTCTTTAATGACTTGTTCTGACTGTTGTTAAGTTTTCAATGAATATTGAAATGGCTTTAAGATTTCTTTTTGGGATAAAAATTTGGTATTTATAGACTGAAGCGTTTCATCCAGGAAAGGAATAAAAATAGCTCGCCTGTAATAGTTCATCAGGTACATTCTGTCTATTGATTTGTCGCCTCACGGCCTCACTGTGAGTGGTTTTGATATGGTTGTATCGAATTTCTTACATAAGCCAGAAAGTGTAAATTATATTTTGTTGAAAATTATTTCCGCTTTTTGTCGCATTTCATTTAGCAAATTATGTAACTTCATTGCAGAATCACTACCCATATTAATATTTAAGTTAACGGTCTGAAGATATCTGCTTAAAGATAATGTAATTTAAAACCGTCTCCAGAGAAAAAATGATTGCAAGTAATCGAGTGTCACATATTGCGGACAGAAGGTGTTAAGCGTCAGATGAAACCTTGGTATCTGGCCACTCAGTAATATCGGTTAAAGCGCCAGCTATAGGAATGGCAACTTCGACGAACGCTTTAAAATATTAGTTCCGTTAGGATGTGGGAGGCGATTTATGAAGGTAAAAAATATAACATCTTCTATTTTGGATCTTATATGAGTAAGGGAAGCGAGTGCTTCCATCGCTTCTATGAACCGTACGCCACTGGTTCCAGTACAGTTGCGTATTTTAGACACCGAACATCCTTGGGATATAGACAAGTTAAGTGTGTGAGCACATCAATGTACATATTGTGGAAAAGGATCAGTCACGGGTACGAACTGTAAAAACTCCTCGTGAACAATATTTTGCTCAACAAACTTTACACAAAATGACATTTAAATCACGCCACTTATGTCCGTGGTTTCGTCGTACAAAAATGAAAAATACTTTGCTTCATTTACCTTGAATACCAGTTTTGTAAAAATAAGTTTTGTTACAAAGTTCTCAACAGCGTGTTTGGACTTCTAACACCCCCCCTCCCTAGCTGCGCAACAAAAAAAAAAGGATGGCTATATAACACAGAATTATTGTTAATGTATGTTTTCATTTAAATTTGATTTAAAATAATGATTTGTTCGACAGGTCTGGTGGGGTTTTAACACCCAAACCCCCCTTCCCTGCGTATCGATAATGTACTACGTTGCAACGTTTGTTTTGCGATAGTCAGGATAGTTTGTTGTTATTGAGGTCAGTTCACGTTCTCTAAAATTGGTTATAGAAAATTTGGAAACAGCAATGCGT
Organism: Kuschelorhynchus macadamiae; assembly: GCA_030620095.1. NCBI lineage: Eukaryota > Metazoa > Arthropoda > Insecta > Coleoptera > Curculionidae > Kuschelorhynchus > Kuschelorhynchus macadamiae. Next base: position 1,219,635 of record JAUTXW010000189.1, on the reverse strand, counting down.
TAGTTTACATATACAATATATATATATATATATATATATATATATATATATATATATATATATATATTACTTGTTTTTATATATAAAGATAGTTATTTGGTAATTGATTTATACACCTTATATAATTAGTAATATGTAATAGTATTCTTGAAAGAATGCAGTAAAGTCCTGTTAAGAAAAACTTCATCTATTTTTGTACTCAAGTAACCAGAACTTACCTTGCAGTAAAACTCTTGTATTATTACAATTATTTATACAAAATCTATAAAGTGATTCCCATATAAATATATGTATATATAAACTGTTATTTGTGTGTGGTGGAATTCGTTTCGACGGATATTTCGGGTAAAGGCCAATTGACCGATTTTTAAAATTTATTTTTCTTCATATTCATTTTGAATATATTTTCTACCATTTTTGCTACATTTTTATATTAAGTTTTTCAAACTGAAAGTCACCGTTCTCTTGAATAATTATATTGCCCATGCGCAAATTAGATGTAACATATGTACGTATATACAAACATTCATTCACTTCAAATACCTACTTAAATAAAACCACTGCTTCGATACTCCAGTATACCACTTTTTTAATTTTGTTTTAAAGTTTATTTTAACATAAACTAAAAAAAAACAGTTATGACATTTATTATTGGCATCCATAAATAAGGTTTTATTCTAGTACCGACTTTTTAAACATTTAATTAGGCTGCCATTTTGTTTCACCATAATGGCTCCTCATCAAAAACACTCACAAGTTAATCGGAAAAAGTAATTTTTCAGCTATGCTGCGAAGAAGCAGACACACTGACTGGCAGACCGACATTTAGACCGACGAAATTGACACAACATGTTTTTCTATACTTATATATACTTTTTTTCTTTGAAAATAAATATCCCTCAGTTTTAATAAAACTTGTATGAGGAAAATTTAAATGGGGTTTCTGTATATTCTATTAAAATAATTAGAAAGTTTAGCCTTGGTAGTTAGATTAAGGAATTCGTTTAAAATGCTTTCTTTCCCAATGAGAAGAGAATTACAACCGTAGCAAAGAAGCAGCACGAAGTATTTCTTTGCTCGTCGTTTTTAAGTCGATGACCCTTACTCCGAAAAACCAAATAATAATCGACGCCCTTGTTCATATTTTATCTTCAACATATAATTTGTATCTTTTTTCCTCAAAGAAACTATAGTCACCGTATGTATATATCCTTATTCGTCAGTTTTTTCCTGATCAGGGATGCAGTAACTTTTATTTAAAAAGTAACATTACAGAAATGCCATTCAGGTCTTCACATTTTAACAACATCTCGATCTAAAAGAATTTCACAATCGTGATACTGAGCTTCAACTTTATAGTCAGTGGCTTCTGTTTTCATCTAAATATTTAGTAGTAAAAAATGAAAATTTTTCAAAAACTATTTTTTCGCTTGTGGTCGACAATCAAATATATCAGCAAACAGATAACAAAGAAAAACTACATTATATAAAAAATATGTGGCTCGTGTCAAGACTCGTTAAGTAATTACTTCCCTGATAAAAGGGAAGTATTGTAATAGTGAAAAATTACCCTTCGAGATTTTTGCGTTTTTGTTTTTTTCCTAGACTCCGAAAAACATGTTTTCCAATTTCCGTTAGTCTGCCGTTCCGCGGCATAACTCAAAAACTACTTGCCCCATTGACTTTAAATTTTAGCGAAAAATCAAGGGTCATAAGGGGATGAAATAGTTATTTTAGTAAAAATCCAGTATGGCGGCACATATTGGTAACCTCACAAAATGTAAAAAAACTTATTGTTAAGAAACTATATAAAGAATGAATTTCAAAATGTGCCCAAAAATAGAGTGTGATATAGGGATAAACTGTTAAAATTTTCGCGTAAATCCAAGAGGGCAGAACAAAATGCTTCTAGTAATTAAATTATGAATATTATTTCGAAATTGAATTTTTAGTTAGGCAATTTGCTTAATATTATTTTATGAAGATAAAATTGAAGATATATGATAACATTTTTTGAGACCAGTTCCATACCTGATACAATTATTATGTAAAATTTGTAATTTATGTTTATCATTAAAACTGATACTTTTATGATAATATTATTTCCAAATAATTATATGCATATATACACTGTTTATTTTTCTCTTATAACAGCATTTTTTGAGAGATTTAATATTCTATCAGTTATAAATGATAGATGTCCTATGCATTGTTTCGATGACCCGATAATATAAATAAACAATTTGGATGAAGGATTCCTTAAGCTAAACTAGTAAATATTTAATTATTATTTTTATTATGGCAATAGCTAAATTATTATATATTAAGAATGTCCCCATATTTTGTTACTAATATTCGGCAACACCTCTTATTATTGTCATAAACATAGAAACTAGTTTGTCGTTTTTCGAGACCCAACAGTTTAGGGTACGCAACGCATCCAAGAGCAGTAAAACAGTATGCCTATTTACGTCACATCGAACGGGGTAAAACGGTCATATTTAGCTATAATATATACGCATTTGCTATTTTACAAAAAACCATCAAAGATGAAACTTACCTATGTGTACAACTATGGTAAAATTACTGACGGAATCGATTTTTTTATGTAATTTTCTTTGACTATATGGTCTGTGAAATTATTTTCTTTAAACGGGGTCCACAAGCTTAACTTTTAGAGATATCAAAAAATGTTATATACAAGTCTCATGGCTTTCTTTGAGACGTCAGGATTGTCTAAAAAAATTTAGAAATGACAGCTGGAATGAGCATCGAATTTGTTATTTTAAATGGAACACTCTCTGTAATATTATTTCAATAAATGGGTAATTTCTTGTTGAGTATAAAAATACCGGGTAATACACTGCCATAAAAGGGTTCCATTTAAAATAACAAAGTAGACATTCATTTGTTTTTATTTTCTGACTGTCATTTGTTTATTTTTTTAGCAAATTCCAACCGTTCTCAGAAACCAGAGAGAAGAGCTTTTAAATATAACCAGACAACCTGTCATGTACATCAAAAGACAACGAAAACTGAGTCGGTGTATATTAGATTATTATTTATACGAATATAAATAGGTTTTTACAAGTATTACAAAATAATAAAGTAAATTAGTATATTTAAAATCATTTTTGAAATATTTAAATAATTTTTAATATTGTACATCTACAAAGTACTTAAGTAGATTAGGAATGTGCAGTACATTTTTAAGTAATAAGTAATACTTAACCAAAAATTTGATATTTATGTACTTTTCAAAAAAAAATACTGAATACATTGTTCCAAGCAAGGCTAATTCAAAAGTACTTAAGTAAAATACTTACAGTATCAAAAGAACTGATTATTTTATTTTAAGTACACTTTTTTATTCAGTACCTCAGCTCTGACAGTACATATACAAATTATATTTTCTTTCATTTCTTTATTTCATGGAAGGGTTTATTAAGACGAAAATTCCGGGTAATTTGCTTACCCCGATCTGTGAAGTACTCCTTTCGTAAACGGAATGATTCACAATAAGGGAAGTTCTGGGTAAACCCAATTTACCGATTTTTTCCTGGGTCATTTCATTATTAAAAACTTGCGAAATTAACATGATTTCTTCTATGTACAATTTGAAAGTATTTATTTGATGTCTTTCTAGTAAATGTTTAGTTGCTACTATAAATCTAGTGACAAAAAAGAAAGTTTTCGATCCATAACGTTAAATAGTTAATGATATATCATATTTTATCTCATAACTTTTTCTTCATACAAGCTAATTATTACCTATTTTTGAAATAAGCAAGTCATAGTTTTCATAATGCTTTCCTGGTTATATTTATAGGTAGTTCATTCATCAAAACCGACATCTAAACCACTAGATTGAAATTGAAAGTTTATAATTAGATCTAAGTTACGAATAGTGTGCATTTTTGTGGTACTTTTGATGCATCTAAATTTGATTTATGTTCCGGTTGTTCAACTTTGAAAGCTGTTTAACCGATTTTGTTTATATGCACTAAGAATAAACAAACACAGATATTCAATTATTACTGCTCATAAGGACGTTTTAATTAAGCAAACAGCTGAATATGGTATGCGCTTTGCAATTCTTTTTTTCCGTATATTATGTGGATTCATAAGTTTGTTGCTTATTTATAACGATGATGCTGATATTTCCGTTGGACGATTTTAAAATAAACAAAGAGTCATACTTTTTAATCTGAAATATTTGCACAACTCATTAAATATTTTCAATTCACGAAATAACTTCTAATGCGAATAATCAAGTGGACCATGCTTCAAAGTTATGAAATATAAAATTAATATTAATAAGTATATTTTTCCGTAAATAAGATTTTCATATATCAGCAAATATTCACTCATAAAGCACATATTGTAAAATTAATGCAGTAAAAGTTAGCTACACTAGGTACCTCAAATTAACTCTTAAGAAAATATATGTTACCAAAGGCTCCGGTAAAAGCCATTTCGTCAACTATAATTTCATCACCCATTGTTAAAGTTCTAAAGTATGTTTTAGATCGGTATAGAGACAGTGGCTGAACAAAATTTGCCTCCCCCAGCAGGTTTCTACAAAAGGCTCTTGTTTCCACTTAACAGAAAATAACTATTGACAAAAAAGACATATTCCCAATTTTGGCTCCCCGAAGGTTTCGACAAAAAGCTCCCTAAGGCACGTACTAAAAATAATGAAAAAGAAATCATCCATAGTATTAGATAATCATTTTATAACCCAAAAACAGAAAAACAGGGCCGGAAGCTAACTGATGATTAAGAAAACCCGGGGACTCTTTGGGCCTATTGAGCTCCCGAGCCCCATACTATATATGTATGTATAACCTGGTTTGGAATGTTTTATAGGGGCAAGAATTTTTTCACACTACACGACACGAAAGCGGAACACGTAAAATAAATTAAAATATATGTAACGCTTGGAGACTGCCCGAAAACTGTAGCAATGCCGTTCACAACAACGGCGTATCGCCAGGACCAGACAATAAATTGCGTGCGGATTGGCATGGCTTTATTGATAATTATAGCTAATAATCTAACTTAACCTAACTCTAACGGGACAGATTCACCTAACAGTATAGGTTTTGTAAAAAAATCCATTTTTTAATATAGACTTGGAATTTTGCTGGCGCGCTTTCTTTACACCAAACCTAACCAATCCTAATCTAACTTAAAATGCATTTTAAATAATTATAAGTATAAAAAAACCTAAAAAAGCTATCCGCCTGAACCAGGGATTCGAACGCATGTGCCTCCTCCAAAGACGAGTATCTTACCACCGAGGTAGAAAGGCCATGCTGAACATTCAACAAGACTTGTTTATATATACTTCGCGGAAATAAACGACGAACCAGTAAGAAGTACATTAAACAAATCTGTGTTGTGATTGGCATGATCCGCACGTAATATAATGTCTTGAACCACCGGGATTGTAGAGCCCTACATTTGTCATGCGACACAGAAACATGTTTGAGTTTGTTCCTAATATCTTAAGGTTAATGAAATATCCTGAACTAATTTTACTAGGCAAAACTTGAAGAAATAAAATTGAGTTGAGGCGAGAAATTTAATCATGTTTAAGGGACAAAATCCATGAATACTATAAAAATAAACAATTACGTAGAGCTGAATTGGGGAACTGAAATATTGTCATATCTATATTATATCCAAACTAGTGCAGGGTTTTATCGTTTCTCAGATATCGTTTCCCTGTTGTTACAACGATATATATATATATATATATATATATATATATATATATATATATATATATATATATATATATATATATGTCGTATGCCTATCTAGCTGTCATTTTTAGAGACACGTATTTATCTATATTAGAATTATTTATTCAGGAGTTATAGTTTATATCCTGGTAAGAAGTAAAACGGTTGTTTTTTAAAATAACTCGCGTTTTTGATTTTGATTCTGCGAAAAGAAGTTATTAAAGTCTTCTGTCTATAAATAAAAAAAAATAGTATTTTTTATATTCTAACGAAAACCCTACAACCGGTGTTGCAAAAAGAATCGAAATGTGTTGGAAAAAATAGTATCACTCGAAAAAAGCCCAATCAAGTTTTCAAGAAAAAGTACAGGAAGGAAAAAAATGGTGATTGAAGATAATACAAAGAGAGCTGTAAGGAGGAGAGTATTTTGATGTTTTTTTAAAGAAATCCTACCTTGGATAAAACATTGATTGATGTGTGTGAAGATGGAAACATTCCATAGTTCATTTTAGAAGCTATCTTTTACTGCTTGTTGATATCCGATGCATAGATACTTATCACTTGTGATGTGATTGGGTCTTGGAATTTAAATGTCGTTTGTAACATTCTGTCCCTGATGAATGTTGTGTCCCTTATGTTATCGTCAAACTTTCGGTGCACTAGCCAGACAACTCCAGATTCGGCTCTTTTATTCTTGCTTTTCCCACTGAATATCACTATATATTCTTCATATTAAGTATTTTATTTTCCTTTTCTTAGTTTCCGATATAGTACATGTATCTATCTTGCGTTGTCTCAAATTCCAATAAAGTTTTTTGATCTTTGGCACTAAATAACGTAACATTCCAGGTTCCTATTCGTAATATACTTGAATTCCAAATTGTTTTTTCCAAGATCGCGCCGCCATTTCGTTATCAATATGTTCTATCCTAATCGAGGCTGCATGTTCGGTTCTCTGAGCATGAATTTTTTGCCCTACGCTGGTTGCTGGCCTCACCTTTATTTGGGCTTGGGACCAGCAACGATAATCCCTGAGCTACTTAATCCACCCAGGGTTGACACACAGAACTCAAGTCCCCGGAAACTCATTTCTCTTTGGTGACGTTTTGTTATAATTATAAATGTCTATTTCAAAGAGAAAAATCGGAAAAATTTCAGGTAAACATACGCCTAATGACTAACCGGGAGGTGATGAAATGGGTTTTTAGGAATATATGGAGCTATGTCAGCTGTATACATTGCTCTTCGGGTAATTTTATCTGAAGTTGTCCCTATTCATCACCACTGAAAGAGATTATGATTATGATTAAAAATCCCTTAATCTTCGTATTGAGTCCGTCTTGTATTCCTGGGACATATTCAGACGAAATACTACCGGTAAATTATTTGCAGCTCAGCATTTCGTAAAAAGCGTATCGTTTATTGGTCGCTTCAAGGTCACAACGCATATCACATGGGTTTTCTGCCAGCTGCTATTAGATGGACCGCGACGAAAATGTTATTTCGCAGTGTGAAAATGGCTGTTTGACGTAGTATGCATAGAAAGAGGAATTTATGAGGGAACGCTGATATTATATTATGCACTGTCACAGAATAGCTAATATACACTGTGGTATTGTATAAGCGCTTTGCCGGAGTGAATGAAACAGTGCTGCAGCTCTATTAACAAACCTCCATTGCTACAGATGTAGATTAATCTGCATTGCTTTCATACAAAAAAAATCTATTTAAAATTATTGGTTGATATTTACAAATATAATGAACTGTTCCAGTTCCAGGCTAACTATAGAAAAAGAATTATTAATATCTCGGGACCACACCAAAAGAATCATGGAGGAATTATTTTTGTAACTGTCGTAATTTGTTACCGAAAACAAAAATAGAACATCAACAAGAGTTCCTTCAACAAAACTGTTTACTAATGATTATAATTTTTGCCATATTTACCGCTTCTTTCCAAAACCGACAACTGATTTCTTTTTCTATTGCTAATGACGCAAACAATTAACAACATTGAATAACAAGAAAGAACATACAACATCCACAAACTGTTCTTTTATGATTTGTTTGGAGTTGACCAGCTCTTTTACACAACGTTAGTTAGATTTATGCACCTATACATACACGTAGACTCGGGCGTAGGCGGTGAGCAGTGCGTTCATTAAATCATTTTGATCAAGAAAAATTCAATATTCCTTTTTTAACTAAATTTAGTGATTGGAAACGCCGCGTCTCTTTCCCGTTCGCGAGTCGAGGGTTATTCAACCCACATAAAATTTCTTTTTTCTGGGTTTACCTGAGGCATACGAAGGAGGTAATATATTCTAATATGATTGTATTTTTGTACAAAATTATTCTTATTATAACTTATGTTCTATAAATCAGATCTATTGTTTTCTATATTTTTGTTCAAATAAGAATTGTCTGGTGGATCGGCAAAATTAAAGTTAAGTTTTTTAACGTAGGTAGTTAATTATAGTAGGCATTACCTTTTCTTTTGTCAAACCCTTATCATCAAAGGTTTAGGTTGTTCTCTTCAACAAAAGGGTGAATATTAACAAATCGCAAAACGTCAATCCACGTGTAGAGCAGTACATTTTCTTTTATAATTTGTTTCCTCTGCGATTCACTTTTTTACTGAATCTACTAAAATACACCGGTCTCTAAATGTACTGTTTCATCATCTAGCCTATTTATATAGAAAAAGGCATCCCTAAAACTATAAATTCTGTAATTTTAAGACATTTTTCGTAAACTAATTAACTATTTAATTTAAGAACAATACTGCAAAACATACACTAATTGATGCGATATTTCAAAACAATCCTTCGCTCTTTTTTAAAAATTGTACAGTATTTTTCTCTTTTTAAGCGATCTCGAAAAAGGCGGAGGTTCTCAATTCAACCTGTATCTATTTTTCTATGTTTGTTCGCGCATATTGTCTAAACGGCTCGGCAGGCTTTTCAAACCCGGCATCCATTTAGCTAACCTGTATCAAATTTCAAACCCAAAGAATAAGAGCCAAATTCAATATTCCTCTTTTAACTAAATTTAGTGATTGGAAACGCCGAGTCTCTTTCCCGTTCGCGAGTCGAGGGTTACCGCACGAAATAATATAGTTTCGGCGAGCATTGATGTCTTCGGACCGATTCAAGGCGTCTTATTTAAATGAGTTATCTATAGCGTAAGCTATAATGAGTCTTTGCTATAATGCACTGTACTAGGTCATTTACCAAGGAATGTGATCTACCTATATACAGATTTCCACTTGCGTTATATGCAGATGGGATTGAAAGACATATTTATTTGGTAAGATGGCCTGTAACTATCTGCATTCGTCCTCAAAAGTACCCGAAACAAGTCGCTATATCATTATTACAACGACTAAAGGCATCTCGAGAAGTAGCGGACTCCGGATGCCCAAAAGTTCACGCCGCACCAACTCTCAAACTAGTCGAACTCATGACTTCTCGTACCAGAAGTTTGAGGCTTTTGTCACTACGTTATCTTGGATATATGGATAAAACATTTGTTACAGACTTTTCTCATAGTATATAGAGCAACTAAAAAACTACTATCTGTCATATCGTGGCATTTTAAGAATAAAGAAGTGCAAGGGTAATAAAATATAAAAAAAATAGAACCGAATTCAAAAAAGAAATCGCTAGAAAGTGCCTATAGCAGCCTCACCCAGTACTTATAAAATATAGTTGATGTATTTTATATTACTTTAAATTTAAACCAAATATATAGCTAGCCTTATATCTTTAAGACTGATGCCCGAATTACTCGCTCTCAGGACCATTTTGTGGAACAGCGCAAACTGCTATTCCCATCCATTCGCTGAGCCCAAAGTCAAATTGCAATATTGACTTCCTGTAGGACATTTATAACTGTTCAAACAGACCAATAACGAATTCGCATTTCGAGACATGCGCAGAAATATTTTGAATGCCTCGCAGCTGTTGGCCAGGTTCGTGCATGAAGATTTTATTGAGGGCTGTGTTATAGAAGATACATCAAGGTAAACTAAATATAAACTATAAAACAAATCCAACCCTACAACGATCAAATTTACTCGGTAATTCGACTTCAAAATAGTGCTATACTGAATAACATATTAAAATCTAGTATTAGGTTACAAGCAAGTACAGGTAATAATGTATGTATATATTTTGATATATATTATTAGAGCTTAGTCATTATTTGGGCGCCGACTGCAAAGGGTCTACATTTAAGGAATAAATAAAATATTATTTTTTACTTTTCAGCGATTTTTTTGTCGGTTCTACTTTTTTAAAATATTTTATTTTTCACTTTTTAGTGATTTTTCTTAGTTGTGCAGTCACTGTACATAAATTATAGTGAACTACGTTAGATAGGACTGTAATTGATCTTGGCAAAACAAATTGCCAGGTATACGTTGCTCTAAGCCACGTTAGGACCTTAGCCTTATCGGATTTAGAATCAAATAAAGTTCCTAATAATCCTCATGATAAAAGAGCATTTGTAGAAATGCAATGATTGAGGAAACTCTCATAACATATATAATAATGAGATCTTGCGTCTAAACTACCTTGTTAGTAAAATAATTTAAATATTAATATCAGAGATATTAATATCAGAGATGTTTACTTAGGTAATTTTTGTATAGTGTCATTTAATATAAATTACTGTTCCATGTTTCTTTTACCACCACCTGTATACATACATAAAAATTATAATGAGGGTATTCGGTTAACAACGTTTTATTCATACCGAATATTTATTTTTCGAAAATGTCAAGTAAAATACTAGATTTTGAGGATGCACATTTTCATGGTCATCCTGTATACATAAAATTACATAACGGGATAGCAAAAGAGATACCTTCTAGCAATTGAGGTTGTATGTCTATTACACACCTCAATGCTCTGGTTTGAAAAGGATATTTAAAAAAATGTAAATTTAATTATAAAACTCGTTTACCTGTATTTTTTATACTTTTTTACCTGTATTTTTTGAACGGATTTCTAATCAAAATATATGGACCACCAGAGAAATGTCCTCTAGAATGTGGCGTTTGACTCATCAAAATCGGCCAAGCCGTTTAGACAATATGCGCGAACAAACATAGAAAAATAGATACAGGTTGAATTGAGCCTTTTTCGAGGTCAGTTAAAAAAAGAAAAATACTGTATAATTTTTAAAAAAGAGCGAAGGATTGTTTTGAAATATCGCATCAATTAGTGTATGTTTTGCATTATTGTTCTTAAATTAAATAGTTAATCAGTTTACGAAAAATGTCTTAAAATTACAGAATTTATAGTTTTAGGGATTCCTTTTTCTATATAAATAGGCTACATGATGAAACAGTACATTTAGAGACCGGTGTATTTTAGTAGATTTGGTAAAAAAGTGAATCGCAGAGGAAACAAATTATAAAAGAAAATGTACTGCTTTACACGTGGATTGATGCTGTTTTGCGATTTGTTAATATTCACCTTTTTGTTGAAGAGAACAACCTAATCCTTTGATGATAAGGGTTTGACAAAAGAAAAGGTAATGCCTACTATATACCACACCAGACAATTTTTATTTGAACAAAAATATAGAAAACAATATATCTGATTTAAAGAACATAAGTTATAATAAGAATAGTTTTGTACAAAAATACAATCATATTAGAATATATTACCTCCTTCGTATGCCTCAGGTGAACCCAGAAAAAAGAAATTTTATGTGGGTTGAATGAAGTCATTACAGGTGGGCCCGATCTCGATGCAAGGTGACAATGAAAATAAAATATCACATGTTACATCAGTAAACGTCTATTTTTAATTTGTGTTAAGTAAATATAAAACATCGCATAATTCAAATGGAAATAAAAAATTTGTTTCACTAATTCAATAATTAAAAAAAAAACCATTTAATTTTGAATTAACACATGGTTTTCCAGTTTCTTACCAACTTTATATTAGTTATAATTCTTATTTTGCTATTGCTTTTAATGCATATCAGGATTTATAACAAATATGTACTTACATACATACAGGTGAATCCTTTATATGTAATAAACTATATAACTTAAAAACTAGTCATTTGTAAAAACTGTTTGACGCATGACGTCATCTATTTAAGAATTATGCACTTCACTTAATGTAAAACCCCGTATATTAATTTTTATGTCTTTTTTAAGGTCAAGTTTAGCCAACTCCCACAACATAGCAAACTTTTTATGAAAACATTTACTTAAAATTTCTGGAAACTTAGCACATAAACTATCATATTTTTGTTAATTTAATTAATTTAGTTAATTCAGTTGCATTTTACGAAAAAAATTCGAGGTTCCAAGAACTAGTTTTTGTATACAAAGCATACCAGAACACCTTTCTTTTAGTTGATTGTAAATAATATCAATAATATAATAATAAACATTGGCCTTAAAAGTTGAATGTAAAAAAAAATTGAAAATTTTTTTGAAAATGTCAAAATATCGAATTTTTATTGCTGAAATTGATTGTATCATTCCTGACAAAAGAGTGGTGTTAAGCTTCTTTAGAGTTATATCTGAATGACCTATAATTGAAATCAGAATGTCCCACCTTTCAATACTAAGTCCAAAGAAACTATAAATGATTTATAATGTAGAGCAAAATGTTGTGGTATCAATGTAACTAGCCATTGCATCTTTAATCAGTAAATTAACATTATGACCTCCACAGTGCACATATTTAGCATTTGTTTAAACCTTTCTTCAATACTGCTTCAACGTCATTGCATACACCGCTTATCCCGCTAGCACCACCCTACTCAGTTATCCATCGAAATATTAGGATTTTTCAATATATTTAAAATCGGTTCTGTCACACCAGACGCAGATTGATAATTGTTAAAACTCCAATTTCAAATTTAATGGCTAAAACATTTGCGTTTCAAATAATTTGAACAGTTCTGGATAAAACTGCTAATTTAACTTTTTTGGAAAAGTCTTAAATCGATTTTAACATAAGAGAAAAAAAATAGCTATTTCAGATACAAGTTTTTCCAAGACATATTGCTGTATTGCATTATCGAAGTATCGCGTAGATCCAGTAGGTATTTTAAAAAATCCTATTAATAGCAAAAATCTGTTTAAAATATAAATATTTTCTCGATCATTGTGAAATATTAATATTATAGTAAATTAACCGTTTTAAATCATTCCGGGTGTACATCAGTTCACTACTGTCGTTCTGAAAAGAACAGTTTTGCTGACGTTTCGCCAAAATCACATTTGGCATTTCCGAAGCTTTCTTTCTCGCGTCCGAATAGAGACTGAAGTGTTGGTGGCTGCGACGCTTCCTTTTATACCCCCACTCGGGGCCGAAGGTTATATCTGCGCAGGCGTTGGTCGTTATTTATGTTTTCCGGATGATGCTGTTGTTGTGGCGCTAATTGCGCTTGAGTTTTTGCGATTTTAGATTTGTCGATTATTGTCTTCCATGCTGTTGATAGTTCTAACGATTCGTCCCTTTTAGTCAAATCACCTTGTTTTTCAATTTCTATGGCTTCTCGGATTATTCTTATTCATTGCCTTAAAACTACTTAATTTTCATTCAACGGGCAAATGTACAAACCAATGGATTGTGCTCCAATGGGGTCCTCACTATTAATGCACAGGTTTCCCGAACAACGAACAACAAAACTTATGAACCGGGAAAGCAACAAGTAGTCTTACCATATGTAAAAAGCACAACAGACAGAATCGGAAGAATTCTTACGAAACACAACATACAAACAATACACAAGCCACAAACAACTATAGGTAAACTACTTGGAAACCCAAAAGATAAAATCAAACTGGAAAACCACGGAGCATACAGTATTCCGTGCCAGGACTGTGAAAAGTTGTACGTGGGGCAAACTAACAGCAACAAGGTGATTTGAATAAAAGGGACGAATCATTAAAACTACCAACAGTATGGAAGACAATAATCGATAAATCTAAAATCGCAAAAACTCAAGCGCAATTAGCGCCACAACAACAGCACCATCCGGAAAACATAAATAACGACCAACGCCTGCGCAGATATAACCTTCGGCCCCGAGTGGGGGTGTAAAAGGAAGCGTCGCAGTCACCAACACTTCAGTCTCTATTCGGACGCGAGAAAGAAAGCTTCGAAAATGCCAAATGTGATTTTGGCGAAACGTCAGCAAAACTGTTCTTTTCAGAACTACAGTAGTGAACGGATGTACACCCGGAATGAAAACACATATATATATATATATATATATATATATATATATATATATATATATATATATATATATATATATATATATATATATATATATATATATATATATATATATATATATATATATATATATATATATATATCCACATTAATATATATATACGCGATTAACTCAAATACTTAACAATAACTTATTATCAAAGAATTAATAAAAAAAGCAATATAGTCTATCAGATCCCTTGCAATAATTGTAACGGTGTTTATATTGGATAAACAAGCCAATACTTAAAAAATAGACTGAAAAGTCACAAATATGATAAAAAGAACAGCACCGCATTAACACACCATGAGATGTCCAAAAAACATACTTTCAACTACGAACAAGTGAAAGTATTAAAATCCGAACCTCAGTTGAAAAAAAGAGATTTTTTTGAGATGGCTGAAATTCAAAAAAACAAAAACGCCATAAATGATAAAAAAGACATAAACAACCTAAATAAATTGTATATATCTTTACTGTAACAGTGTTTGCTCAGTAGTTTGTAATTTGTCTGTAATAAACGTCCACAATATTTTTAAAATGTAAATTAAATATGTGTAGTATATGTCAGATATGTGGATTATGTGTACTTTTATTTCAACTATTTTACGTTCTATGGTAAGTCCTAAATTTTTAGTATTTTATAAACTTAAAAAAAATAGTGCTAAACAAATTTTAGGTTTGAAAAAGATCAAAACTATGGTCGAAACGTCACCTTAGAAACAAAATATATGTTTAAAAATATGTACTAATTTTGTTGTTAATGTATGGACCTCAAACCAAGAAAAATTAGGATAAATATATATTGAAAAAAAGGTCAAAGAACACAAAGCAAAAAAAATATATATATATATATATATATATATATATATATATATATATATATATTATTGTCTGTGATTCTCATCAAGATTTATGTCACGTCGCGCTACAGTTACATCTAGATTGTTTTGGTCTTAGTTCTACTGGCTTACGAGTGAACAGATTTAAACTAACTCGGCAGAGTAGTTTTAAGGGAAATCTCACTACTAAACGAAAACGCGAGTTCTATAAATAATACAAGGTGTTTACTGTATGGTACAAAAATAAAAAAAGGTAGTGTCCGACAGTTCGACTAGTCTATGTAATTCGAGTTACTTCATATTTATAAATCAGATATTTCCAATAAATCCCAACGGTTAATAAAAGCTATGTTTCCAAAAATAATGTGTCAATTTGGTAGGGAATGACTTTAATTTAGAGTGATACAAGTTATTATTTATCGAGAGCTCCAGCAGAAATGACTTTACTAAATCTAAAAGGTCGAAATAAACTTATTTTATCTTTTTACACAGGTTACATTGACAACGGTTTTTAAAATGTGAGGTAATTTGATTATTTTCTTGCCATTTCTACAGAAGATGAATAATCTTGAAACGCTGGATCGGATATTGTCAAAACTCTAAAAATGATGCGAAATTTATATTAAGGGGTATTGAAAAGTTTTTGTCCTTTTAGATGTAATTCTTAATAGATTTTTAAAAATGAATACTCTCTCGAAAGAAAGGATAAATTCGACAAGTTTAGATTAAATTTCTATTTTGAAACGGATTGTGAAAAGTGTATGTGATTGATATAAAATACGATCAGTTCTCAGAAATTGCAAGAGAAACCGAGAACATTTCACAGAATTGGAACATAACTCCACAAGTTGTCCCCAAAAAGAATGGCCAAAGTCAAGTCACCTTTTTACGAACTTTTCTCGGCCCATAGATTCTTACATTCGGAAGATATGTGTAACGTTCATGTTTTTTGTTCAACTCTGCATTTAATAAGTTCTTACCTGAAACGCAAGTTTGAATAATTCTACCGCATAAATAAGAAATTTAACTTTCAGGTATTCAAACAGGAGGTAATATAAACCTTAATCATTTTAAGTTTAAAAAATTGCACATGTTTTACCAAACAAATAACATATTCAAATACAATCGTGCAATGATATATTTTAATATGTTCAAAAATCAATATCTTGTTTAAAGTATAGCATTTAAATTGAAAAAAAAAAATGTATAAAAATACAATGGTCAAACATAACAGGCCTACAGTTGGACATACACATCAGAATTAATCAGCTTTTAATAATAACATCTTAAAGTTTTGTCTTCTCGATTAACTTTGATGGCGGCATGCCATCTTTTATAAAATCGAGTCTTGTTTTTTATTAGTGATAAGCATCTCAGGTCGCGTCGCTTGTTATTTCATTGAATTTGTAAGCTGTAAGAGTAAACTTGATTTATCTGATCAAAGAAATTTCCCTTTGAGAAACTTTCCTTTGTTTCGATAGAAAGTGATTTATTTTATGTTTTATTTTTTTAAAGCCTCTTCTCAACCAAATGTTTAAACCAAAAACAAGATACCTTAACTTATTTAAATCTTTAAATGACATCAACCTCCGGTTCACCCAGAAATGTCAAAATTCGACGGTAGTATCCACTTTCCGTTTAAACGGAAGACGGAAGTACCTATGTGGAAAGTACAAGTCATGTTGTTCTAAGCTGAGCCATTTGACCAAGAGAGGGCTCTAAGTGGCCAAAAATGATAATTATAAGATACCATTTTATCGAAAAAAGTTAAATTTAGGTATAAGACATGTAATATACAATATGCATAAAATATTTTACTGATCTGAAAAAATAGATAAGGCGTTTAACATTAAAAAAAAATGTATGATATATTTCTTAAACTGATGCGGCTACGATCAAATCGATAGATATTACCAAAAGATCTAGTCATAAAATCAATTGACGGAAAAAAATGTTTTCCTAAATTACGAATAGTTATAGAATTGATTTCAGTAAAATGTTCCGCCCTGTATAATAAATCAATTAAACCACTTAAATTTCCACTCAATTTATTTTAAAACACGTGATAATTGTTTTGTCAACACTGTGTCTTCTTCAGATACAACATCTTAAATGAAAGAGTGACACAAAAAATAAACAATAAATACTGGAAAATCTGTAATCGTGAAAAATCCGGGAGGAGATTTTTTTCACGATTACAAGGGAAATAAAAAAATGGTTCAGGTATTTACTTTCTTACAAGAGAAGTACAGAAGTGTTCGAGTATTTGCTGTCTTTATTTTGTGTTACTTTTTCGTTTAAGATGTTTCGTACATATTTTTAAAAGTAACTTGAGTAAAAATTTAAACCTTCAACGGAAAAGGGAAACATATCTATATTTTAGGTGACCCTCTCGTTTAAGATTTTTTCGTCTAAAGAACCCACAACGTTGGCCAAGCAATTGTCATAGTTTTTTAAACTACATTAAGTGACTATTTAAACAGGTTTTTTTTTCAATATGTTTTCTTGTACTACAGAATTCCAGAGATTTTTAAAAGAATATTTCCCTGATTCTAAATATGTCGATAGTGACATATTTAAACTTAAAATCGTTTTAAAAATGTTGAAATATGCATTAGGAGCTTTACGAGTAAGTTATTTAGGTAATGTATAATACATATATCTTCGGATTACGTGTTAATAAGGCATTAAATTACTGTTGCCTTTTTGGAACTAACATAAACAGGTTTATTTAGAGCAAGTGCCTTGAAGGCAGACACCGGGTAAAGAAATACTGGTGTGTTTTATATAATTTATTATAAAAATTGTATTAATTAATACCTCAAAATGTATAGAAAATAAAAAAGACAGGATATACTTCGCATAGACGGTCTATTAGATACACACCACTTGTTCGTGTTGCCTTTTTTTCGAATATCGCGCGCAACAAGAGCGCGAGATAAGTTTATTTGTTCAGAAATATTTGTATGCCTAATTCAATTAGGTACGAGTTACGTTTTTTTATTTTAGATATAAGCACAGGCGCCGACTTTTCAGAACTGTTCTCTCTGGGTGCCTTATACAGGTACAGAAATTTATTTTTTTAAGGGCAGGAGGACAAAAAATAAAAAATATAACGCCATTGACCAAATATAAAAATTGAATTAGCAGTTTGTTCTGCCATATTGGAATATTACCCTTAATTTTTGACTAAAATTTGAATTCAATCCATTAAGTAACTTTTTAGCTAGGTTGATTTTTTTCACAAATGTTTTATTTGTCCGCCATTTTATTCCGTCATCTTGAATTCTATCACAATTTTACTGGAAAAAACTGGAAATCAATATATTAAGGTACTATTTTCATGCTGAATTTTACCAGTTGATCACTACGTAATACTTGATTTTTGTGTAAAATTTGAGGTAAATTGGATAAATATTGGATTTTTACCACAATATTACCAGATCGTTCCTTAATTTTTTTTCTCTAAAACTTGACTTTACAATCTTAGTATTTTAGCCACTCTACCTTAGCTTTTTAGTTATGCCCCGACAGACAGACCGACGGAATCGGGAAAATATATTTTTAGGCATATAGAAACGTAAAGATGTGAAAAATTCTCGGAAGGTGATTTTTTCACGAATACAATAGTTCCCTTTTACGAGGAAAGTAAAGAGCAAATGGTCTTGCGAAAGGAGTAACACGGGCGAAAACGAAAATTCATTGAAACTACCTTTATTGCAGAAAATCTCAGGCAAACAAGTATAGAAATTTCTAACATCCGGAAGCCACTCCTTGCGTAAGACGCTTACTTAGAATTTACTCCCCAATGCACCTATCAACATCACGCCGAGTATATCAAATTATAGCATAGAAAATATAATTTAGTATTCACTTGATATTGGCTAGTATTACTAACAACCCTTGTGAATAAATAACAAATGTCTTTTAATTATGTAACAAATATACTAAAGCAATCATAAAACTGATATTTACTAAAGTGAATCAGGACATACTAGTTTCTCTTGAAATATACAGGTTATATTAATACGTCCTAGGAAATATGCGAACTTCCTAACAACCGCAGGAAGTTCTAGTATGTTTTAGGCCAAACTGATGTCTTAAAGGCCGATATTTCCAGTAACGTATACACAGTTATTTTCCTATATATTTAACCGGATTATTAGACTGAAATACATTTTTTACAATTTTTCGGACATTCTTTTTTTTGTGTTGCCATTTTTGCATTTTCATGTATCACACTTAATCCCTGACATTTCACAGAAAAAAATACTCTTAGTTCAAGTCCATAAATCCAACCAAATACCAGCTATTTTACATTGAAATATTACATTTGTTCTAAAAGTGGAAACATTAAAATTTAAGGCATTATTACAAATGCCAAAAAAAATTGATTGAGGGAAAACTCTAACTTAACGTTTGGGCTGAGATAATAGGTCGGAGGATACTTTGCCCTTTTTCTTAGAGAAATTGTTCCGATTTTGGCGCAGTTGTCATTCCCAATCCTTCAAAGTTCTTTTTACCGCTGTAAGATACTTTTATGAATTCACATTCAAAATGTGTTTTTTTAGATAATAAAGACATCTGGTTACAGCAGGATGGTGCGCCCCGACTCTACGCTCGGGAAATTCGGGAATAATTTGACGATGTGTTTTTTGTAAGGTAAATAGAGAGAAGGGGCAGTATTGAATGGCAAGCTCTGTCACCAGACTTGACTCCCCACAATTACTTTTTTGTGGGGACACCTTCAGACTGTAGTAGTTTTTAAAACTAAGCCATTACACCTGTGGGATCTGAGACGACAAATCGGAAATGAATGTAGAAATATCGAACAAACTAACAGCCTTCTTAACACTAACGTTTTGAATGCATTTCCATTATTTAGTTTACTGTCAAGAAGTAAATGGACAATGCTTTAAGCACTTTATATAATTTTTTTAAAATCTACTTTCTATAGCTGAAATTAGCATTTCGATTAGGTATTTAGTTATTATTATTGCATTGAATTTTATATAAATGTTGCGCACAGTAAACTTTGCTATTGGAATTAGAATAATTATCATTAAATATTTCACAAAATTACTGAAACGTTCTTCTTCGGTCTCCATAATCCAGTATTATTAGAATTTCGCTTAACGAATACGTTATTCCAAATTTAAATCTGACAAAATTCAACTAGTATTTATTTAAATAATGGTTTTCGTTCAGGTGAACAATTAAATTTAATAATTTTTAATATTATTATATTATTATTAATTTTATACAAGCATTCATATATTCAATAAATTAATTGGGAAAATAAATGTATCTTAGGAAACATCTTTAGCATAATTAGTAAAAATTTGAAAATCTAATAAAATACAGGGTATTCCATGTAAAAAATAAAAGTTGTCACCAGCGGCTTCGATACATTTCCATACATGGCTGATCCAAATAAAATTAGATGTGCGATTCACGAGATATTTGGAGATTTCCAGACTTCTGTTACACACTGTATGATTTTTAAACACGGCCACAAATTCAAATTGCTAACCGTACTTTACCTTGCTCGATATGGGTAGTCGATTATAATTGTTTTCTTTTGATTCACAAGAAACTCTAGCATTTTCCTAATAAAATAATAATATTTTGAGACGTTTGCTTTTACATTACATTGCCCTAAATTATATACCAAATATAAGTTTTTGAAAATATCTACTTATATTATTCCTTTCTCCTACGATTTGTATATTTCAGCTATGATACTGGTATAAAACTATATTAAAAACATTTTTTGATTGCCAGTGTGATCTTAATTACGCGTTGCTTCTGTTAACCTAGTTAAGAAAATGCACAGGTACTGTGCAGGATCCAACATTTTCTAGTAAAAGGAGAACAATTTAATATTCCATAACATTTTATGGATGGTCTAGCATAGAATTAAAATTTTCTTGTGCTTTTGTATATTAAAATATAAATAATCGATATGGTGACTCCTTGATTTCTTTAAGAGCATGCTGGGAAAACAAAGGTGGTCTAGAATAATGTTCTATAACGTCTGCTAAAATATGATTCGAAAAAATGGAAACGGTTTCTTTTGGGAATTATACAAACAATAAATTAGCTTTTTCAGCTCACTTGCAACAGTTGTATATAGTTCGTAATCTTAATAAACATAATTTGGTTTGGTTTCTTCATATATCCCAGCACAGCGGTCCTATGTTTAGTATGCAATTTTTAAAATTCGTTGGCAATAAATTCCACAATTTATTGACCTGTCAGAGTTTTTGACACTAGGGGGGCGATTTTAATAAAAAAAAATTTTTTAGGATACAATGACACAATACCAAAATGTAATCTGTCTCTCATTTTTTTAGAACACAGTTATAATATTTTCCATTTTTACATTTGTATCATGGTTAGTGCAATTAATTGTCTGAATCAGATAGACAATATACAGTTAAATTAATTATCTGTACATTGCATGTTGTACAGATTCGCCAACGGTAATTTGGATCTCTTTAACCAGTTTTTTAAAAAGTTGTTAAAGATGATATATTTTCAACACATCAAAGTATCTCTGTGAGTGATTTTAACATTCTTTCAGACATTGAAAGTCCAAACAAAAAGAGGTTAATGAACATTGAATCAGATGCTGGATTTATGCAGATATTTCAGAAATGTCCTAGAGTAGTAAATTACTCGCCTACGTTAATAGATCTAAATTTTTACAAATATCCGTTCCCTTCAAGAAATGACAGATGATTTTCCTCAAATTTCGAACCACCGAGTTATAGGTTGTCGTTAACATTAACAGAATAATGCCCCTGGAAAGAGTTCAAACATCTAAGAAGCCATGGATTAATAATCCTATAACTCAAGTAAGAAGAAATAGAGACGAAACTTACAAGAAATTTAATATAACTAAATTAAATACAGATTGACAGACTTACAAGAAAAGTAGAAATACATAAGTTCAAAGGAAAGATAAGAAAACATTTTATGAAAGAACAATTTATTAGTGCAAGGGATAATGAAAAAATATGGAGAACATTAAAGGAAGTAATAGGCAGTAAGAATGTAAGGGAGTAATCATATGACCACTTAAGGTTTGTTGAAGATGTTGGACCTGTCCAGGAGAATTTTAATCACTTTTATTCAAAAAGCATACGTGGTATTGCTTATAAGATATCCAGAGTGACACCAAAATTTGAAGAACCTCAACCAACAAATGGTAGGCTATTGAATTTTAATGTGATGACCATCCAACAACTAGGAGCCATTGTTATGAGACTTAAGAAAAAATTAACTGCTGATGATGTATGTTACGTTAAATTCCTTAAAAAAGCGTTTTGTGTTCGTGGATATCCATGACTGCAACTCATTAATACATCCCTTAGTACTGGAAAAATACCAAGAAAAGTCAAAACCAGCGTTTTATATATTTCCCTTTGTAAAACCAGACCAAATGTGCCAGCTGAATATCGTCCTATCTTCTCTCGGTGATAGATAAAATTTTGGAAATTAATTTTCTTGTTGGACAACAAAGAGATTTTTAGATGTAAACAAAACACCCGTGTGAGTCGGCGCTGCAGTATGTTTGCTCGAAATGGCGGTCGTATATACTCGTACATCATGGAAATATTGTTCTCTGTTTTTTTTAGCTTCAACGTCCATTCGAGCCTGTAGACAGAAAGATGCCGATTCACAAACTACGTACTTATGGAATTGTAAGCAGGACACTTGAATGGCTTATTGACAATCTAGCTAGGCAATCGATCCTCTGTATCCCAAGGAAG
Organism: Kuschelorhynchus macadamiae; assembly: GCA_030620095.1. Taxonomy (NCBI): domain Eukaryota; kingdom Metazoa; phylum Arthropoda; class Insecta; order Coleoptera; family Curculionidae; genus Kuschelorhynchus; species Kuschelorhynchus macadamiae. Next base: position 1,197,006 of record JAUTXW010000189.1, on the reverse strand, counting down.
CGTTTTGGGTCCTCTTTTGTTTGTGCTATATGTTAATGACCTTGACAGAGTTTTAACTAATTCATTTGTGAGTCCGTTTGCTGACAATACATTAATTTATGTATATGGCAAAAAGTTTGATGAGGAGGTAGCTAACATGAACTATGAGCTGGAAATGTCGTATAATTGGTCATGTGTAAAAAGTTTAAGTTAAATGTTAATAAAACAAAATACATGGTTTTTGGTAGTAAACTTAACTCTAATATATTTATAGAAAATAATTATAGAATTAAAACAGTGCAATTGAAAATACATTATTTGGGTGTGGTTTTGGAGGTCAACTTAATCTCTCAGCACATGTAGATTATATCTTTAAAAAAAATAGGGAGAAGGTAGGTTTTTTTTTGAAGGATAGGTAGAAATCTTAGCCCCTGGAGTCGCCTTCTTGTGTTTAACACAATTATATACCTGCACTTTAATTATTGTAATTCGCTTTTAATTAGTTGAAAGCTTCCAGTTGCTAAAAAAAAAGCAATGACATCTATACTCTTTGGTACGCGTCTTATACCAATCTACTTAATGTTCAAATCTCTTGGATGGCTTTCATTCCACAAATTATTGAAGTTGCCAATGTTTTGATTATCTTCAAAATAAAAAATAGGTTATTGTCTGAACATTTGCAAAAATATGTTATCCCAATATTAAAGAAACACCCATACATTATAAGATCACGACAATTTCGAGCCAGAATTTTCAAGAACAACACAGATGCAGAAAAGTCTTTTTAGTCATGGATTAAGGTATTTTAATGCTTTACCGTTACAGATAAAAGCCGTGCCAACAGTAAAATTGTTTATACAAAAACTAAAAAGATTTTATTTAGAAAAAGTTTAACGGCTAATTGCTGGTAATTGTCTGGGATTTTTTCCCATTCTTTTTGGTTACTGTTTAATATAATATTTATATAGTTATATCTAATACGGCTATAAGATTAGTATTTAGCTTAAGGTTTATGTAGGTATTACTTACTAATTGCTTCTTAGCAAGAGTTAACTATTATGTTAATATTGTATTTTCTTTCATTACTTGGAGTGTTTATTTTACTAATTATTATTTGGATATGTAACGATTAGATCGATGAGTATTCCCATCCGTTTAGGTTGGTGTGTATCACTATCTTGATAAATCTTTCTCGATAGTTTCATTAATCGATATATCATGAAATTTAAAAGCATTCATGAATTAATTTTTTTGTAATGTTCTTATATAGAATGTATATACAAAATTGTTTGCTGTCGGCGCATTTCTAGTGGTTTTTGGTAATGACCCTGAAGAAGATGTAAAAAAATAGTGACATTCTTGTATTTCCGCAAAGCTGACACTTTTTACCTTTATTGCTGACGCCAAAAAAGGTATGAAAAACTATCTGGTGCCACCTATCGATTTTCAAGCATGTAAAAAAAATGTCCGACGTTATATATGCGCAAAACTAAAAAGTTATTTTTGGTAATTCTTGACGGCAGCAACGAGTAAAGAGCAGCCTCTAGGGCGCGGGGTCTTCTATGCACAAAATATACTCACACGTGTCAACATCAACTATTAAACGGTGTAAATCTTAAGTGCTTAGTTCTTTTTTGTACTAATAATGAATGTTATAATATGCGAGAAAAATATTTATTGACGCTTTTATTTCACATGATAGGTTTATTGGCAGTAGTAAATACGCAGTTTTACAGAAGCTCAAAAGCAAATATTTAGAAGAGAAAATATTTTTGTAAACTCTTGGCATTACGGGAAGTTTTATTTCCAAGAATATTAATTATGCAACCCTGATAGCAGCAATTTGAGATACTGCGCAGTATTAGTGTATGTTGAAAAGTAGGATAAGAAAATGTTTTTGTAGGCTCTTTTGATAGACATATTAAACTTTTATTTATAAATTTACTGTAATACGGCTTTATCAATGGAGTGCAACCGAAGGCTCTGTGGGACGAAATGTCAACAAATTTGTTTTTTTGTTAATATTAAGTTGTATGACAAAAAGTAATAAGATTCTATTGTATTTATAGCTTACAATTTTCAAGATAAGACAATATTATAATTATTAGCCTAGTCCATCATATGCCTGCGTTAAATACTTAACTTATTATCATTTTTCTATAGATATGTCCTGTTATGTCTATTTTTATTCAGGATATTGATATATTTTTTTTATAAACCAAGTGTAGGAAAGCCAAAATTTTTAATATCAGCAAGCCATAAAACAAATTTTTTAAAAAAAAATTGAGGTTAACGTTAATCGACCTAAAGCAAAATATTACCTTACCAAAATAAAAACAACCCATTTATATAGTTAAGTCTATTCTAACCGAATAATTCTAAATACAGTTTTTTGGGTCGCAAGCTAATTTTAAAATTAAATTTATTTTGACAAGTAAATTATGTACCTGGCAAAAGTACTGCTTTTATTGCATTTTATTACTCAGCTGTATACAAACCATACATATACTTCACTCAGCATATATAGGTTGTACTTGCTATAACTCGATAAAAACTAACGGGTCTGCAAGAAAGCGCGAATAATTAATCGTTATTGAGGAGAGGTTTTTGATTACATGGACGTATCTCTTTTACATTTTAAAGGATGTAATTAAAAAAGAATTACAAAAGTGTTTTGGATATTCAACAACATAATAAAAATAATAATGGCTGTTTCTCGAGTAAAAATAAATTCGATTATATCTGAGTTCGTATATAGTTAGTAATTTTTTGAGAGGTTACATGGAAAACAGAACGGTAGACTTCATAGATCTTCCCTATTATTTACATATATGCATTAAAATGTGTTTTATAAGCAAAAAATTAAATACATTTGACGCGTGTCGACGTTTTTCAAAATATTATATATTTTTTTAACATATTTAATCTACTTAATCATTTTTCATTGTCGAAAAGTTGTGCATGTTTCATCGTTTCAAAAAGAGCATAGAATTTCATTTTTGTCTTTCAGGGGCTGGTTCGCCCCCGCCTCCCTAGAATGACCTTAAATAAAGGAAGAATTACTTCTATATCAAAAAATATAAAAGAAACTTGATGTGTTTCATCGTTTGTTAAAAATGCTAATCGTTATTGAAATAAAAAAATATTTTTGTTTTCGGGAGGCTTTCACTTCCTTACAGCTACTCTGTATACAGGCACGTAGCCAGAGGGGTCCTGGGGTCTGGACCCTCCCCCGAAACTCTAAAAATATTTTGAAATAGGTGTACTTCTTCCTAATTGTCCTAAGATTTGACTGTTTGGAACCCCCCCCGAACCGAATTTCTGGCTATGTGCCTATCTGTAGGTATATCATAAAAAATTACCTATGAAGAAAAGAAAAATTTGACATGTTTCGCCGTTTTTAAAACTATTAACCTTTTGAAATAAAAAATATCGTTCTTAGAGGACTGCTTCACTCCCCTAGAGCTACCTTGTATAGTGGAATAAATGTTTTTATAAATAAAAAGATGAATAAAGATTTTATAAATAAAAAGATAAAAAAAAATAAAAAAATGGACGTTTTTCACCGCTTTTTGGAAAAACTAAACGCTTTTCAAATACAAATTGGTTTCGTTTTGAGGAAATTGTTTCATTTCCTAGAGCTATCCTGTATAGAGGGAAAAACATTGTATATACAAAAAATTTTACTTTGCCACCGATTTTTGAATTTTTTTTTCGCCTTCTGGGTGCTATTTTATCCCTTTAAGGTTATCCTGCATAGAGAAAATGTTGATGTTTATATACAAAAAAATAAAAAAAACTGGTCACAAAAAAATCAAGAATCTACATTAATCAGTTCCATCACATATTGATGACCTACGTGGTGAGCGCCAAAATTTTCCGGCGACCATGAAAAAGGCAAAGTAGGTTAACATGTTTTTATTAATTTTCAATATAGTCCCCTTTAACTTCAACTACTTATGATATCTCTTTTTTAACAAGTTAATCCCTTAAAAAAAATCTTTTGATTTGTCTACAAAATGCGCTAAAACAGCTCCTTTTCACTCAAGTCCGACGTTAAACCGTCGCCCATGAAAGTTTTTTTTTTAATATCCATGCAAATAGTAGTCACTGGGAGCCATGTCTCGACTATAGGAAAGATGATCTATCTGTTGGAACCCACAGTTCAAAATGGCAGCTTGTGCAATACCAGCAGTATGGACAAGTGCAAGATCGTGCAAAAGATGCACGCCTCTCACAATTTATGCCACAATGCTGTGTAATATTTTCCATTAACGGTGGTATTGGTTTCTTTAAAATCTATCATAAGAATTCCTTCACAAGAGAACCATAGTTTCATCCTCTACAATGGTTTCTAGCACAGGCTTTCGCTTGGGCCTACACAGTTCCAAAAAAGATCGTGCACACTCTTGAATAGATAAAGGGATTTTGGGAACCGATCTGGACCTTTTGTATACCTGAATACTCATGCTGGATTCGACGAACACTAGTAGCAGTAATGTTACTCTTTTCTGAGATTTCCTTGGCCTATAAACGTCGGTCGCCCAATGCCACCTCTTTCACAACAGCAATATTGTCTTCCGTTATTCTTTAACTTTAGAATATGAAAAAGAACGTTGGCCATCCAGCCTTTCTTTAATAATTTTAGGTGCTAACCCTTCTTTGTCAAAAACTTTATAACCGCTCTGTACTCAATTTGCGTTATCTGCGAAATTTTTTTGGACACGCCTTGTTCAAAATGCTGTCAAAAAAACTATTTGACACAGACGGCAATTTCTTTCCTGCAGCCTACTATATGTATTTAAAAGAAGACAACATTTTATCGTGACACTAGAGATGCATCTAGGTCAGACCGGGAAATTTTGGCCCTTACATCGTACGCCCATTATATTCATAATCTAATCCCCGCAAAACATTGACATTTGAAACGAATCGGTAGTCGGTTTTTAAATTAACATGCGAGCAAATTTTGATACAAATCCGCACAAACATTATTTCTAAAAACGTGTTTTTCGTGGTCTAGAGAGTAGAGAAAAGATACATTTGCCATAAAAGGACATTAATAGCTGTTACAGGACTAAGCAAAAATTAGAAGGACAGTATAGAAATCTATCTTACACCTTTTTGGTTTTTAAATGAGTTGAATAGGTTTTCTGCAATTCCAACCTGCTAGCCAAGTTCCTTTGTTGATAGTTGATTTCGCACTAGTGTTGTTAAATAACTCGCGATGCTTACTGTATGTATTTTCCACAAAGGCAAGGAGTAGGGACTATTAAAATCTCTGAAATTCCATATTAGTTGCCTGAAATTAAAGGTCTTTTCCCCTGGTGCCCTTGCACATAACAACACCGGTCTGTTCTTTGGATATCTGTCTGTCAAAAATCTTTATAAATAATATATATATATATATATATATATATATATATATATATTACCTTGCTTGGGTTAGAAATCAGAGCCAGGATCAATGTCTAGTTTATCAACAAAACGTAACATTAAATCTTCCCCATTTGAGAAACATCGGATCGTCAATAATGTATTTTTTTCTACTATGAACGAATCTATTAAATGATCTTTTGGCAAGGTTCAACTCAGGGGACAGAGAGGTTCCCAGTGTATCTCTTGTTTTATTTCTAGAGTGGTTTGGTTATGGAACAAGATACCACAGAGATGCCTCTCTTCCATCTCTAAAGTAGTTACAGGTACAGTAGGTACAAATTAAACGTATTTTGGGTTCCGTGAAACTTTCTTTAATATTTTAGTATGTTGTTGCCGATGCTACGAAGAAACTTTTTGTCATTGCGCTATACCTCGTAACTACAGGGGATCCAGAACTCAAGGACCAAAAGTTGTATATTTCAACTTTTAAAGTTTTTACATAGATATTTCGGGCATTGAAATATGTCTTTAAACCGATTTCAAAATAAAATATGTTATCTTAAAACCTAAATTAATAAACCTTAGAATGTTTATACAATGAAACAAACACATTAATGAATGCATTTAAGATATCATGGTTCTTGGGATTAGACCGTGTCAAACTGGAATTACTATCCAACGTTTCGCCTTCGATAGCTCGAAGCATCTTCCGGAATCTTAACTTCACAAGATCTGAACACTGAATGAGCTCGGCGAGATTCAGTCGAGCTTTTATATCCGACTTGTGCTCGCCGAATCGTGACCCTGTGTTAAGATCGGTTTCCACGTATGATGTAGACCGTAACCCGAATGTCTATTAAGTTTTTTAAATTTTCAATAGATTCTAATTATAGCATCGGTTCCAGGATTTTATAAACGAAGAATTAGAGAATATATTTAAGTTTTTAGACATACAAAAACCATCAATAGAGTGTCTATATCAACGTGTAAAGCGATCTTAAGACAAGGTCAAGGTTCGATGAGCACAAGTCGGGTAAAAAAGCCCGCCTGAATTTCTCTGAGCTCAGATCTCGTAAAGATCCTTGAAGATGCCTCGTATAATCGAAGGCGAAACGTCGGATAGTAATTCCAATTTCACATGGTCTAATCCCAAGAACTATAATTTCTTAATGAACCAAAGCCGTGTTCCGTTCTATGTTACGTTAATGAATGCATATTATATTTTAATTTAATAAAAATATTATGCAATAACTTAACCTCAACCTGCTATTAGGCTAATTAAAAATAAAAAATAAAATTTCTATTGTTTAAATAAGTTAATAATAAAAAAATTTTTCAATTGTTTTATTACCTAATTTTTTTAATGCGATCTGTTCTTAAATCACAAATACTACTGTTTATAAAGCATGTGATATCTGTTATACTTCAAATGTTTATATTAACTAAATATTACCCTACCCTGTGTATAATCTTAATAGTTAAAGACATGATCAAATATTGTTTTTTTATTCAAAGCGGGACATCTCTCTTTTCAGATATCAGATAGGTGATCCAGACAAATTGGTGGAAAAAGTTTGGCGTTTAACGGACGATAATTTGGCGGACGATAATTCGTCAACCATATTATAAAGGGCAGGCTTTGTGTATTAATAATAAACCTTATATTGTTCAATTTTCTAAAAATGATTAATTGTAACACAATGTGATTGACAAAATGTTTGTATTGTTTCTTGTGACCGTCCCAAAAATCATACAATTATCGGCATACCAAAATAGTCAAGAGTATATTCACTTTATCAAAAAAACAGTACTATACGCGGCTATTTTAGTCACAGTCTTTCTAAAATGGCAATGGAAGGTAACAGCAAAACTAACCCACGATTGCGCACTTATTTGCTGTTTAGAATATTTAACCGAGCTTTCGGTTTTGACAAGCTGCTTACAGAAATCTAGGAACTGGCTGTCAATTTTAGGATCCCGTTGAACATTCTTGAAACTTTAATTCACTTTTCTGCAACCGGCTATACATATTTTTTATGTAATAAAAATGCCGAAAACCTCATTAGATGTTTGAATGCACTTTTATATTAAATCTAACAGAGAAGATTTGGACCTCCCCCTCCTGAACTAAATTTCTGGTTTGGACCCCCCCCCCAACTGAATGTCTGACTACGTTCCTGGCTAAGTATGTTGATTTATACAACATACAATTTCTACTCAAATGATCGTTTTAGCTATAGTGATAAAAAAAATTAGGAAATATTTCCATCAAAGATTTGAAAATGAAAATAAAGTTTTATGTTCTCTTGCTATTATACCAAAGACTACGAATAGACGAGCCAACAAATAGAAAACAAAAGGATCCCTAAATGGATCTCAACTTTATATTGTGTTACTGTATAGTTGAGATCCATCAAGAGATTCCGCTCAGCTCAAAAACATGCTGTTTAAATTCATTTGTAAATTGGTTTTACACTTACCTGGCAATCATATTTGTCTCTTTAAAGGATAATTTTTATAATGTGTTTCTAAACAAGTAACATTATATTAAAATAGTTTTAAAAACAATTTGGGATGCCGGAAATTTGTCTATACAAAAATTGTAAACTGAAAATTTAGAACCTTCTGACTTACCCTGTAGTTTGCGAGGTATGGTGCAATGGCAAAAAGATTTCTTACAGTGTCTACAACTATATATTAGAATATTCAAAAATCTTTTTCGGAAGCCGAAATACGTTTAATTTGATTTTGAAAGTGTGAGTATTCCAGAAGATGCTAGTGCGGACTTAAATTTACTACTAAAACTGTTGGCAGTGGCGGCTCTTCCATAGGGTCATTTGGTCAATGACCTCTCAAAAATATTTCAGAAAATAACTTATTCGTTTGACCGTCCCTCCTAATAGTTGTAATAAAACGCGAACCTTGGGAAAAGTTAAATACGCTACACTATTAGGCGCGCGCGGCGGTTCGAATGGTCTCGTTGCGTTCCCTAGGCATAATAAAATAGGCTATACTAAGTTAGGCTGGGCAGTCCGAATTGCCCTGATTACCTTAAAGCTTGACGAAAGTACCCGAAGATTTCATAGCTACCGAGCGGCAGCCGAACGTGACAGCAAATGGAATATGATATCGCGATTTGGCTCATCAGCCGGTCTCTTCTCATAATTCGATCGACCGGTCGCGGCATCACGTCGGCATGCGGAAGTTCAATTGTTCAGAGGTCGCGCGGTCGATATTCTAACTCGATATTGTTTCGGACGTTTTTAATAGATGAAAATTGATTTATATACTGTTTCTTGTAATATATATTTTTTTATTTTTATGATCCATGTGTAAGTTGCAAATATACAGAAAATAAAATGTTGGTAGTGACTAGTGCATAAAAATAAACAACTAAAAAGTGCTTACGAACTTAATTTTGCAAAAATAACCAATTTCAAGGTGGTCTATGTTTGAGTTGTGAATGTAGATGAAATAAAATGTCGGTAGTGCAAAAAATTAAACAACTAAAGAGTGCTAATGAACTTAATTTTGAGAAAATAAGCGAATTCAAGATATGTGGTCGCAATATGCCAGAACAAAAATAAAGAGGTTCATCCACACTTTCGCAAAAGTATGTACGATTTAGCTAACTGGATATGTGGTTGTGAAGTCTCTAACTCATTTTACTATTATGTTTGTTTGTTGTTTTCTAAGGACTCGTCGGACTCATCATGGAGCAAAACCGGTGTTAAAGACTTAAAACACTTAAAAGAAAAAATAAAAAAACATGCGTTTTCTGCAGATCACATTAAATGTTGGGTGAACTATGCTACGGTCGGAAGTGTTGACATTCGCACTCAGTTAGACACAGCTAATAGAAAATCTCTTAGAGATTTTAATGAAAATGTATCCAAAAATCGTTATATTTTAATCAAAATTATAGATTGTGTAAAATTTTGTGGGGTATTCGAGCTGGCACTACGTGGCCATGATAAAACGGCTTTGTCTGAAAATCCAGGGGTTTTTCGAGGGCTTATAAATTTTGTTAGGGAGTTGGGCCAAGATAGACTATCCGCTTTAGCAATGTTAAGTATCGAGAAATCATTTATAAGTGGAATGTGCATGCAATTTTAACGAGCGAGTCATTCAGCATTTTTCCAATTTTAAAGAACGAAGAGTAAACCTTAATTTCAAGAGAATTTAAAGCTAAATTTGAAGATAAGATATTTATTTTAAGTATGCCTATTTTTAAATTTGTTATTCACCTCTCAATATAATTCACCACGAGCCGCCACTGACTTTTGGCTGAATTTAAGAAAGTGATTTTTATTTATATTGTGTAATGGTTTAGATGATTTTTCATCCAAATGTCTATATGCTATTTTTTGTGCAGCTAAGATAACAACAAATACAAACATGTCTTACAAAACAAAAACACATTAGAAATAACTGTCAAACCGTTAAGCAAGAGAGCATCCAGAGGCAAATTAAAAAAATAAATATCTCAGAATAGACGAAGAAGTAGAAGAATATACTAAGATTAAGTAAATTAGAAATGCATTGCGAAAAATGCAGATAAATTGCAAAAACAAAACAGTTATAATCTATAAAAAGTAACGTTTCAGGAAGTGAGTGGTTGTGACAACAAAATAATTAAGTTAAATCTTAAGAAAAAAAAGAAAAAGCTTATATAAATACAAGTTTAAATAATATCGACTAGTCAGCTGGCCACTGTTCAAATATTAAGGACTTAAGTTCCTAACGAGTCACCTCTGAACATTTTTGTGTGCGACATGCAATGTGAAAATTGACCTTTGCATCGAAGTGTTAATTCCTGCAGAGTACTGAGATTTTCAATGTACGATTTCGCAGAAGACTGTAGTAAAATGTCGCTTGCTCAGGCGGCGAGGGTTAAGGTTACTTTAATTGTTTATTTTATGCAATTTAATACACTATTTAATCTTTAGTTGTTTTGTTGTACTGTGCTATTTTGCTGCCGACTGAAGAATTTGTTTAAGATAAAATTTAATTATTGTTTTGAATCAAATTAATTAAAAACGATTAAGTTTAGTTACTGGATTTTTTGTTATTCTATCTAGCAGCCTCACATTGATTTTTGTTTAGAATAAGGAGTGGTATGAGCATATGAGCTACAAAGGTTCTATAAACATATTGTATAAATTACAATTCAATGTACTTACAAGATCCTTAAAATGGTAAAAAATACATGAATTTTTTAAAATTCTCTAAAACTCTAAATTTTATGGAATTAGGAGAGGTTTTCATTAGAATAGTTTGCACTTTTACAAGACTAAAATGTACCTATTAACAATTACCTAATTCTGCGATGCAATATGTAATCTCCTGAAACCAAAAAGATAAGTAAAACGCAAAATGATTAAGTCTCTTTTATTATTATCATTTTTAAATATTATTACAATAGCATCTATAGTTTATATATCTTTTTAGTTTTGTTACTGTTCAATGAGAAAGGCTGAAATTTCACCAAAACGTTTGGAACTATAAATTATAACAGATTTTTCAATTACCCTATACCACTAGAACCATATCCCAAGAAAATAAAATATATATATATATATATATATATATATATATATATATATATATATATATATATATATATATATATATATATATATATTATTTTCAACATGGTTTTTTATCATTTTATTTATTTTATATTTTATTTTATTAGGCTGCCATTTTGTCTCGCCATCTTGGATTTGTTCCAAATTTTTACCAGCTCATCCCCATATCACAACTAATTTTTCTGCAAAATTTTGAATGAATTGGATAAGTAGTTTTATAGTAATAATTTTTTTCTACATTTTGATAGGTTGCCATTTTGTTCCGCCATATTGCATTTTTACCAAAATCTTACCGTTTCATCCCCGTATGACCTTTAATTTTTGACTAAAATTTCAAGTTGATTGGATGAGTAGTTTTTCAGCTCTGTCACGAAGAGTCCCACATACAGATCGCCAGACAGACCTACGGAATAGAGAAAACATGGTTTTCGGTATCTAGGCACCCTGAAACGTGAAGATCTTGTGCACGATGGGATCTGTGTGACTGGATACCTAGTGGGTTTAAAATTGCAATTTAGGTAGAGTTACGGGATCAGAATCATGAAACTGATTAACAAATAACTCAGATTGCAAGATACAAAATACTTCTTCCTTCAAGAACACTCTTATAAGTGAATTAAGGATTTAGAATTTGTGTTCTATGTATGCAGCCACTTTCACAATATCAAAAAATATTTTTTCCACAAATATGTCCTCATTCTAACAGCAATGATCAAAATGCTAGATTAAAAAACAATAGATAATAATTTGGCCACATATACGAGGGAAATATAAGGAAGCCTAAAAGAGAATAGAGGGAAACCAATATTTTAAAATGTACATTAGACCCAAAAGTAGAAAAACTGCACACAAACATTTTACTACTTTTGATAATAGAAGAGATTTTTGAAAAGCACCCCAAAATGATAAGTATATCTAAACTTTCTGTAGCTTATTTCAACTATGATACTTGTTTTTGTGTTGACAAAAAATGTTTTTGAAGTTGTGAAGGAAGTCACGTTGTATCTTTAAGTATGCGATTGTTTTTGTGCAGCGTACGATTCTAGCTAGAAAACTGCCGCCTTCAGTCAAAAACCTAATTTGTATTGTCTAAATATAAAAATAACACCTATTAAAAAGAAAATAAAACCTGTTCTTGATTTGTAAACTTAACACAATTGACGTATTCTAAAATGACTATATTGCTCTATAATAGTTCTTTCACCTAGGCTTGAGTAATCATTCGTCACAGGAGCAAAAACCTTGGAAAATTGAGCTGCGCCTTATTTTACGGTTATTTCCAGAAACCTAATCTCGAAAACGATAAACCACTTTTACTAGAAATCCTAGCGCTACTCGTAAATTTTTAGTGCTTTTCAAAAATTAGTCGCCGCGAAATTATTCTTGGCATCTGGTTTTTCGTTTAACGATTTCGAATATCTCAATTTGTTCACTTCTATGTTTAGACCGGCAAGAATGAAGAGAGTTGCATAATCAGAACCTATTAGCAATGCATAAACCTCCGTATTTGGGAGCATATCTATTCTCCATCTGTGTTTAAAAATTATATACAAGGACGTGCATTGACAATGAAATGCTTGAAACTGTATTATGCACGGATATTAGAATGAATTACCGACATAGGCAGCATCGGATTAAATATGCAAACAAGGCACTATTCAGAGGCCAATGTTATCGAACAACATGATAATGACTGAATCACTGAAGTGTTTAGATCTTGTTTAAACTTTTACCGCCAGTTAATACCTGTCAATCAGGCTCAGTATAACGAGGTTAGTCGGAACATGTTAACGGTAGATAGTACACTGAAAATTTTGACTAGCAGCGAAATAGCGTTATTAAATTCTTGGGTTAGAGACAACTTTTACGGTCCAAAACGATATTGAGAACAATACCAATATTTTTCAGAAACGTCATGGTATCAGACGACTTGCTGAGAGCATAGGATGAGTCCTTGAATATTTAAAATATTTTAGATTGATGTCTCAAATTCTCGATTAATCATAAGAGCCGCGTCTCAAGGTAATATTCTGGGGCCGTTGTTGTTTTCAGTATATACCTTGGATTTCTCAAGCTCTCTCAATATACGGATAGCAAAGTATGCTTAGACCTTAAAACATTAGCCGGATTATCAGAGGCTCACCAACTAATATTAAATAAAAACTAAACTTAAGGCTCGACTTAAGGTTAAATTCGATTTTATCTTAAATGGCACTACAGGAGGGTGGCGATAGTAATCTCCCTACATAAGGATGGGAATTTGAGGATGCCTTTTACCTACAGCATTCAAGTTATCTGGAAAAACTGTAAAAAAAAATTTGACTTATCTCGAAGCAAATAACATAATTATATGTAACCAATTTGGTTTTCAGTAGTACTCTCAATCAAGAAGGGGACTTTTTTTGCTGACGATACGTCGGTTGTGTGGCACCACAAGTATATCGATCAACTAAAGGAAAATATCACAAATGATGTCAAACATATTCACAATTGGTGCAGCTTTCATTTAATACAGATAATACTAGTGTGATTGGCTTCAAATGTGATATGTAGGGTTTACAGTTGGGTGGTAGTTGGTAGTCCTCTACGTGAGCAGCCAAATACCAAATTATTGGGAGTTTTAACTGATGATGAACATCACATTGTGAATCACATATTACTAGAGAACTCGGCCATGACTTGAATAGTCTACTTTGTACAATACCTGAATATTTTATTTATTCTGCAGAAAAAGGCAGCCCGAGCCATTCTTGGCATTACTACAAGACAATTCTGCACACCTTACTTTCTTTCTCAAGATATTCTCTTTCTTACTTTATCATTTATTTTAGAAAGTACATCCATTGTTTTCAAAAATCAAAACGTTATTAAGGATCCTACACCCCTTTAATAAAGAAATCCTTGATATATGAAGGTCGCAAAATGTTTAATCACTTTCCAACTGGAATAAAAAATTCTAATCCAGTTAAACGCTTTAAAAGATTCCTTAAAATGTTTTTACTTACTAAGGCATATTATAATCTCAGCGAGTTATATGCTAACACGTATTTGTTTATACAATAGATTATGGCATGATTTTTATTCTTGTGATTTATATATATATATATATATATATATATATATATATATATATATATATATATATATATATATATATATATATATATATATATATATATATATATATATATATATATATATATATATATATATATATATATATATATATATATATATATATATATATGTGTGTTCTTTTTTTATATTGACTAGTTTTTGACTATCTAGTTTTCATTACATTTTATTTTATTTCATATCATGATTATATTTTAATTTTTTTATTCTGTTCATATCCAGTTTTGATTGTTTTGACTAGTTATGATTATTTTGATTGGCAATTATGTTTTACTTATTTTTATATTAATATTTTAATTTATTGTTACATGTCTATTTTTATTTATATAGTCAATTTTATTTATTCTGATCTCTTTGTTCTAAGTTGTATATTATATAATTTTAACACGCTTTACCAACAAGAATTTTATATTCTTTGGTATTAAAATACGTTTTGAATTTGAATTTATATATTCTGATGTATGTGGAAATCTGGGGATATACATGAATAATGATATGTGGCTTAATTCCCATGTCTCCCGCCTTTTACAGGCCTGTTATTATGGCTCTGTATATTTACAAAGACCTTCATACTGTTGACATTAGACTTCATTTATCTAATTGTTTAGTTTGTCCCAACTTGGGAATGTCGATGTCCTCTATTGACCGGCTCTCACAGTAGAAGATAAGAATCGTTTGCAAAAACAGTTGTATTTTTTTTTTAATTAGTTTTGTTATGTAAGAATAATTATCTTTGTTAAATTCTTTATTTGTTTAATTTGAACTATTTAGTAGTTCTGTTCGTTGGTTAAATATGAGGAGATACGCGGGATGTCGCCACTAGTAAAAAATGTATTTATAATATGTAGATTGTACCAGAATAAAAGACATTTTGAATAAAAAAAGTTTTTCCAAGAAACTGCCACTAGTTCTGAAACTGACAAAGTCTTAATTTGGCAAGAGAGTACCTTATCACACGCGTGATTAAAGATATTTTTCAACGCGACATTATTTGAAAGACGGTAAGCCAAAAAAGAGTAGAAAAAGCACTGCCTAAGCAGTAAAAGTGCTTTTTACCACATGTAAGCAGTACAAACTTTCATTGCTATGCAACGTTCGTTCAGGTAACAATGTAAATCAAAATTGACGTGACAATTCGTAAACATAAAATTATTATTAGGAACAGGTTTAAGTCTAGAAATAACACAATTTTATCCTCCCCGGAAACTTTTACTGTCATTCCGAGAAAAAATTATATGTTTCAGACGGCCGAAAAGCAGATTTAATCCCGTGTCATTAAATTTTGCGCTTTTCTGCCTAGTGAAACAACTGAGTATTTTACTTAAAAAAATCATATAAAATGGATCATTTAAAGAATATATTTTTGTGAAAATAATTTGATAATTTACTACATTAAATATTTTATTGGACTGTGCCACAGTAATAAAAATATTTTAACATGCATTTTATAAAAATATTAGGGAATAGTTTTGTCATTAATTAGTGCTTATTGTCTATATGATGTTATTCACGAATAATTTCAATTTAATTTTCTTTAAACAAGTCGGCCAAGTTAAAACTGTGAGTTAAAATAAACATGTTGAAGTTTTACTGCCAGAAAACCGCATATGTTTTAAGTTTACTTACAGATATCTAAATTAATTTGGGCGCCACACCATTGTTTAATATACTTCCATAAAAAAGCTTTGTTATGAGTTCATAGATTACAGTGTAGTACTAACACTATTCATGTGTGAATATCTTCATATATTATTCTTTCAGAACGTTTGTTGATTCAACGTATTAATTTCTAATTTCTCTGGACCAAAAACACTTAGAATTGCTCCTTTAACTGTCAGGAGCACCATTAGGAATTTAACTTCAAATAATTCCGTGCTGAATGATGTGAACAAGTGGGACCCGCGACAGTCTATAGTCTCTCCAAAACTAGATCCGTTGCACGTGATCAAGATCCCAGGTCTCTCTATTTGTACCACTGGCCGTGGTTGTCCGTTGTCGTGATACCCTCTGAAAAGTTTCTCCTCCTCGTTGATCAGAAATATTGTACCCGTAGCCTGATATTCAGTCACAAAACGTCCAAGAACAAGACTTATAGGTCGTTCTTCGAATACATAGACAGCTGTCCGGGTACCCACCTAGCTACAAGTGTGTCAAATCGAATTAGCTTTAATATAGTCCAGTCACTAGAAGCAGGCCAATTATTTTTATTGTAACTCTTGGAGAGCTCTTTTGAACTAGACATAGTTTATATTGTTAGAACCTTTGCAAGTGCAAAAAAATGCAAAACATTAGCAAAAGTTGTTTTTTTGTCCAAATCTGCCAAAATATTGCTAGTAGAGCAATTATTATGTACATGTAGAAAACGCTGGTGAGTATATCCTGAAAAAATGGCCCTGCTGACATTTTTAAATATTATAGGTTCTGAAATAAATCGATCGGAAGCTGTAGTTAATTTGCTTCGCCTGACATCTCCAGCCAAGGGAAAAATTCTGAAAATTGTGAAATGAACACGCCCCGAGACCAAATTTATATTAGTTCCATTAAAACTTATTATATTTTATGTTTAAAATTTTGTTACGTTTTGAAAGGGGAAACTATGGCTGCAGCATATGATAATTATTGTTTACCAACAAACAAAGAATATTTTTTACGGTTTTATATTTTTAATCTCTTTTTATTATCTATTTTATCTATTTATCTATTGATAGCAAGATTTCTTTATGTGGTAAATAATCATTAAATTTATTTATTTTTTTATTACGTTCTTAAAACTCTTGAGAAATTCCTGCTCAATCGCAAATAAAAAATTCTGTCTTCTTTTTAACAGACTTCAGAAAAAGGAGGAGGTTCTCAATTCGACCTGTATGTATTTTTTTTAATGTTTGTTCTCACATATTGTCTAAACGGCTTGGCCGATTTTGATGAGTCAAACGCTAAATTGTAGAAAACATTGCTCTGGTGGTCCCTTGTATTTTGATTTAGAATCCGTTCACCCGTTTTTTTTTGTAATAATAATATAAAAAAAACAGTTATATAGGCGATAAAGGCAGCGAGTTTTATAATTAAATTTAAATTTTTTTTAAATACCCTTTTCAAACTAAAGTATTGAGGTGTGTACAACCCCATTTGCAAAAAGGAATCTCTTTTGTTAACCTGATATGTAATTTTATGAATACAGGGTGACCATGAAAATGCGCAGCCTCAAAATATAGTATTTTACTTGAGATTTTCGAAAAATGAATATTCAGTATGAATAAAACTTATTAACCGACTACCCTCATTATAATTAACCGACTTCAAAAGAGGAGGAGGTTCTCAATTCGACCTGTTTGTTATATTGTCTAAACGGCTTGGCCGATTTTGTTGAGTAAAACGCCAAATTGTAGAGGATGTTTCTCTGGTGGTCCCATGTATTTTTATTTGAAATTCGTTCAACTGTTTTTTTTGTAATAATACTATAAAAAAAACAGGTATAAGGGCGACAAAGGCGGCGAGTTTTATAATTAAATTTACAGGTTTTTAAATACCCTTTTCAAACTAAAGCATTGAGGTGTGTAATAGACATTTACTAAAAGGTATCTCTTTTGCTATTCAGTTATGTAATTTTATGTGTACAGGGTGACCATGAAAATGTGCAACCTCAAAATCTAGTATTTGGTATGAATAAAACGTTGTTATATATAAACATCATTATAATTTTTAACCGACTTTAAAGAAGCAGGAGGTTAGCAGTTTGACCCAATGTATTTTTTTATGTTTGTATATCGATTACTCCGTGATGGTTTGACCAATTTGGATAAAATTTTCAGGGGACATTCAGTACATTGCCGGAGTGGTTCCATAGTAGGCATATTAAAAAATGTTAAAAATGGCGGAATTTTGTTGTTTTTTTTTTCATGTTTATACATCGATTACTCCGCGATGCTTTGACCAATTTAGATGAAATTTTCTGGGGATATTTAGGATATTGTCGGAGTGGTCTCATAGCAAGAATATTAAAAAAATATTAAAAATGCAAGAAGTTTTTTAATATCATACTCACCATTATATCAGGAAAAAAATATTTTGCAGTGGACCATTTGTTAAACCTCATTTTTACAATAAAACTCGTGTAGATAAAACTAAAAAGGATGAAATAAAAAAAATTACAAAAAAATGAAACCGACCAAAAAATGAAAAATAATATTTTATTCCACCTTGAAAATTTTACTCCGGAATTCGGCGCTAAACTTATTCTTAATTCACAAGTATAATCATGAATTCCGGCAATTCGGTATTTTGATGTCTAATAGTACGCATATAAGGTCTTACTGTCTATTCGTTTGGTGCAGACGTCACGGAGTAAAATTTTCAAAGTGGAATAAAACATAATTTTTCACTTTTTAGTGCATTTTTTGGAAATCGGTTTCATTTTTTTATAACATTTTTTATTAATTAATGTTTAATTTTTCCTAAGAGATGTTCTATTTTTTTGAAAATTTTAAATATATATCACAACTGGCAAAATCGGATTTCTTTCCTTAATTGTGTGTGTGTATATTGCGAAATCAAATATTAAATTCACTCTCTTCCTATTCATCATATTATGCTTCATCTTCTTCAGGTGCACAGAAGAAATCCTCTTCAAATTGTGTAAAAATTGATCATGTGGAGGACGCTTTAGCAGTTACCGCTGTTTTTAGCTGCCGTATATGCCCAGTTTGCAGAGCGTCTAGCAATGTAAATTTCGTCTAATTCAAGAGATTTCCTAAATTTGACTGAGGTTTAAGTTCGAATTAATCAGCAGAGATTGGAATTTTAATTCCGTATAATAAATTATATATAAGAGTATCGGTCAGAGGTCTATGGGGTCTGGACCCCTCCCCGAAAAATCTAAAATGAGTTCTCCTACACCTACGTGTAGGGGAATTAATCACCGACATGGCCAGGGTTGATGTGGTCCTTATGGCTCCAGCTATGCTCAGAGAGGCAAGTCTCCCGAATCTGGGAAACTTACTCTTGTGTGTTATCCTGCGAATTGCAGGGCACCACACAACAGCGCCGAGTCTATTTATTATAACACTTAGAATACCATGATTATATATACACGAGAGGCAAAAAGGCTGAATGAAAAATTCGAAAGGTTAACGGAATGTAAAACTTCTGATATACAAATAAATCGTGGAAATATTTCCAAAAGAAACCCCATATTCAAAATGGAATTAAAACCGGGTAAATTATTTGAGTGCTATGCATAGCGATACATACAACACACACACCTCTGTGCAAAACTCTCTAGTATCTAGGAATTGTATAGAATGATATTTTTGGCTCACAAAAGTAAAGCAAGGAACAATAGTACCACTTATATGTTATATTCGATTGATATAAGTGCAGATGAGATAACTAAAATAGCATCAAAAGAATACCGAATTTTGCTTAGTCCGGCTCTATAAAAATTATAAAAAAAATCTATTTGTAACTGTCACGTCGTTTACATTGGCCGTACGAAAAACGATCTCTGTAAGAATTATGTCAGCATTTTCATGTGTAATTTCCAGTTTTAAGTAGCATACTATTTCCTGTGATGATGTTCATTGTTTATTCGTTAATATATTTAGATTTATAGACAGATCGCGAACATGTGTTCCATCCACATTCGTTTACAACGATCTGTGACCTAATTACTTAACCTTTCATTTAGTGTACAAATCCTATATCAAATATTAGTTTCGTATGTATTGATGATTACTAACAAATAATAATGATAATTTAAATATAAGAACAAGCACCAAATATGGGGAGAAATCGACAAATCGGCTGTACCAAAATTGAAGGCTTAAATTAAATGTGCAAACAGAAACGAATCGTGTTCTTTTGTGTCGTAATTCGGACCAAGAAATTATCTAAATCAAACACATACATTTTTCATAAACTCTGAAATTAAAAAAAATGTATTTATTTTGTATAGTATCTAAAAATAACTACTGGCAGTTGGTAATGATTGATATAAATACGTTTTGAGGTCAAAAAAAGAAAAGTTAATATCTCATCTTATCATCAGTATTTTATGTTTCTTGGGCACTACCGTATTCCCTATTTTAAGTAAGAAACCCTACATATATTTACCATAAATATTTTTTTAAGGACCCCACACAAAGTTTATGGGAAATGGATTTCGGCCATTTTTTGAAATTTTGATTTGATGTAGATCGGGATGTCCTGAATAAAAGTCTCCAAAGCACAACTTAACATGAAAATCATAGACTACATTAAAAATTCCAAAATTTAAAATTACCAACTTTTAGTTGTTCTATCTCAAAAAAATAGTCGATAGATTGAGTTGTGCCCATGTCCAGAATGCTAATATCTCCAACGTATCTAAAATTACAAAAAAAGTAGCGCAATGCTATTTTCCACAAGCTTTGTATGAGGTCTTTTGTTACTGTGTTTTTATACCCTATTTTATACTTACACATTAATTAATATTTTTGTAAAAATTGTAATTAAAACATTGATACAAAAAATATAAAATTTCAAAATAAAAAAAAAATCCTTACTAATACGCCTCTTTTATTTAGATATTTTGTACTAAAAATAATGCTTGAAATCTCTAGCATGCGTAAAACAATGCATACAACAACAAAGTTTTAATTCATAAATTTTAACGCATTACCATTGAATATTAACTTGTTAAGTAAACATATGTTACAAAGTTTTTATTATCTTAAACCGAAATTATTGCTTAAGATTTCTTTCTAAATTTACTGACCAGATCACCTCATAATATGCATTTTACTTACAGATCAAAACAAAACTACAATAAAAATAGTTCGTTCGAATTTAGATAAATTTATGACGGGCAAAAAGTAATAGACGCTGGATAAAATATCTAAAAAATTGGTAAATTTCCTTTACCCGAAACTTTCCTTTTATTAGGAGTAATGAAGTTCGGCATAATTCAGTTCCGTACATAGTAACACGTCTGTACTGTCTTTCCAAACATTTTTATTGGGCACCATTTTGAATTCGTACTACATTTTTACCAGTTTATCTTCATACTACAATTAATTCTTGCATAATACTTAATTTTTGTGAAACATTTGAGATAAACTGAACACGCAGTTTTTAAGTAATCCTTTTTAAACATTTCATTAGGCTGCCATTTTGTTTCGACATATTTTTGCTAAAGTGTTACCAGGTCATCCTTGTTTTGTTTGACCAAAATTTGAAGTCAATCAGGTAAATAGACTTTTAACTATGCTGCAAACAGATAGGCTCACAGTAGCTAGACAGATAGATATACGGAATTGAGAAAACATGTTTTTTCGGCATCTATGAACTCTAAAACGTAAAGGTCTGAAAACATCTAGGAGGGTGATTATTTTACGATTTCAATACTTCCCTTTTACGAGGGAAGTAAAAATGCATAGATCTTTGATTTTTACTTTCCTCGTAAAATACTGTAATTGCGAAAAGTTTTTCAGGGTTCCTAGATGCCGAAAAACATGTTTTCTTAATACCATCGCTCTATCTGTCTGTCTGTTTTTTCCCGGCATAGCTGAAAACTACTTATCCGTTTAACTTCAAATTTTGTTAAAAAATTAAGGGTCATATAAAGATGACATGGTAAGATTTTGATTTGGGGATGGAATGGTAAAATCTTGGTAGCAATGCAAAATGGTGGAGCAAAATGGCGACAAAAAAATCACTGTAATAAAACTACTTCATCGATTCTTTTTAAACTTTGCACAAACATCAAGTGTTATATAGAGATAAACTGGCCAACGTTTTCGTACAAATCCAAGATGGTTACCCAATTCGGTAAATTGGCCTTTACCTAGAATATCCCTAGTAATGAATCCCTCTACACACAGAAAACAAAGTTAATATATACATGTATTAATATTATAGTTAAATAAATAGATGTTTACCAAAGGCTCTGTTAACAATTTTAAGAGTTAAAAGAACACTTCAAACACAGCAATAATTTATTTAATAAAAAATCGGTAAATTTCTTTACCTGGAACTTCCCTCGTTATGATCTTTTTTCATTTGTTAGGAATAGCGAAGTGTGACCTAATTGAGTTCAGTACATAGCCACAGTATATATGTGTTACACATACTGTCCTTTCATTTTTGTTTGTTCCATCATGTTGAATTCCTACCAATATTTTACCATTTTCTTTTCACCTATGTCACACTTGACTTTTGGGTATAATAAAATAAATACAATAAGTAGTCACACAGTTACATTGACACATACCTCTCTTTTGCTACGTAATGTTGAATTCGTATCATTTTATCCCATTTGCACATCTAATTTTATTTGGCTGCCATTTTGTTACGCCATCTTAAATTGAAACCCATATTATCTTTCCTACTCCGTTGGTCCGCGGATACTTCCCAGATATTAAGTTTCGAACTTGTTTTCGTTAACGATCCTCTTGTTATGTTAAAGTGATGTATTATTTGAGGTTAGGATCCAGTAAAAAATCAAAAGCACTTTTTTAAAATGTCGACGTTTCGCAACTTTATTGTTGCATCCTCAAGACACACAGATTTTATATCCTATCCTAGTATTTACCTACTCCGTTGGTCTCCAACTATTTCCTAACCCCAAATAATACACCACTCTAACAAGATCGTTAACGAGAACCATTTAGAAACTTAATATCTGCGAAATATTTGCGAACCAACAGAGTAGCTAAAGACTGATAATATGGGTTTCAGGCAGGACATAAAAATCTATATATGTGTCCTGAGGATGCAAGAATAAAGTTGCGAAACGTCGACAATTTAAGTCTTTTGTTTCTTTGCTGGACCCTAACCCTAAATAATATACCACTCTAACATAACACCAAGGTGATCGTTAACAAAAACCATAGAAACATAACTATATATGTGTACTGAGAATGCACAAATTAAGTTCCGAAACGTCGACAATTTAAAGAAAGACTTTTTTTACTGGATCTTAACCCCAAATAATACACCACTCTAACAAAAATGTTTTAATGTTGTTCAGCCATATTGGATTTTTACCAAAATATTATCAGGTCATTCCCATATGACTCTTAATTTTTGGTCAAAATTTGAAGTCAATCGAGTAAGTAGTATTTAAGCTATGTCGCGAACTGACAGACAGACCGATAGACGGACTGACGGAATTGATAGAACATGATTTTTGGCATCTAGGGACACTAAAACGTGAAAATGTCTAAAACCTAAGAGGGTGATTTTTTCCCGATTACAAAAACTTATTTGGCCGCAATTTTGTTCCGCTATTTTGAATTAGTAACACAGTACTAGTTGAGTCCTATACTTCAATTAGTTATGGCACACAATTTGTAATCATTAAGTAGTTTTTTGTTTTGTTCCGCCATCTTGAATTCGTACCAAAATTTTAACAGTTGATTCCAACATAATACTTGATGTTTATGTCATTTTGTTTTTGCCATACTCGATTTTAACAAAATATTACCAGATCATCCCCATATGACTCCTAATTTTGTTTAATAAGTCAATCGGGTTAGTTTTTAAGCTATGCCGTAAACTAACAGACAGATAGACAGACCGATAGACGGGCTGACGAAATTGATGAAGCATATTTTTTGGCGCGCTGAAACGTGAAGATATATAAATCCTGAGAAGGTGATTTTCAATTCGATTTCAAAAATTTTATTTGGCCGCCATTTGGTTAGCCATATTGGATCTTAACCAAAATCTTACCCATGCTATCCTCATATGACCCTTAATTTTTGACCAAAATTTGAAGTCAATCGTGTAAGTAGTCTTTAGGCTATGCCGCGAACTGACAGCAGACAGACGGACCGATGGAGCTTCTAGAGACGCTAAAACGTAAATATGTGTAAAAGACTTTTTCACGATTACAAACATTTTATTTGGCTACCATTTTGTTCAGCCATCTTGAATAAGTACCACTATTTTACTAGTTGATCCCTATACCACAATTAGTTATGGCTCATAATTTGAAATCAAATCATTAAGCAGTTTTTCAGGCTGAATTTTTAAATATTTTATTTTTACCAAAATCTTACCAGGCCCTCCCCAGATAACCCTTAATTTTTGACTAAAATTTAAAGTCAAACGGGTCAGTAGGCAGACAGAAACACCGACAGACGGATCGGCGGAGCTGATAAAACATATTTTTTGGCATCCTAGCTAAAACGTAAAGATGTGTAAATGTGAGAGGGTGACTTTTTCACGATTATAAATATTTTATTCGGCCGCCATGTTGTTCGGCCATCTTGAATTAGTACCACTATTTTACTAGTCGATCCCTATACCACTATTAGTTATGGCACACAATTTGAAATCAAGCCATTAAGCAGTTTTTTTCAGGCTGAATTTTTAAATATTTTATCAAGCCGCCATTTTGTTCCGCCATCTTGGATTCGTACCAAAATACTACAGTTAATTTCAACATAATACTTGATGTTTTGCAAAATTTGAGATCAATTGGATGAGTAGTTTTATAATAATAATTTTTTTAACATTTCACTAAGCTGCCATTTTTCGTCATCTAGGAACCCTAAAAGGTGAAGATGTGTAAAAATCTCGGAGAATGATTTTTTCACGATTACAATACTTCCTTTTTACGAGGGAAGCAAAGACATTGCAGATGGCTGCAATTTTATTGTTTTTTCTAGATTACATGTCGAGAGTGAAAGCTCCTTTCTTTAGTCTATTAAGAATGCGGAATTTTACAACCCTGCCGTATTATGCAAAAATGGCTTCCAAATAATTAGAATTTCTATATTCCATGTACTCTATTGAACCAAAGAATTTGATGATGCACACGCATTTGATAAAATTGGAATTAAGGTGCAATAAACAATTTCCAGTTTTCCAAAATTGAAGAAAAGGTGAAAGTACAAAAAAATTATTCGACCCAGCAAAAATGTATTTAATAAAAAACTTACGGCCACATTTTCATGCTTTTTTTCTAGGTGACATGTAGAAAGTAAATTTTTCATATCTTCATGTTGCACGTTCCCTAGATGCCGAAAAACATGTTTTCTCAATTCCGTCGGTCTCTCTGTTTGCGGCATAGCTAAAACTACTTGCCCGATTAACTTTAAATTTTAGGGGTCATATGGGGATAAATCGGTAATATTTTGGTAAAAATCCAATATGGCGAAACAAAATGACGGCCTAGTGTTAAAAAAATTATTATCCATTAAACATATCCAATTTATCTCAAATTTTGCACAAATATCAAGTGTATATTAAAATCAACTGGTAACAATTTGGTACGAACCCAAGATGGCGGAACAAAATGGCGGCTTAATAAAATATTTAAAAATTGAGCCTGAAAAAGTTAATGAATTAATTTCAAATTGTGTGCCATAACTAATTATGGTATAGAGGTCAACTAGTAAAATTGTGGTACTAATTCAAGATAGGCGAACAAAATGGTGGTCAAATGAAATGTTTGTACTCGTGAAAAAATCACCCTCTCAGGTTCGTTCCGCCTGTAGGTCTATCTTTCAGTTCGCGGCGTAGCTTAAAAACTGCTTACTCGATTGACTGTAAATTTTGATAAAAAATTAAGGGTCCTATGGGACGATCTTTTGGTAAAAATCCAAATCCAAATCGAAACAAAATAATGGCCTAATGAAATGCTAAAAAAATTATTATTAAAAAACCACTTATCAATTAGTTTTATCTAAAATTCTGTATAAACATCAAGTATTATGTTGAAATCAACTGGTAAAATCTTGGTACGAATCCAAGATGGCGGAACAAAATGACGGCATAATATAATATTTAAAAATTCATCCTGAAAAAACTACTTATTATTATAATTAATTTAATAATTAATTTCCATTTTTGTGGAAGAATTAAGTGTAATATAGAGTTAAGCTGGTAAAGTTGTGGTACGAATTTAGGATGGCGAAACATAATGGCGTCAAATAAAATTTTTAAAAAATCACCGTAAAGAAATCTTGTTCAATTGACTTTAAATTTTAGAAAAAAATTAAATGTGAAAATAGGATAAACTGGTACGAATTTAACATGATGTAACAAAATGGCGGTATGTGTCAATGTAAAAACTCTTTATCGCCGCATTGGTAGCAAGAAATTGGTAAAGTATTGGTAGCAATCCAAAATGGCGCCCAATAAAAATGTTTTAAAGACAGCATGCGTAAAACATGTATATATTGTGACTATGTACTGAACTAAATTGGGTTACACCTCATTATTCCTAACAAATGGAAAAAAAATCATAACGAGGGAAGTTTTGGGTAAAGGAAATTTATCGATTTTCATTCTATTTTTACCTATTTATAGAAGTTTTTACGCTTCGAAAAGCCGAAAAATTCTTCTCAAATAGGAAAGTAAAATGCAAGGAGTTTGTTAACATATTGTTTCTAATCATCTGATAGAAATTCTATAAATTGCTCCAAATATAAACATATATGCTCAAGTGGCCATTTTGGAAAATGGCATACATTATTTTTCGACTACTTTGTTAATGCTACTATGTTAATAAACGTCGGTTTGTTAATTTTTTTTATATGCTCATAAGCGACGGTCTCAAGCGCTAAAAGTTATGGTAAGTAAGTGGTCTTTTTAACATTTTTTTTTGCCTTTGATGGAATATTGTCATACTGAAAGGCTAAATGTCATTTTTCACGCATTCTATTGGAAATACGTTAGCCTTTTAATGATCACGGACTGAGCCTCAAATTTAGTATATTTTGAATTATTGTATACTATGTCCGTAACACAAAGAGGTAAACAACTAAAATTAGGAAACCCTTCTAAACCAAAAAAACTACTGCTAGAAAATTACGCTGCACCAACATTTGGAACCCTGTAACCACAGAAATGTTTTCTGATGCGTTTTGACTCAGATCGGTCAGCTTAAGTTATTGGCTAAATAATACTTAGCAGTTTGTATTTAAACTTTTTTTTT